>CAKNYM010051343.1:246609-261979 GCA_932195095.1 Andricus curvator | reverse complement strand
GCAAAGTGAAAGATTTTAGAAAAAACCGCCACTTTATAGCACTTATCTAAGAAAAGATAGTTATAAACAATATTAAATTGCTTAAACAACTTTTCTGTTAACTTTAATTAATTATTACCTCACTAAGTGAAAAAAGGAGAGAAAGGTAAAAATTGCCGTAAAACCGCAACTATCAGGCGCAATCGATATAGATGAAGATAGTCATAAACAATAATAATTTGTTTAAACAATTATTTTTGCTAAATCTAATTAATTATCAAGTCACGCCTAATAAAAAATAAACAAACAGTTGAAAGTTTTAGAAAAAACCGCAACATTCTACCGATTAAGCAAAGAGAATATTATCAACAATGATAATAAATTGTTTAAACAATTATTTTGTTAACTTGAATTCATTATTACTTCACTCCAGATGAAAATTAAACAAAAAGCCAGAAATTTAAAAAAAACCGCATCTTTCTAGCATTATTAAATTATAATATTATTAATAAGTATAATAAATTGTTTAAACAATTATTTTGTTAACTTGAATTCATTATTACTTCACTCCGGATGAAAAGTGGACAAAAAGCCAGAAATTTAAAAAAAAACCGCATCTTTTCAGCATTATTTAAATATAATATTATTAATAATTATAATAAATTGTTCAAACAATTATTTTGTTAACTTGAATTTATTATTACTTCACTACTGATGAAAATTGGACAAAAAGCCAGAAATTAAAAAAAAAAAATCCGCATCTTTCTAGCATTATTCAAATATAATATTATTAATAATTATGATAAATTGTTTAAATAATCACTATTGTTAACATTGATGAACTATCAGTTCCCTCTAATTGAAAATTGGACAACAAATGGAAAATTTGTGAAAAAACCGCGTCTTTCTAACTACATTCTATGAGAAAATTTCTAAAAACAATAATAAATTGTTTAAACAATTCATGAAAATATCTAATTTTCAGTATAAATAATATTTTATGTATTAGAAACAATTCGCATTAAAAAACCGCAAAAAAATCATAATTAGCGCCAAAAACTCGCAAAACCCATTTTTTCACTTATGGGGATTCTTTGGGACCCTATAAAACAGACTTATGGTGTTGGATTTTGAAAAGAGATATTTTATTCGTATTCTATGGCTAATTTCTAAGAGAAATGTTGAGTTTCAACTCGATTGAGATAATATTGCGGATTCTGAATAAGATTTACAAAAACGTCTTTTTTTCTTATGGGAAATACATGTTAAACTTCATGGGGCTTGCGCCACCCCTAAATATCATTTTTTTTTTCAAAACAAAAAAAAAATGGATTTATTTTTGGGTGGATTCGCACAAATTTGGGGGGTGTCCCGATAAAAATTAAAAAAAAAAATTTCCAATGCATTTTTCGACCACCCTAGTCTTCAATCGTAACAAAAAAAGTATTTTGAAATTAATCGTCGTGGTTTAAATATTATTTTTCTTGGAATTCAAGAATGGATTTTTGAATGCATTTTTTAAAAGGACCATCACCATATTTATTTTATCAACCTGATGTAAAAAAAGCATTTCAAAGTTCAAATCTTAGTTAGTTGTGTCTTATATTTTATTTATATTTTTGATAATGTAATGTCAGAGATCACAGTCAGTCTCCTATTCTCCTTTTCCCCCCTATTTTTCTCAAAATCCCCTATAATCACTACATTTGAGAATTTTTTCAATTTTTTCTTCATGGCGTTAATAAAGAAATTATTATTAGCTCAGAAAAACTAAGATCCAAAGAAAAAACAAAAAAGCAAGTTTTCGATTTTTTGCGCAAAAAAAATCTAACATGATTGATTCAACCGTGTCGCGAAAGAGGAAAAAAAATCTCACACTTAATTGAGATACTTTTATTCTTATAACATTTAATTTATAAATACAATTTTATATTATTTTCCTATTGTATAATATATATGTATATACTATATATATAACATATTTCATTAACAATTTTACATTATATTATTTAAAAAATATTAATTACAATAACAGTTTAGATAAATTAGCATAAAAAAATTTTTAATATAAAATCATAAAGTTTTGAAGAAGACTTAAAATTTATAACAATCGTAGGTCGTGTTAGTTTTTTCCAACGGAAATGAGCATTTTTAAATAAAAATCATCATCAAGATTACAATTTCCAAGTACTTTTAATAAAAAATTACTAGATTTCAAAGATAAAATTTTTTTCAATAATTTACATTTTTTGATTTTGTTAGCTTTTTTTACCGAAATTTTACATTTTCAAACAAAAATCATAAGACTTTAAATATTCTTAATTTTTCACAATTTTAGGTTATGTTAGCGTTTTACAAAAAGACTGGTATTTTAAAACCAAAATAATTATAGTTAGAACAAAAATCATTAGATTTGGAAGGTTTAAAATTCTGAACAATTTTCTGTTTTGTTAGTTTTTTGTCTGTAATTATTCGTATTTTTAATAAGACATTATTAGATTTCAAAGAATATTAAAAATTTTCAACAACTTTAGGTTATGTTTGTGTATTTCACCTGAAATTAATAGTTTTAAACAAAAATCATTAGGTTCAAATCCAGTTTAAAAAAAATTAGATATACAAGCTTGATCAATTTTGAAGTTTGTTAGTGTTTTTTGTCGAAAATTGCCATTTTTATTCACAAATAATTAGATTTAAAAGAAAATTTTGTAATTTTTTAAAAGTTTTAGGTTACGCGTTGGTGAATTAAATAAAAAATGTGTATTCAAGATTTAGTATCTTTTAACAATTCTGGATTATGTTAGTGATTTTTGGTGAAAATTGGTATTTTTAATCAAAAAACTAGATTTCAAAGAAGATTCACAACTCTGTAACAATTTTAGGTTATGTTGGAGTTTTACCGAAAATAAATATTTTTACCAATAATATTATTAGATTTTAAAGATAAAAAATGTTCGTACAACTGTAGGTTAAGCTAGCAGTTTTCACCGGAAATATCCATACAGATTTCAAAGAAGATTTACAAGTTTAGAACAGTTTAAGGTTATGTTAACGTTTTTCAACAGAAATCGGTTATTTTGTACAAAAATCATTAAATTTAAAAGAAGATTTATAATTTGGAACACATTTTTTTTATGTTATGTTAGTGTTGTTGGTCAAAATTAGCATTTTTAATCTTTGAAAATCATAAGGTTTTTCAGATTATCGTTATTCCTTAGATTATTATTTAGAGTCATTCAATTCAAAATTGTTATACAATTCTAATTCTTAGTTTTCCTGGCGTTTTACACCGTATATCGGTGATCTTGAACAAAAATAACTTTATTTCATAAATGAAACTTTCCATTTTAAACAACTTTAGGGATCGTATGATATTGTCTGTATACAAAAATATTAAATAATAATTCTGAATTTGAGATATCAATTTTCATCAATTATTAAAAATATTATTACTTTTCTTTTCTATTATTTTAGGTAATATATACCATGAAATACAAAAGTGTTCTAATAATCAATGTTAATATTATATCTGAATTTAAAAATTGGTTGAGATCAAACAAAATAAAAGTCGCGCGCTTGTTGGTTTTCCAGTTTAGTACAATTTGTGTCTTATTTATTTGTGTTGAAAAAAATCACCTTTTTTGAAGAAAAATTCCTCTATTTCTCCTAAAATTGAACTGCTGAATCACTGTGATTGCGGTAACATTTATTTATTGGTTATGATTCAGATATTGACATCTTACATTTAAACTTTAAGTATTAAAATTTTAAAGCTATCTTTTTTGCTTCGATCCAGTATCTTTTTTGCAATATTGTATAAACCGGGTAAGTGAAATATCCAATAATGTAGGATGTTTGAAATTCCGAAGCGTTCAATGTTTTCTGCGAAGAAGTCAATATTTTCTAGCAAAACATTCAATATTATTGACACGGCAAGCATTGAATATTGCACAAATGAGAATAAATATTCATATATATATGCGATAAAAATAATATTTAGTAAAACGGGTAAACTATTTGATAAATTTTCTGGTGAATTTTAATGAGGTTGGAAAGATGCTGCCTTATTGACAGAAAAATTGAAATGATCCATAAAATATGATGCGAACGTGTGATGTCGGATAATATTGCAAACGCAACGTGCTCGTCAATCTTTTTATGTAGAAATCGACCTACTTCTAAAATATGCCAATTATCTAATAAATCTTCCCTGATATATGACCCAAATCGAAACTTTCTTGAGAAGATATCAAGGAGAATATTGATTTTCCGCATTTGCTCATATAGCCTATATCTTCTTGCGGTTAATTATTCATACATATATGTACTAATCGTACATACGAGAACTTACTGCAGTGAATGTGGATTTGCTGAAAGCCTCTAATGGGGTATCCACAAAACCAGATTCTCATTAGTCTTGATTTGTTAATTATAGTCAAGTGTTTCACACAATGTGGAAAATCTCATTATGCTCTAATTCAAATCATTAAAGTCTAGAACTTCTGATTAGTTTAGAGTGGCATAGTTACATTTTCAGTATTTACGTTGCAGTACGTCAAATTAAAGCAGGGAAAGTCAGGAAGTCAGGGATTTTGAAAAAAATGTTGCGAAAGTTAGGGAATTTCAATTAAAGGTGCTTTAAATTTGTTAAAAATTATACTTTTTTGACATATATATATTTTTTTTTAGTTTGGAAATTCATTTCTTTTGGCTAAAAAGGCAACTGTTTGGTTGAAAATTAATCTCTTTTGGTTGAAGATTCAAATGTTTTTTATTTAAATTAAAAATATTCTTGGTCGAAATATCAACCATTAGATTTTTCTTAATGAATTCATCTTTTTTGGTTCAAAATTCAAATACTTAGTTGATAATTCATACATTTGCTAGGGTGCACAGTAGGGTGGCCCTTATTTTTTAACTTTTCGAATTTTTCTGCTCCCCCCCCCCCAGTTTTGTTCGAATGCCAAAAAAAATCTCAAAATTTGAGCAAAATCGATGAATATTTAGGAGTGCCGCAAAGACCATGAAGTTTCCCATTGATTTAACATGGGAAAAAGTCAGCTTTTTGTAAATCTAATATATAAACGCTATAATATGTTACAAATAATTCCGTGTTTGAGTATATTGTTCAGAATTCGTCAGAGAATGAGAATCAATCATACATTTTGAGGTTGAATAATTTTAAGCCACTCTTATGGGTCCCAAAGAAAACCCCATAAGTGACAATTTTGAATTTTACGTAATATTGCTGTTTATTGACGGGTTTTAAAAGTTTTTTAAAAACAAATAATCATTAATCGGTAATTTAAGAATACCCAGTCATTTGTTAACTAATATTAAATTGTTTAAACAATTTTAATTTGTTTAAATATATTTTTTTTTTAGTTAACTCGCGAAATGAACCTATTTTCTAGACGTTATGAGTTATTTAATCAGTAATAAGAACAAAATAATTTGTTTAAATAATTTTAAAATCATTTAAACGAAATTTTATCGAAAAAAAATCCACCGAGTATAAATAAGAACCACCCTAGTGCATAGTCTTCCCCTTTTTTCTTGAAATTCCCCTTTTTCCCCCTATTCTCAAAAAACTTACCCTTTTTCCTCTAGGTGTAAGTCTAAGTGTAAGTGTACCTATATTGAATAATAATTGAAGCAATTATAGCACTTAAATAAATTATTTATGAATAAATAAAGTACACGTTTCAAGTTCTAAACTATTAAAAATAAATACTCTTCAAAAAAATTTGAAGCTGAAACATTTTAAAGCATGTTCAAAATGTGGAAACTCGATACAAAAGTTGTTATCTATTATAAAATTGTTGTTTTCAGCAATTTTCTCTCATAGTAGGGTTAGAAAGTCGCGTGTTTTTCCGAATTTTTAAACTTATTATCAACTTTCCAGTTAGAGCGAACCAATAATCAATTAAATTTAACATAAATAACTGTTTCAACCATTCATTATTATTTATAATAATATTCTCTTAGCAGAATTTTATTGACCGGGAAAAAAACGGGAAATGACCGGGAATTTAATTTAAAAACCGGGAATTTACTTCTGATCATAGCAAAATTCAAGAAATATAATTTCACTTGGAACAGGGAATGTTTTACATGGAATGGGAATTTTTTAAAGGAATTATAATTCGGATTGAGAAAAAAGGCATTTTTAAAAATCCCTCTTTCAAGTCAGAATTCGTCACAATTTGAAAGTTCCCTCTTCTAAATTTTAGGTAATAAAAGTACTTCAAGCAGTTTTCAGAGTAGAAGTAGAATTTCAAAGAAGAAATATTTCTGAATTATAATAGAAATTTTTTTTACATTGTTCGTTGCGAATTCATCGTTTTTTAGTTAGAAATTCAACTACTGGGTTAAAAGTTAAACTTTTGTTAAAAATTAATTTATCTTTTTTTGATGAAAATTCAACTATTTGGTTGAAAATTGATATTTTTCATTTAATAATTAAACTGTTTGTTTGAAAATGTATGTACTTTGTGGAAAATTCATCTATTTTTGTAGACAATTAAACTTTATGGTTGACAATTCATCTTTTTGGCATAAAATAAAACTATTCCAGTTAAAGATTCATTATTTCAGTTGAAGATTCATCATTTTATTTGAAAATTCACCAGCTTGGTTGAAAATTAATTTCTTTAAACGAAAATTTAACTGTTCCATTCGGAGTTGAAAATTAAAATTTTCAAGTTCGGAATTCCACAATTTGGATAAAAATTTGTCTTTTTAATTGAAAATTTAACTATTCCGATGAAAATTCATGTATTTTGTTAAAAAATCGATTTTTTTGTTGGTAAAAAATTATCTTATTTTTCTTTGAAAGTTAATCTTCTTGTTTAAAAATTCTTCTTTTCGGTTAAAAATTCAAGTATTCTAGTCAAATATTTATTATTTTAGTTGAAAATTCATCTTTTAGGTTTGAAATAAAATTATTTGGTCGAAAGTTAAGCTCTTTTGTTAAAAATTAATTTTTTTTTTAGTTGAAAATCCATCGTTTTAATTATAAAATTCATTTCTTTGGTTGAAAAATGAGCTGTTTGATTGAAAATTTGTTTTTTCTTTGGATGTTTTTTGGTTGAAAATTATTATTTTTTGTTTCAACTGAAAATGTAACTATTAATTCAGTTGAATATTTCATAATTTTAGTTCAAAATTCATGTCTTTGGTTGAACATTAATTTTGGACTAAAAATTTGATTATTCAATTTTTGGTTGAAAAATTATCTTTGTTAGTTGAAAATTCGTCTTTTTTGGTAGAAATTAATCTTCTTGGTTGAAAATTAATCTTTTTGGTCAGAAATTCAATTATTCTAGTTAATGATTCATCATTTCAGTTAAAAATTCATCTTTCTGGTTTGAAATTCAACTATTGCAGTTAAATATTTACAATTTTATTTGAAAATTCATCACTTTGTTTGAAAATGTAACTATTATTTTGAAAGTTAGTTTTTGTTGTTGTTAAAAGTTAGTTTTTTGTGGTTGAAACTAATTTTTTTTAACTGAAAATTTAACTTATTCCAATTGAAAATTGCATAGCTATTGTTGAAAATTCATCTGTTTGGTTAAACATTAATTTTTTTAACTTGAAATTTAATTATTAAAGTTTTGGTTGACAATTTATCTTTTTTTAGTAAAATTAATTTTTTGGTTTGAAAATTGAACTATTTCAGTTAAAGATTCATTGTTTTAGTTGAAAACTCATAGGTTTGGTTTACAAATAATTTTTTAAACTAAAAATGTTACTATTCCATTTTCGATTGAAAATTATTATTTTTTTAGTTCAAAATTTAACTATTTGGTTGAAAATTTGTCTTCTTTTATTAAAACTTCAAACCTTTCTTTAAAAGTTAATGTATTTGGTTGAAAAATTGTATTTTTGGGTAGAAAGTTAATCTTTTTATTTAAAATGTAATCTTCTTTAAAAATTCGTCTTTTTGGTTGAAAATTCGAGTGTTCCAGTTAAATATTCATCATTTTAGTTGAAACTTTATCTTTTTGGTTTCAAATTTAACTATTCCAGATAAAAATTCATAATTTGATTTGAAAATTCATCACTTTTGTTGAAAATTGAACTATTTTGTTGAAAATCCGTTTTTTTGTTGTTCAAAATTAATTTTTTTAACTCAAAGTTTAACTATTCCATTTTTTTGTAAAAAATTGATATTTTTTAGTGGAAAATTTAAGTATTTTTTTCAAAATTCATTTATTTTGCAACGTTTTGATCTGTTGTGTTAAAAGATGTTTAAAACGAACGTTATGAATTAAAATAAATGTTTGTTACTTTGAGTTGACCGGGAAAATTGAAAAACTTGACCGGGGAAAACCGGGAAATGACCGGGAATTTGAAATCGTCCGCCGATTCGCCACCCTGGATTTCAAATTTAAAATATTTCCTATTGGTTCAAAAATTATGACGAATTTGTTATATTTACAGCTTTTACTAGTGAACAATAATACAAAATTACGAAATTTACGTATAAATTTTTTGCTCAAAAACATTTTTTTTTTAAATGTGCAAAATGTTTTTTTTTTATTGAGTCATATGCACACATTTAAAAAAAAGTTGAATATGTCAAACCTGAAATTTATTCAGCTTGAACCAAAGAAACATTTTATCATTTTGCTTTTTCGGAAAAAAAATTTGGCGTGATTTAGGATTTTTGGGATTTCATTATTTTTTTTTGGGGATTTTGGAACGTTATAAATACCAAGAAAACAAATGTTTCCCATGAATAAAAATTAATAGCATGTTTCTTTGGTTCAAGCTGAAGAAATTTCAGGTTCGAATCTATCCAAAAAACATGTTTTTGTACATTTTGAAAAAATTATATATAAGGCAAATTTTTTTTTTTAATTGTAAATTTAAAAAAGAGAACAGAAAATATTAACCGATTCAAGAATGTTTTTTCTTTTCTTGTTTTGGATGTCGACCCACAAGTTGTCATCCCTCAGCTCAAACGATTCGATTAATTTTAGCAGTTTTACTTCGCTCTGCTACTGAAGAGTGTAGTTTTAAATTTACATTGAAAGTATTAATTATAGTAAGGAAGAAGTGACAAATCTTGGAAAGAAATATTTATGAGAACGATATGAAACATATAAAAATTGTGTATTGAACTAATTTTATTTTACGTCGGACTTTTTATATCACTGTGAATGGATTTCGAACGATTTTTAAAAATAAATTCTTTAATGGCAGAAATAATTTAAAAATCATTGCAAATTATTTAAAAATATTACATTTCTTATAAAAAGATTGTTTGTTCTTTTCGACATGTGAAAATAAATATTTAATCTTTCCCCTATTTTTCCTCTTTTACATGAGAAAATTACCCTTTTTCACCTTTTTTGAGATCCTTTCGCACTGTGATCCCTGATTTCTTGAAAATTCGTATTTTTTGGTAGAAATTAGATTTTCTTGGTTCAAAATTCATCTTTTTGTGTTAAAAATTCAACTACTTTGGTAGAAAATTCAACTGTTTAGTTGAGAATTAACTTTTTGGTGGAAAATTCATATTTTTGGTTGAATATTCAACTATTTCGGTAGGAAATTCAACTGTTTAGATGAAAATTAACCTTTTTGTTGAAAATTGATATTTTTGAAAAATCTTCTTAATGAAAACGTGAACTATTTTGCTGAAAAATCGTCTTTTTTTAGTTTGAATTCAACTCTTTTTCATGGGAATCCAAAATCTTTTTTTGTTGAAATATCTACTCATATTATTACATTATTCGTTGAAAATTGAGCTCTTCGGTTAAAAATTGAACTACTTGGTTAAAGGTTGAACCATTTTTTTTAAATCATTTTTTTGTTGAAGATTCATCACTTTAGTCAAAAATTCATCTTTATGGATGCTAATTCGTTTTTTTTGTTTATTAAAAATTACTTTTTTAAACTGAAAATTTAACTACTCCAGTTGAAGATGTATCATTTTAGTGAAAAATGTATCTCTTTGGTTGAAAATAGTTAACATTTTGTTGAAAATTAATATTTTCAGGATAAAAATTTAACTCTTTTACAGAAAATTCGTCTTTTGGCTTGAAAGTTCAACTGGATGGAGTTTTTTTTCTTTCTTGTCTGCAAACTCTTTATTTGTTAAAAAATCTTCTCTTTTTTGGAATTTTTTTTTAGTTTGGAAATTCGTTTCTTTTGGCTAAAAATTCAACTGTTTGGTTGAAAATTCATTTTCTTGGGTTGAAAATTCAACTACTTTGATAGAAAATTCAACAGTTTAGTTGAGATTTTTTTGTTTCGTGACTGAAAAATCTTTTTTCACAAAAAAGTCAAGTATTTTCTTGAAAATTCGTCTTTTTAAGTTGAATTAAACTATTTTTGATTGAAATATAAAATCGGTTTCAGTTGAAATATCTATTCGTACTATTGCAATATTCGTTCAAAAATTGATCCGTTTAGTTGAAAATTGAACTACTTGGTTGAAGTTTGAACCACTTTGTTAAAAAATTATTTTTTTTTGCTGCTAATTCGTTTTTTTGTTTGTCAAAAATTACTTTTTTTTAAACTGAATATTTAACTATTTCAGTTGAAGATTTATTATTCTAGTTGAAAATTCGTCTCTTTGGTTGAAAGTTGAATTATTTTCTTGGGAATTTGATTGATTTTTATTATGCCCACAGTCAAAATTTTTGAATTGAAAATTCAACTACTTGGTTAAAAGTTGAACTAATTTGTTAAAAAAAAATTTCCTGTTTCAAGGTTCATCTTTTCGGTTGCAAATTCAGCTATTTTGTTTTAAATTAGATTTTTTGTTTAAAATATTTTTTTGAACTGAAAATGTACCTTTTCCATATTTTGTTGAAAATGGATCTTTTTTTGTAGAAAATTTGTCTTTTTTGATAGAACACTAATCGTCTTGGTTTTTCAAATTTCCTATTTTTGGTTAAAAATGCAAGTGTTTGGTTGAAAATGAACTTTTTTGTTAAAAATTTGACTGTCTTGCAGAAAATTCCTCTTTTCACTTGAAAGTTCCACAATTTGGAGAAACTTTTTTTTTCTTTTTTGACTGAAAAATGTTTATTTGTCAAAAATTTTTCTTTTTTGGAAAATCCATCTCTTTGGTAGAGATTTCATACTTTTGGGTTGGGAATCCAACTGTTTTACATAAAATTTCTTTTTTTGGCTTGAAAGTTTAACAATTTCGTTGAAAATTTGACTATTTTGTTGAAAATGGAACTATTTGTTTGAAAATTCATGTATTTTGTTGAAAATTCGTATTTTTTGGTAGAAAATTAATGATCTTGATGAAAATGAGTCTTTTTGAATAAAAAAATTCTCTCTTTCGGTAGAAATTTCATCTTTTTTTGAAAATCCATCTCTTTGGTAGAAAATTCATACTTTTGGGTTGAAAATTCAACTGTTTTACATAAAATTTCTTCTTTTGGCTTGTAAATTCAACAATTTCGTTGAAAATTTGACTATTTTGTTGAAAATGGAACTATTTGTTTGAAAATTCATGCATTTTGTTGAAAATTCGTATTTTTTGGTATAAAATTAATGATCTTGATGAAAATGAGTCTTTTTGAATAAAAAAATTCTCTCTTTCGGTAGAAATTTCATCTTTTTTTGATTGAAATATCAATTAATATATACAATTCGTTGAGAATTCATATTTTTGTTGAAAATTCGTCTTTTTGGTAGAAAATTAATCTTCTTTGTCGAAAATTCATCTTTTTGTTTCTTCAATTCATCTTTGTAGGTTGAAAATTCAACTATTTAGTTAAAATTTCAACTATTTGGTTGTAAATGCAAATTTTTGATTAACAAAATAATTTTTGTTGCTGAAAATTCCAGTATTTGGTTGAAAAATCAGTTATTTGATTAAAAATTCATTTCAAGGAATTAAAGAATTTCAACTGATTTCGTAAGCTTTCAGAAGATTTTAAGGATTTTTTACATATTCAACAAATTTTAAGGAATTTTACAATATTTGAGGGATTTATAGGACTTCAAATGAAATTAAAAGTGATTAAAAAAATTGGAGAGATTTTAGAAGTTTTTAAAAGAATTCAAAGGATTTTAATAGGTTTCAGTGGGTTTCAAAGCTTTTAAGGCATTTTCCAACGATTTCAAGGGATCTCAAGGAGCTTTATCAATTTTATGGAATTTTACAAGATTCCAGAGGATTTAATCATTTTTCAAGGAATTTTGAAAAATATTATAGATTTCAATATGTTTTACAGGATTTTACTCGAGTTTTGATGGATTACTCGGGGTTTCACAAGATTTAAAAAATTTTATCAATTTCAAGGGATTTCAAAGGAATTTAGAGAGTTTAGGGTAGTTCAAATGATTCCAAGGAATTTAGCGGGGTTTCCAAATTGTCAAAGTTTTTCAAATAATTTCGTAGGATTTCAGAATATTTTAAAGCTTTTAGGATATTTTACAAGATTCGAAAGGATTTCACGCGACTTTTTGGATGATGTATATTTTATACCAGATTTCAAAAACAGTTAACCCCTCGATTAATAATTTAAGAAATTGCATGACACCATTTTTAACGACTGGGACTTAAATTCAACAACTTTTTGGCAACGACCCATTATCCTTATTTATAAAATTATGTCAATTTGTATTTGTGCCTTTAACTGAGATTCTTCAAAGTAAATCCATAATAACTTTTCCTCTATAGACCTCAGATAATCAAGTTTTCATCGTTTTTTCTTCTCTTTTCTTTTTTCTTATAATAGCTTCTACCTTTTTTATTAGATTTAACAAAAAAATGCGTGAAAAATTGTGTTTCATAAAGAACTGGGTTTCGTTTCAAAGTATAGAAACAACATTGCCTTGCACTGTTTGTTTATTTTATATTCAGCGACCACATTCCGCCCGTCTGAGATTTTACGTTTACGATAATTTTTTCTTTTTTGTTCTGAACTCGCAACGTTTGGAATTCATCAACGTTTTTGGGTAACTTCAATTTTGAATTGCAAAATATTTTATCGTTTTGAATAATAAAGACAAAACTTCAAGAGCTCTTGTAAAATTATTAAAATTTGTATTTATTATTAAATCTTCAATTTAAATCATTCCGCTCTACACTGTTGATTGTGTCTAATCTTTAGAGCTTAATTTTCAGCGATTTGAAGTAAAAAAGAAAAAAAATTAAAAAATTGAATTTTTTAATATGAGTGAGTCACCTTCTATCTACCAAATAAATTATTTTCTTTTGCTACACTCAGAAATTGTATTCACTCTCTTTGTAATTTATCAAGATCTTCCGATTCAGGACAAATCTCAAGCATCCTACCAATATTTTTCCCTAGGTCAGCATCTTGAAATCCACTCATGTTTGAAGAAACTTGGCCCACATTTTCTCACCCACTTTCAGAAAAGCACTTGGATTGTATAACAGAAGTTTAAAATTGCAAATATTATTCAGATATGTACTGATGTCACAGAATTCTTCATTGAAATTTATAATCGCGGTTCCTTCTTCTGCATTGCACAAAAATGTTCACTTCCTTTTAAATATTAACTGAATAACTCTTAGATGAAAATTTTCCCATTAATAACTTTTTTTCTGATGTTTGAAAGTTGTTGAATAGAAACATGTCAAAGAGCTTCTTTGCGAGTGTGGAGCTTCATCCTGAAGCGTCACACGTGCTCGCAAGGTGAGCCTCCAGTGGCACGTCAGTTGAACAGGCCGTTACTACTGAAGCATCATTTTATTCTGTTCTCTCACTCACTGAACTATAACCAAACCGAAATGCGCACAGAGCCATTTCAGTGGAGCTTCCGAAACATGAACGAGAACGTGTTACGTGTGTGTTATAAAAGAAAAGCATTACCTTTTACTGACATATTGACTACAGAAAAGTGAGGTAGGGTGAGTGTGTTGGAAAATGAAACCGACCCTCTACCCTATATTACAATCTACATTCTACAAAATGAATGCAATGCCCTCTGCTCTACTTCCTTCCTTTCTTCTCTCTTCTCTCTTGTCATCTTCAGTATCAGATGAGGAATAAAGACCCTGACAAGCTTTTCTGTTTAATAATTACGGTTCACTGTTTTTTACGCGCGGAAAGACGTCGTCAAGATATGGTGGAAAAATCTTCTGGTACCAGAATTTCTGGTTTCCAGTCTTGACGCTGACCAGATGGTCTGGCCTGGACCTGGCCAAAAGTGTAACGTTTTTTTGGCTAGCCCTAGGCCAGACCGTCTGGTCAGCCGCTAATTTTTTAACAAGAAATAAAATCTTTAAACACTCTTGGATTTATGTTAGGGGTTTTCTTCGGAAACTGATATTTTTAATTAAGACAAAATTATATTTTAAACATTTCAAAGAAGATTTACAATTTTTCAACAATTCTAGGTTATGTATGTTTAGTAAAAAATCATTAGATTTCAAAGGTTTGAAAGAGGAGTTAAGATCTTACACAATTTTTTTTGTGTTAGTATTTTTTGTCGGAAATTATTGGTATTTTCCATACAAAATCATTAGATTTCAAGCAATATTTACTATGATTGAACAGTAATAGGGTATATTAGCATCTGGGTCAAAATATCTCAAGTGTGCCACTTTTAAATCGATAGTTCTATTGTCAATCAATTTATACAGTTTTCGAATCGTTTTTATATCAAAATAACTCCCCTAAATTATTTTTGCAAAAAAATTTTTTTTTTTTAAAGTTATTAACAATCA
The DNA here is from genome assembly GCA_932195095.1 of Andricus curvator. Taxonomy (NCBI): domain Eukaryota; kingdom Metazoa; phylum Arthropoda; class Insecta; order Hymenoptera; family Cynipidae; genus Andricus; species Andricus curvator. The sequence continues at coordinate 247,323 of CAKNYM010051343.1, read as the reverse complement.
AAGTTCTTGATCATATTTTTTTCAAAAATTGATTACTCGCGAACGGTTCATCGAAATTCAATAATAGGGTTATGCAAATTTTTATTACAAAGTATACTTTACGCTCAAAAATTGTTCGGTAGTAAAAAAATTTTGTTTATTGTTTAAACAATCGTTTGTTTTAAACAATTGGAAATTAATTCAACTTCTCCGCCTGTGAAAGAATTCTTCCACGTTCCAATAGATTCTAAAATCTCTTCCGAAAATTTTGGTGAACAAAAAAGTTATTATTTTGCAGTAGTTCAAAAGTTATTGATTTTTTTGTGACCGCGCTCCGACCTCCAGCGCTGGTCGGGCACGCACAATTATGTAAACAAATGCATAGTTTGGGCGTTTATTGGAAGAAAGTAATCGTTTTTCTTTCTCAGTAACTTTAAATTATATGACTGGTAATATTTAGTGATTGATATCGGTCACTTGATATTATTTGTTTATTTTATAAACAAATTTTATAAACAAAAGCATAGTTTGATCATTTATAGACAGAAAGTAATAGTTTTTCTTTCTAATCGTCTTGAACTTACATAGGTGGTGATGTTTAGTGACAAAGAATTGTCAATCGATATTATTTGTTTATGTTATAAACAAATCTTATAAACAAATGCATAGTTTGACCATTTATAGATAGAAAGTGATCGTTTTTCTTTCTAATCGTCTTCAAATTACATAAGTGGT
>CAKNYM010051343.1:217888-246599 GCA_932195095.1 Andricus curvator | reverse complement strand
GATATTATTTGTTTATGTTATAAACAAATTTTATAAACAAATGCATAATTTGACCATTTATAGATAAAAAGTGATCGTTTTTCTTTCTAATCATCTTCAAATTACATAAGTGGTGATATTTAGTGACAAAGAATTGTCATTTGATTTTATTTGTTTATGTTATAAACAAATTTTATAAACAAATGCATAGTTTGACCATTTATAGATAGAAAGTGATCGTTTTTCTTTCTAATCGTCTTCAAATGAAATAAGTGGTGATATTTTGTGAAGAAGAATTGTCATTTGATATTATTTGTTTATTTTATGAACAAATGCATAGTTCAGCCATTTGTAGACAGAAGGTAATCTTTTCTTATTATTTCCTTCAAACGATATCACTGGAAATGTTTTGTGATGTTCTAGAAAAATTAGCTTCCAAGATGTACTTGTGAATCATTTCGATAATTTCAGAATCCATTTCAAATTCATTCTTGCTCCACTCTTGCCTTAAAGAGATCACTAAACATCACCACTTATGTAATTTGAAGACGATTAGAAAAAAAACGATTACTTTCTATCTATAAATGGTCAAACTATGCATTTGTTTATAACATAAACAAATAATATCGATTGACAATTCTTTGTCACTAAACATCACCACCTATGTAAGTCGAAGACGATTAGAAAGAAAAACTATTACTTTCTGTCTATAAATGACCAAACTATGCTTTTGTTTATAAAATTTGTTTATGAAATAAACAAATAATATCGAGTGACCAATCTCAATCACTAAATATTACCAGTCATATAATTTAAAGTTACTAAGAAAGAAAAACGATTACTTTCTTCCAATAAACGCCCAAACTATGCATTTGTTTACATAATTGTGCGTGCTCGACCAGCGCTGGAGGTCGGAGCGCGGTCACAAAAAAATCAATAACTTTTGAACTACTGCAAAATAGTAACTTTTTTTTTCACCAAAATTTTTGGAAGAGATTTTAGAATCTATTGGAACGTGGAAGAATTCTTTCACAGGCGGAGAAGTTTAATTAATTTCCAATTGTTTAAAACAAACGATTGTTTAAACAATAAACAAAATTTTTTTACTACCGAACAATTTTTGAGCGTAAAGTATACTTTGTAATAAAAATTTTCATAACCCTATTATTTAATTTCGATGAACCGTTCGCGAGTAATCAATTTTTGAAAAAAATATGATCAAGAACTTTGATTGTTAATAACTTTTAAAAAAATAAATTTTTTGCAAAAATATTTTAGGGGAGTTATTTTGATATAAAAACGATTCGGAAACTGTATAAATTGATTGAAAATAGAACTATCGATTTAAAAGTGGCACACTTGAGATATTTTGCTTTTTTAAGCAAAATTTATTAATTATAATTATTAACAATAATATTAATAACTAATGTTTTATATATATATATATATATATTAGGGTGATTTTTTTTGGTTGTTTTTTTAATATTCAAATTGGTACCCCTACAAATTGCTCCTTTTGCCGAGAAAATGACCTTTAATTTGTTTCATAATTTAAAAAAAATATTCAGAGTTCGCTCAAGATCATTGTAGGGCAAAAATGCTCATTCCTAATTAAATTGACGCTATTTATTGATTACACAGGCCGACAAAAATGACATCTTTTTTGTACCCAAAGAGCGGACCATGTGAGCCCGAAGGATTTTGGTATCCTAAAATTGAATCCGTTATCCAAATTTTTCTTATACGTCAGGTTTTCGAGATATCCTAACCTAAAAGTGCAAAAATGACTATTTTTAGCCATATTTGAGGCAATATAACACGATCAGCAATTTTCTGTTTCTAAAAAGTGCAAACGGCATCGTTTAGTACTTCTTTTTACCTTCCATTTACATTTTTAATCTTTTCAAATCGATTTTTTTCTCCGAGATATGACACACACAATTTTATTCGCTTTCTTCGCCTGCTTTGCTAGTTTTTCAGTGTGGAACTGAAATGGTTAAAGTGCGATATCTCAGAGAAAAAAAAAATTCGGGATGATTATTTCTGGCGCGTATGAATTGTGTTCTCTACAATTCAATATTGCACTCATATTTTTTCAGATTTTTACAATAACATTGAAAGGTCGCTCAAGGTCATTTTAGGGCAAAAATGACCATTCTTAATTAAATTGACGCTATTTATTGATTATTGATTTCTGGCTTGTATGAATTGTGTTATTTACAATTCAATATGGCACTCAGATTTTCTTCAGATTTTTACAATGACATTCAAAGATGGCTCAAGGACATTTTCTTAATAAAATGTTGATTCAATTAAGTTTTCCCTAGTTCTTTTTTGAGAAACAATGTCAATTTATTAATTGCGATAAAAAAATTAGTAAAAAGGTTTAATAACTGTGTGTCATATTACTTTAAGGTCATTCAAGGTCATTTTGCGAAAAATGCTCATTCCAAAATTTTTTCTTTTTCATGGTAGTTATTTTTTTTTTAATTTTGCTCTAAATTAGAAATAGAAAACGTTAAAAACAGCAGGATATCGCAGCTTTATTAGTATATGATCAAGTTTAGTTGTCATATTGTAATTAAGAAGAATTATCAATTATCATAAGTGCAGAAGAAGGGGTAATGATTTACCTTTTAGAAAAGAAAGAGGAAAACTTAGTTGGCGATAAACTACCATGTAATATGCAAGTGTTAGCACGGTTTTTTCATTATCATCATTTACAAAAAGGTAATTTTTGCGAAATGACCTTGTATGTCCTTCAAATAAAATGACAAACATTTATCAAACAACTTGAATAATTTTTTTTTGTTGCCAAAATGAATAAATTGACACTGTTTCCCTATAAAAAACTAGAGAAATTTTATTGAATCGACATTTTATTAAGAAAATGACAAGCTAGAAATAAATAATCAACAAATAGTTTCAATTTAATTAAGAATGGTCATTTTTGCCCTAAAATGGCCTTGAGCGAACTTTGAATGTTATTGTAAAAATCCGAAAAAAATCTGAGTACAATATTGAATAGTAAAGAACACAATTAATACGCGCAAGAAATGAATAATCAATAAATAGCGTCAATTTAATTAGGAATGCGAATTTTTCCCGATAATGGCCTTGAGCGACCTCTAAATATTTTTTTAAAATTCTGAAACAAATCAGAGGTTATTTTCTCGGCAAAAGGAATTTGAGCAACTTTAGGTATCATAGATTGTCTGTATGCAAAAATATTAAATATTAATTCTGACTTTGAGATATAAATTTTCATCAATTATAAAAAATATTGTCCTTGCTTTTCTATTACTTCAGATAATAGATAATATGAAATACATAAATTTTGTATTAATAATAATGTTATATCTTAATGTAAAAATTGCGTGGAGTTTTGTAGTTTAATCAAATTTGTGGTTTCTTATAAAAGTGTTGCATTTATTAATTTTTTTTTTCAAATTTAGCTGATATTTTTAAATGAAAAAACGTTCCTACTTTTCAAAAAATGCACTTTTTTCAAAGAAATTTACCTTATTTTTCTTACAAATCAACTGATAAACCACTGTGATCGCTGGTATTACTATTGTTATTTCCCGGATGTAAAATCAGAAAAATATTTACAATCCCAAAATTCTCTCTATATATGGGTCATTTTCACATAACTTAAGCTTCTTGCATAGGTAGAATTTGGATTTTTCGCCAAAGATTTAGGAGTGATTTGCTACAAAGAATTTTAGAGGTCCATTTTAGATGAATGTTAATGATAGTGAGGTCAAATAATATCCAGTAATTTTTCTGTTCAGAGAATTTTTGTTATAAAGCGGGACACGATTGATGAGATTTTTTCATGCGTAGGAGTAACATTATAAAAGGAACACTTATTCTATTTCAACCTTTTTTTCGAAGTTTAATGTAGTTATTTTCCTTAAAAAACATTCAAATTACTTATAATACATTAATTAAGGTTTCTGCGATTTTTTAAATAATTCCGCAATAAATCTTTATTATGGTTAGTGAAAAGGAAAAATACCTATGATTTCAAAAAATTCATTTTACAGGGATTTAAGGTTGTGTGACACTACAGTTTTTTTTAAATTACAAATACATTTGCTTACATTTCAGTGCATTCCAGCAAGCGAATTAATAAATTAATGAACTTTTTTAGTTGGAACATTTTGTCGGATATCTTAAGATTTTTATCACAAGAAAAGAACGGCAAACTTTAATTTAATTAACAAAATATATCCAGAAAATTGTATGGGACACGTCTGTTACAAGTTTTATAGACGTATATTTAACTTCAGATTTAAGAAACTTAGATGAGTACAATCAATTTTTCATTAATATTGAACATTTTTAAAAATATTTTCATTAATTGAAATTCTTTATACCCTTAAAATTGGCTTGTAAAACTATTTGGAAATGTCCATAATCAATGTGTAGGGTAGACCCGGGCAAGAATGACCGCTGAGGCAACAGTGACTTTGCACGGAGAAAAATGGATGGTCAAAGTTAGAGGGTCAACATTTAGAGAGCCAGACGTTCTTCTAAATGGTCTAAAGAGCCTTTCAGAATTTTTTCGACATAGTCAGAGAGACTCTTATTTTATGGCTAGTCTGAGTGTTGTAAGAAGGTCAGTCTCACTGTCAGGGATAATCGAAGTATCCTTTCGGCATGGTCAATACGATCATCTGGTTTTCACTCATTTCGACCATCCACGGAAGAGCAAATGACCCATCGCGGAGAGTCAACCTGATTTGTTACCGTTGGCGTGTTTATTTAAAATGAATAAATGTGTAAGTCAAATGTTCACAACAAATAATAAATGTAAAGTGCATACGAATATTAGGAATTATTGTAAATTCATATTTAAGATGACAACTATATTCCTTTCTTTAAAAATTAAAATCTATGATTTATTTGAAGGAAAAAATCTAATAAATAATTTAAATTTTACTTTACAAGTCCTTCTTGTGAGCAAAGTGTTATTTTTAATAACTTTAATCTTATTATTTGCTGTTTAAAATTGCTTTTCACATTTAATCATTTCAAATAAGCGCGCCAACCTCAACCAATCCACTTGTCGACGCGATGGATGCAGTGTGAATGGATACGAGAGTTGGGAGCACCGTGGTTCAGAGCAATTTTGGAGTGAGTGAATTTCATGAGCCGTTCAGCGTCACGTTTGCTGTTTATTGAACTTAAAAATATTTTTAAAAAGTTTAAACTACTTTTTGATATTTCGAATATGCGTGGAGAGTGAAGTGCATAAGAGAGAACAGGATTGAAAGTGAATTAAGTTTATTCTTTTGAATTTTCAACGTCAAATTTGATGCTTCCGAGGGATTTAGGATAAAGAACGTAACTATGACGTTCAGCTATAAATTTGTTGTCACCGTGTGGTTTCAAACTGAAAACGTGCAAAAAATTTCAGCATTCATCGATGATGCAGAAAATAACGAGATGTGGGATATTGGTTTCGGAATTCACTTCAATGTTTGAAATCTTACAATTCAGGGTGACACCGTGCCATGTCCTTAGCCTGTCGTGCTCCAAAAAATATATTGTCAATTTGCACTGTTTTTGCATATCAATTTATGTCTCATACACCTCAATCTCCACAAAGAATAAAAAATGCTTTCAGAATTCATGTATTTCATATAAATTTTCAGGTTTTATAGGTTCCACTTAATATAATAATTTCCAGTCTCTTATAAGAGAGAGAGACCCCCTAAGATGGCCAGGTCGACTGCCCGAGGAGATCAAGTCGACTATCTGATATGACCAAATCGACCTTCTCTGATAAGCGATTCGGCCCTTTATAATGATCAGTTCCGCCATCTCTCATGATCGGTTCGACTCTCTATGACGCTTGAGTCAACCGTCCTAGATGACCAAGTCGACACTCTGAGATGATCGATTTGAACCTCTTGTTTTAACCTTCTAGAGATAGTCGCTTTAGCCATATTCAAGGGCTGTCCTATAGTTGACCTTGCAATATAGTCTGTCTGCAAATCTAGATGGCTAAAATGACCTTCCATTTTTCTCTGTGTGCAAGTAACTCCTTAATTATTTCAATTTTTCTTTGCATCAAATAACCTATTTTATTAGAGGAATGACGCTATAACCTCAACACTTGAAAATTCACGTTCTAAAAGAAAAATTATACAGAGAGCTTCTCATCATCGGGGCAAGAGCAACCAAGAAAACAGTTGACAAATACTTGGATGGTAATTCTTCAATGTCGAAAATATGATCAAACTCTTACTTCAAAACAAAACACGTGTAAAACACATATAAATCATTCTATTTCTCAACGACCTAGCAGAATGTCAACGAATAAGAATTTACACCATATGTATCACTATTTTTAATAAAAATTTACTTCTCGCTGCATATCTTTAAAAGTAACTATATTAATGTACAAAATACCGTCGGTCTTGCTCCGACATTCGGGGCAAGACCAACGAAATACAGTTTGTTATAAATAATTAAATTATTAAGTCATTGTTTCATGAAGATAATTAATACGTATGTAAATATAATATACAATATTTTGCGACTCAAAATAAAGAAAAAATTGATTAATTCCACGTCTTATAAGTTTTTATAGAGCAAAGAAATCTCGTCGGTCTTGCCCCGGCTTACCCTGCTTAAGACAAATATTTTTCAAGAAATGGTACCATTAAAGTAAATAATATCAAGCAAAACGCTTCTTATGCTAGAGTTTAAATGAGACATTGTTTGTTAACATTCGCATAACTATTTACAAAAATATGCTATTTATATTTAAAAACTACGGTCTGCAATAATTATTAAAGACGTTAAAACTGAAATTAAATGAAAATGACCCATATATCGTAAAAGTAGAAATATGCGACTACATTTAGAGAAGGGTAGATTGATTGATTGTGTCTATAGGCATCAGATTGAGATTGAGTTGACCATATATTTAATGATTGTGGTTACTATCTGTAATTATGTGGGTTTATAATAATCAAATGTGGTTGTATATGATTGAAATATTGTTTTAGTAGCTTGCTGTGTAATTCATTGCACTACCGTAACGCAGGGTGATAAATTTTTGGCTCCTTATGTACCCTGAAAGTGTTTAAAAATTTATTATCGTCATCGTAGTTCTCATAAAACTTAGTATATTACTATATCTCTCTATATTATAAATGCGTAATGAATTTGTTATCGGAAATTCAAATTTTTCTAAAAATCCATTTTATTTTTTGGATAGGGAGAGTGGACATCACTGGATCGCTGTAGACAGTGGGTATTTTCAATGATTTGAATAACCTGTGGAGCATATTGTTTCAAACTTTAGGCATAAATAAAATATATGCGAACACACTACGTCCAACATCTTAGGCATCTAAATCAATGAGGAAATGAGAAAAATGGAAAAAACTGTTTTTGAAATTACGTTGAAAAAATGTATCTTGACTTTATTAAGTATTTGGACTGAAAAATGTGGTTTTAAAATAATGTATACTTGTAACAAATATTGCTAAACGTCTGAACTAGAACATCCGATGTCACAGATTGCTTAAAATCGCATAAATAAATGAATTTGAATAATTTGCTTATAAGCAGCATTTGGTCAATACTCACTCTGGATAGGAAACAGTGGGTAGAACAATTTCCGCGTAACAAGTATTTCATAATAATGATAACAGTTAGATTACCGTGTATCATTTCCTATAGGTTAAAACACTTGATAAGCCTAGTAGCATCACATTCTGGGTTTTCATCGCTCATGAAACGTAAACTGGATACTAAATTAGTTATTTTATAACCTTTTTACATAAATCGACTATTTTGAACACTTTTTCTTGTAATTCCAAAAACATAACTTTGTTCATTCTGTGCAAAATATAATATGGTGACCGAGGCACTATTACTAGATGACTTTAGAAATAAGAACAATTTATTTTCTCGCAAAAAAGTTACATTTGTATAATCAACTGTAACTTTTATATTTACGTTGGTTAACATCATACTTATTCATAAGGTAATGAAAATAAAAGAAGAAAATATCTAGGAAGTCCGATGTGGATTTATGCCAGGCGGATCAGTTATTTAGCTCAAAACGGATCTCTTGAAAGTAAACAAAGTTTTCTGTGCATTTATTGACCTAGAAAAGGTTGCGTCTAGTCCCGAAAAATGGGGGGAGTAGGAAAAGGGGATAGACTAAACCCAAAATTCGGGACGACTAGCCAAGCATATGAAAAATATTGGACTATAGTCATCCCGATTTTCGGGAGGACGAGACACTTCACCTGGAAAAAGCATTTTACAAGATGGATGTAGATAAGCCTTGGGAAGTTCTGAAAGAGTATGGAATCAATGGTTCGTTCCTAAAAGCAATAAAAACAATATATGCAAGTAGTAAAGCGAGTGTAAGGGTGAATTAACAACTGAGTGATTGGTTTGATATTAAGCAAGGTGTTAGGCAAGGTTGCGTTATATCCTCTTGGCTGTTTATTATATTCATGGATAAGTGTTTAAGAATGGCCTTCTTCGAAGAAGAAGATGTAGGTCTCAGGACTGTGAAGGTGCGTGGGTTAGCGTTTGCACGTGATACGGTTGTTACGTCAGAATCAGTCGATGGCTTACAGAGAATGTAGAAACCATTACCAGAAATAAAAACGTAACAATTAAAGGTAAAATTGCAATATACCATTCTGTACTTGCACCCACTGTGCTGTATGGTAGAGAGTCCTAGACTTGCCAAGAAAAGAATAAGAGTAAAGTTAACGCGGTTGTCATGCAATTCCTGCGGAATATATGCGATAAAACGCAAATGGACAAAGTCAGTAATGAGAGGATTCTCAAAGAATGTGGTTTATGGACACAAGGGAAACTGGAGTTGTATGTCAGGACAGGAAAGTGTGGAAAAAAATAGTTTATAAGAGTGGAGAGCTTTACGTAGTGGATGTAATATGAGTAAAGAGTATGGATCTTACTATGGGATTATTATTCAGTTCGCGTATTTTTCTGGGATGTGATCCATGCTATATGAAGAATTGGGGAAGCTCTTCGCCTGGGGTGATTGCTAGAGAGATTGAGCAGCAACCTATATCAGAGTGGTGTTGCAGAACGAACGTGGTGCTTAAATAAGCTACACGGTAATTCTAGATTGATCTAAAATTTATACCTTCTCCTACACTTCCCTCTCTCACTTTCCTCATATGAATACCTTGATCCCCGGCAGTATATTGAGGCTAGAACCGAGTCAGTTACGCTTATCCCAAAAGGGATTTGGCTCAATGGTATAATAATAATGAATAACGTAAAACGTAGGCATCATAATACTGTGAAAATGACACGATCCACTGATAGGAATATGAAGATATTCCAAACATACAGAAATAATGATTGTCTCAATTTTGGTCAAAAATGGATTTATCACGTTTTGTTCGCTTACACCTCAATTAAACTTTAGAAAAAATATATCTCTCTTAAACCCCAGATTAAGATTAACTTTCACGTAACTTTATGTAAAGATTAAATTTCTTAAAGCTCGGTAGGCTTCAAGGTACGCATTCTCAACACGATACTCGCGCTTCGCACTCGGTGTTCAATAACATTTTTACAACTTTACTGGATACCTTGCGTAGCTCATAAACTTGTAAGCAACCGAGATTTTTTAATTCTATATGAAAAGTGTATTAAAATGTTATTCTATCCTTTATGAAAACCGTTATTATTTTATTATTACTATTATGTCTGGGTCCGGGACTGCGTAATTGGAAATTTTTGCAGGCCGTTTAAAAAGTTACAACTCCTCGCTTGGACTCTCTCCCGTCTCTCGCGTTTTTGCTTAAAAATATTATAATTTCCGATTTTTTCATCGAATTTTCTATTATTTAAACCAAAACAGCGAGTTCTATCAAATAATGATTACAATGAAACTTTTTGTACCGACAAACGAGGTAATTTCGAACATGTGGGGTAAATCCGGACATTCCTAAATTGATAGTTTAAATTGCTTAAGGGGGTTTTAAACAGAATTTAGAATCAGTTAAAGCCTTAAAAAGCCTTAACTGGTTCTAGATTCTAGTTAAAACCCCTTAAGGAATTTAAACTATCAATTTAGAAATGTTCGAATTCACTGCACATGTCCGAAATTACCCGGTTTCATGGTATGTTTCTTGATAAGCTGCAATTCTTCTCATGTACATTTGTACGTAACTCGCATCGTTTGGGTCAAAATTGGAATTTTATATTTTTTCATAGAATTTTTTATGGCTGAAACCAAAAGAAACGAATCCTATCAAAAAAGGGTTAAACGAAAATTTGAAGATTTTTGAAAAGCTACAATTTCTTTTTCTACATTTTCATTGTATTACATTGTCATTGTATTACAGGTATGGAGTTAGTCCTTTCCTTATTCCCCTGCGTTTCCCCTGTTTTGAAATTTCCCTTTTTTATCTTATTCTTGAAAAAATAAAATACTTGAATTAGGCAGGAAATTTTCCGAAATTAGTACATGTACGTAAGAACTATAAGAACCATTGTTCGTTTTACATGTAAAAAATTATTCCATTCAAAACTAGAATATGCATAAACACTCTTAAAAGAAAACGTGCAGCTGAAACAATTTAAAACATGTTAAAAATATGAAAATCGATGACAAAAGTTGTTATCCAATATCAAATTGTAACAGTTACAAAAATATATATAATTGGAAAAAGAAGTATTACAAGGTGAACTTTTTATTTGGCCGATTTAAAACTAAACTGCTCAGGATTTAAATACAACTTTAACCTAAAATAGTTCGCTGAACCTATAAAAATTACATTTTTTCAGATATCAAATATTTTAGGCACTGAAACTATCTTAGTAGTATACCTAGGAGAATACTGGGACACCGCACCGGTTCAATTTCGAGCTAAGCGACCGAAGGCGATAATGGTTCGTGTCCGTGCAAAGATGCCACCAGTCGGTAAAGTGGATCCCTTCCTCACCGACACTAATTGGATATCTAATATGAACCTGCATTTCCGACTGGCGATTAGGGAGGACCCTGCATTACCGGCTGACAATAAGGTAGAACTTTATGTGGACCTTAGCCGGCAATGCAGGTGTCTACTAGGTATCCGATTAGTGCCAGTTAGAAAGGGATCTACCTTATCGACTGGTGGTATATTAGAACAGACACGAACCATTATCGTCTTCAGTAAATTATCAGTCACTGGTTTGGTGTCGTTATCTCGGAACAAAACCGGTGTCCCAGTATTCTTCTAGATATAATACTTATTTTTAATTTGTGTTCAAGAGCATTGAAGTGTAATGTCAAATTTACATTCAAATTATTTAGAACAGTAAGGATAAAATGAAAAATCTTAAAAAGGAATATTTAAAAAGAAAATATTCACATTTTATTTTCTATCGGACTTTTTGATATCTCCGTGAATGGATTTCCATCGACCTATGTATATCTAACTTTAAAATATAAATTCTTTAATGTCAGAAATCATTAAAAAATCATTTTAAATTATTTAAAAATATAAGATTTCTTATACAAAAATTTTTTCTAGATAAAAACTTATGTAACAAAAAATTGTAAAACATTTTTATACTGGAACTGCAGAAAAATGTTTGTTGAGTATTGTGGCACATTATAAAGAACTGAATAATTTATTTAAAAAATACAAAAATATCAGTAAGATATAATTAAGAAGAATTTATAATTTGTTAAAACAACTCTTCTCGAACAGAAGTTTTATAGTTTATGCATTTAATAATTTATAATTCATAAATAGTACATTGCTATATAAGATAAACTTGCTGAGCATTTTCCTGCTGTTAGATGCAAAATATAGTATTTATCTGCATTATCCAATCTCTTTTTGTCTTTTTTATTTTGAAGAAAATTTTTGAGAAGATCAACATAAAGTTATTATTATTGCCTGAACCCATAAAATCGTTAGAGAGCAAGAAATAGAGAGCTATGTAATACAATTTTTGTTTTATTATTCATGACATTAGTTTACTCACATATGCAGTGCTTTCGGAATAGCGTAAATAATTAATAACAATTGAAGTTCATTACCTTCAACTCTCTCGCTCTTCCAGCAGGAGTGTTGGGTGTTACATTTTTGATGAAAACTCCCGACACGTTTGTATTGTTTGAACTCGTAGTATTCACCAGATCTACCTGTATAAAGAGCAGAAAGAACAAATGGGATGAAAATGTTCTTTGTTTTCTAGTTTTGTAATGAAAATTAAAAGCAAAAGTTAATTTTGAAATGTTCGCATTGCAGGTGAAACTTTGCTTTTATTACAAGCTTTTATAATCAAGTTAATTACACTAGGTAACATGATTTTGTTTATAATTAATTGATGGGATATTTCAGTATGGGTTTTTCCGTAGAATACGATCTTGAGAGCGGTAATGTTCTACCTTTTCGCATTTCTCATAAAAACATGTTTAAAAAAATAAAAATAAATTTTTTTGGCTGTTTCTGAACATTTGTATCAAACAAACCGGAAATGTTTCTAATAGAGCTGAAATTGAAGCCTGATGCATGTTATATGACCCTATGTTTTAAAAAATGAACTTATGTTTTTTCACATTTTTTCACGTGCGCAATACGATTTTTTTATTTTTTATGTGATATTCAACATTAAATCAGCGGTTGAAAATATATAAGAAAATATGATAAAAATTGAAAAAAAAAAAAACATGAATTTTATAGAGTTTTGTAACTTAGTGGTAAAATTTTGGTGACACTGGGTAACAAGATTTTGTTTATCATCAATTGATGAGAGATTTCAGTATGTTTTTGCCGTAGAATAAGAACTTAAAGGCGAAAATGTTCTATCTTTTCGCGTTTTTCAGAAAAACAGGTTTAAAAAGTTTTATGTGATATTGAAAATTAAATCTTGAATATCTCCGAAAATATCGATGCTGCGAAAAAAGGAAGGTTAGTTTCAGCATCAGCGCTTCAAAATACATAAATAAATACTGTAAAAATCGAATAAACTTGAACTTAATAAAATTTTGTTACGTTGTGTTATTTTACAACTGAAAATTTCAAAATATTTCAAGAGATTTCAAAGATTTTTAAACGTTTTGATAGGTTTTTAAAGCTTTTAGAGCGTTTTAAAAGACTCCAAGGGATTCCAAAGAATTTGAATGATTTCAAGGGATTTTAAGAGATTTCAAGAGATATTACAAATTTCAAGATAATTAACGGGATTTAAAGGTATTAAAAAAATCCGCTGGATTTCAAAGGATTTGAAATATATTAAGAAAATGGAATGAAATTTTAAGAAATTTCTAGGAAATTGAAAAGATTTCTTCGGATTTCATGAGATTTTATGGATTCTTAGAGGGTTTTCATGATTTGAAAAATTTCAAAAATTACTATCAATTTTAAAGAATACAATGTATTGAAAAAAAATCCAGGGAGTTTTATGAGATTTTAAAGAATTTCGTGGAATTATAGAAAAGTTCAAGATATTTAAGAGATTCTTCAAGTTTATTTAAAAGATAAAGAAAATTTCAAGATGTTTACGGTATTTGAAAATTGTCAAGGGATTTCAAGGAAATTTAATATATTTTAGGAATTCATATGATTTCAAAAGAAATGTAAAGATTCCACAAGAAAAAAAATTAAATTTAGATCAAATCAAAATTTAAATTCCTCAATAATATCTCACATTCGAATTTATCTACAAAATTCCTAAAAACTAAAAAGAACCAAGAATATAACGATTAAATTTGGACAACATACTCTTAAATGTCTCCAACAAAATAAAAAAACTAATATAAAAATATAGGATAGAAGATACAAAAAATCTACCAATAAACACCGAAATGTTGTAGATTAAAAAAAATGCTTTTTATTGTGATTCAAAAAATAAAAATAAAAAAAGAGGAGAGAAAAAGGACAGAAAGGGATTTTGAGGTGCCTTCTTTATTTTATCTTTTTTTATTTAGGTTCTTTGTAATTTTAGTGGAGGCTTTTAGGAACGTTCTTGCCCACAATCTCACAGATTTCAAGACATTTTACGGGATTTTACTATATTCTTTTGGGAAAACTAAGAATGTTATACATTTCAAGGGATTTTAAAAAGTGGTATTTTAAAACATTCCAAAGAATTTAATTATATTTATCCATTTTTAAGGGTTTTCGAAGAATCTCAAAGGATTTTTAAGGATTTCAGATATTTGAAGGAATTTCAAGGTATTTTATGCGGATTTTAAGGGACTGCGAAGATTTCAAGAGATTTAAAAAGATTGATGAGTTTTCTAGAAATTGCAGATGATCTCAGCAGATTTCAGGGCTTCTAAAGGATTTCAGCGGATTTAAAATCTTTTAGGGTATATTTTGAAAGATTTGAAAGGATTTCAAGAAGCTACTTGATTAATTTATTAAAATATTACCATCGGTTAGATGGTAATATTTTACACTTTTTCGTACATTGTATGTTTTTGGTCATATAAATTAATTTGAGTGACAATTTAATACTGTCTGACATATTATTAATCATTTCCGCTATCACGTTATATTCAAGACACTAAAGATCACAACCTTTCACTCTGACCCAATTAAACTAAAATGTACACGTTTCATCATTTAAAATGTAACAGACATGAAAATTATTTTTTTTGATAAACACTCTTGACTCTATCCGCATATTTTAATTATATTTATATATTCATCGCGAAATTATAAATTTTACAAACTTGAATATTAGTCAAAATTGAAACTAATTAAAATGACCAAAACGTTGTTGAATTAAGAGAACTTTAGTAAAATATCAGAGTTCACACACTTTCCCCTACTCCCCTCTGTTCCACTTTATAACATATTTCCTCTTTTTCCCCTGTTTTCAAGAAATTTCACCTTTTTCTCGTTTTTTCGCTTAAATATAAACTGAAAAAATATAACTTAATAAGAAAATCCAACTATGTTTTATTGAATGTTAATTCTTTTCAATTGAAAAGTCTACTATTTTTCTTATTTGTTTCATAGTTCGTTAATTTGAATCATGTTTAAAATTGAGCCGCCGGGTGCAATAACCAGCCCGACGCTCGAAAACGCGTAAAAGTATTGTCCGATTTTCTCACGGAAAGAAAGTTTCAAAAATCAAAAAATCAATTTTTTGATAATGTAGAATTCTAGAAAGTAAGGAAATGAAATCTTTTTCTCTTAGAATTTTTTTTGCTAAAAGTTTATTTTTAATAATAAAAACGAAATATTGAAAAAAAGTTTCTCTCTAATTTAATTAAGTTTGGAAATTAAATCGTTCTAACTCGGCCAAATATTATTGAAATGAGTTCATATTTGTAGGAAGTATTCAAAATACTCTAGCGATTTCTAGGAAATCATGAAAAAGTTAACAATCGCTTATTGTTCAATAATATTCAATTGCAAAATGAGGTTAATTGATAATTGTGTTTTCTTGGTTTCGCCGGTAAAAAGTATCTAGGTAACTTCGACTTTCAAACAACTTCCAGTGAGTGATTTGTTCAGCAATGTTGAATGAAGTTTTTTGGAAAATCTCATATCGAATCGTTTAAAATTTACTGAGATATTTAGATTTGGAAAAAGGACTCGACGTCTGCCCGCGCAGACTGAACTTCGAGAACGCTGCCTGACAGCGCAGTCCTCGCGACGCATTAGCTAACAGCGCGGGCAGACGTCGAGTACTTTTTCCAAATCTGAATATCTCAGTAAATTTTAAACGATTCGATATGAGATTTTCCAAAAAACTTAATTCAACATTGCTGAACAAATCGCTCACTGGAAGTTGTTTGAAAGTAGAAGTTACCTAGATACTTTTTACCGGCGAAACCAAGAAAACACAATTATCGATTTACCTCATTTTACAATTAAATATTATTAAACAATGAGCGATTGTTAACTTTTTCATGATTTCCTAGACATCGCTAGAGTATTTTGAATACGTCCTACAAATATGAACTCATTTCAATAATAGTTGGCCGAGTTAGAACGATTTAAGTTTTAAAACTCAATTAAATCAGGGAGAAACTTTTTTTCAATATTTCGTTTTTATTATTAAAAATAAACGTTCGGCAAAAAAAATTCTAAGGGGAAAAAGTTTCACTTCCTCATTATCTAGGATTCTACGTTCTCAAAAAATTGATTTTTCGATTTTGAACATTTTCTTTCTTTGAGACGATCGGACAATACTTTTATGCGTTTTCGAGCGTCGGGCTGGTTATTGCATCCGGCGGGTCAATTATATTTAAACGCACTTACAAAAATTTTATTCAAGCACTCTTGTGTCATGCTCAAATATCCAAATCAAATATCCACAAAGATACATTATTGATTCTTATTTAATACATATTTTCTCGCCATTGTATTCGATTGATTTATCGTAGAATTATGCAAGTCATTGATCGCCCCACACATTTCAGCAACTGGAGAATTATGAACACTGCGTGCTTTTTCATTTTTTATATAAAACGGAGGGTTAGATCTCGAAACATACTGAGGTACCCGAAATTCTAAGCATCCAAGTAAATAAGGACAATCAATTTTCCCCTGAAGCATTTTGTAAATAAACTTTGAATAATTTAGAGTGCGCTTGAGCTCTAATGGCATTAAGTTGAATCAAGTATGACAAACTTTTTTCTAGAGGGGGCAGAGGTATAAAGTTATTACAAAATAACACAAACAATTTTTTTAATACAAAGACAAATCAGACAAATCAAATTTTGTATTCGAAATGATAATTTTTCGAGCTGGAAAAGGGAAGGGAAAAGTTGTGTCGCACCCATCCCTTTCCCAGCTTTATGATTTCTTTACAAAAATTGTCAGAATCATTCTATTTGCAAATTTATGATTAAAAAGTCTTTTCTATTCATGCGTCAACTTTGAATTACGCCGATGAAAAAAGTTTTTCTGTTTGAAACAGAAGTTTCAAATATTGTAAATGATCATAACTTCCTTGTATACCATTAAGCCATTTCCCTTTCGGGGTAGGCGTGACACTACCCGATTCGGGTAGTGTTTCTAGGTTGGTAACTTGTAGTAAGTAAATAACTACAAGTGTGGGCTCACCACACCCACCACACCCTTAATCTTCAATAAAGTGTATTAATATTATAGATCAATCGATTCGCCTCGAATCAAGGAATCTTTTCCGTTCTTGCATAAATTTTGAATTATGTTAGTGAAAAAATGTTTCCTATAAAAAACCGTGTTTTCAAATATTATGCATTACCATAGCTTCCTTACTCTTCAATAAAATGTATCAATGTTACAGGTCAATCGATTCGTCTTGAATCAACACAACTTTTCTATTCTCGCATCAATTTTCAATTATGAGAATGAGAAAATGTTTACCATAAAAATCGATTTTGAAAATATATAAATTACCATAACTTCCCTACTCTTTAATAAAATGTATTAATATTATAGGTAAATCGATTCTTCTCGAACCAAGGAATATTTTATTTTCTTGCATCAACTTTGAATTATTTTAATGAAAAAAGTTTCAAGATATTAGTGGTGAAAATAAGCCTTCCAAATTTCATCAATTTATCTGCAACCGTTTTCAAGTTATCGTGTACACAAAAAAGTGTGACATCCACACACGTACACATCCGCACAATTACTTAGAACATTGTATCAGACATTTTTAAACTGAGGAAGGTTTAATTAAATGAATTTAAAATTTTTGGAAAATGTTACCATTACAAAGCTTCCTCTTTGAGGGAGCAAAATTGAACATAAGTAATAAATAAATAATAAACAATAAGTAATAAATACAGATATAAAATTCATATTGCCAAAGATTTCACGAAGATTTTAAAGATTGCATAAAGATTTCAATAATTACCCACAGATTTCACAGGCTTCGCAAAGACTTCGGATAGATTTAAAAGATTTCACAGACTTATATTATTTTACAAAGATTTCAGATAGATTTCAAAGATCGCACAAAGCTTTCAATGATTTTCTAATGATTTCACAAAGATTTTAAAGATTTTGGATAGGATTAAAAGACTTCAATCATGTTTCAAAGATTTCACAAAGATTTCAATAATTTCATAAATATTACCGAATATTTCAAAAATATTTAAAATATTTTGCAAATATTTTTAAAGAATTCACACAGATTTCACAAAGATTTCAATGATTTCCCAAAGATTTCAATAATTATACAAATATTATCAAATATTTCCAAAATATTTCCAGAGATTTCAGAAATATTTCCAAAGATTTTACTGAGATTGAAAATATTTCGCAAAGATTTCGGATAGATTCAAAATAGATCAAAAATTCATTTCATTCGATGAAGATTTAACTATTTCGTAGAAAATTTGTTTTTTTACATTCTCATTCTAATGAGAAGGTATTGGTTTTATGTAAAATTTGACATAGTCGGTTTTCATCAAATCTCCACATTTTGAGACCCCCTGAGCTAGAAAAAACGATTTTTACGAAGGTGTCTGTCTGTAGTCTCTCTGTCTGTCTGTAGCCACGATAACTTTCGAAAAAATGATCAGATTTGATTGAGCTTTGGCACACTTTTTTATGGCCGAAAAATAGAGAACGAGTTCGTTAACCAGCTATTTTGGATGAAAATCCAAAAAGTGAGCACATTTTTAAAATTTTTGAGACCACTTTTTTGGAAATTTTGAAAATTCTATGTACGGTTATTAGTAGTACGCAAAATGACGAACAAAATATTCTCATGACTTTTCGTGATAGAAAAAAAATTACTGGAGTTATAGCATTTTCAAAATTCCAAAAAACAAACGAAAATGAACATTTTAAGCCGAAAAACGCACGATATGAAAAAAAGTCAAGAGGAGAAAAACTTTGATTCCTGAACACCCTATAATATTTTCATAACAACTTTTTGAATTTTCTGAAAAATAAAAAATTCAAATTTTGATCGCACAAAAAATTAATGAAAAATCAAAAAAGCCATTTTGCTGTAAAACTATGCAAGATACCAGAAAAGATTATCTTACCAAAATTGTGCACCTAAAAAAGATCTACAAATTTCTTATTATTCATTTTTTGATATGACGCGTAGTTTTTGTTTTATTCGTAAAAAACAGCATTGAAAATAGAAAAATCAAATTTTTAGACGAATATTACCAGCTACGAAAAAATGACCGAAACAAAATTTATTCATCCAAGGAAGAGGTACAAATTTATTGTGACTCATGTTTCGATAGGATGCGTGGTTTTTGTTTTATTCGTGAAAATAACATTGACAGTAAAAAAAATCAAATTTTTGAAAAAACAATGCAAGGTACGAAAACATATAAATCAACAAAAATTGTGCATTCAAAAAAGACTTACAAACCCGTAATCAATTTTTGTGGTAAGAATATATTCAAAATGAAAAAATTAACTTTTTTGATAAACGGCACAAGCTAAAATAAAATGTTAACTAATAAAATTTGTCGCCTGAATTATATCATTACTTTTCATTTAAAATCAAATACAAATTTAGTAATTTGTATATGAAGAACATATAACACGAAGCACAAAGTGCACGCTCAGTGTATTTACCAAATCGCACGTCGTAAGTGCGCTCAAACTTTTTTGTTTCTATCATACGGTTCAAATGATTTTCAAATCAAATATCGAGTGCGCAGCGCGAGTGTCTGGATGAGAATGTGTTCCTTAAGGTCGATAGAACCTTGAGTAAATGAAGTTCCTTTTCAGTCTAAAATAAAAACAAATTTAACAATCACTTAATATGTAGAGGTTTTGATAATTTTATAATATTTGCAAACAAACTTTTTCTTTTCATCGAAGTCGAACACGAAGTTGAAAAATCTAGAGCAACCGAGCGTAAAGCGCGATGTAGATACGCCCGAGCGCGTAGCGCGAGGTGAATACATAATCGAGCGCGAAGCGCGAGATAAATATATGATCGAGCGCGAAGCGCGAGATCCAACAGTCGCGCGCCCTAGGCGCGCTCAAACTTGCGAGCGAAGCGAGCCGCGCGCCAAGCGCGCCATGAGAATGTGCCCGCAAAGCGGGCACATTTTTTTTTTTTTGGTTTTTTAAAATGAAAATGTAACTATTCCATTTATGTTTGAAAATAGGTCGTTTTTAGTTAAAAATTCAATTATTAGGTTGAAAGTTCATTTTTTTTCGTCGAAAATTTTTTTTTGTAGATAATTATTTTTCTTGGTTGCAAATTCAACTACTTGGTTGACCTACTTTGTTACCAATTTATTTTAATGGATAAAGATTTTAACCTTAAATTTAAGAGGAAATTCCATTTGTGTCAAGAAGCATACTTCTGTCACAATAGAAAATTTCTCTAAGTGATTTAAAACACGCCATTACTTCATGAGAAATAGAGTTTGAATTTTTGTTTTAAATATTATAAAATTTTTTAAATTACCTTGCCACCAACGATGCTAAGTCCCAGGCTCGTTTCCGGTTCTCTATAGATTTCCACAAGTCTCTCCGGCCCCCAATGTTTCGTCCACACAACCTTCCCATCTTTATCTCTATGTGTTACAGTCATTTTTCGATTAATCTTGAATAAATTTCCCTATACTATTGAAAAAATAAATCACCCTCTCTTTCAGATCTAAGCTTAATTTAATTGTTGTTCTCCTTTTGAAAATCGATATTCAAATTGTAGAAAAGCCTTTCTCCCATTTGTGTTTTGATTAAAAAATTCTTCAGCCTCGATGACTTCCTGAAGATGAATGTTTTATAGTTGCAGTGCGCCTTTGAAGCCAGAAGCTTTGATGCTTGTCCGTGCTGCGAAAGATCTTCTCAGAAGTATTCTCATTATCTTCGTGTCGAGTTTACACCACTTGTCTTTACAAAGCACGATTTGCATTACACAGATGTTTGGCTTTGATCAATTTTATGAACTCTGATTTTTAGTCAAGTGAACTAAGTCTTTGTTGCCAGTTCAGCCTTTCTGAGCACTTGTTAAGGGGTCGAGAAAGAATGATTTTTCTGGGTCGTTTAGTTTCAAAATACTTTATAGAGCTTCAGGTCTTGGTTCAAAGGAGGGAAGGCTTCTACAAAATTACATAGTCATGTTTGAGAATTTCTTCTCCTTGATGTATTTTTGAGGCAAAGAGGTTCTTTAAGCAAAAAGCGAGCTCCCTTTTATCGAGTCAAGTAACGTCATCACGCTTGCAAACACGACGTGTCTCCCTCGGATCCGACGCGACGGTTCTTCACCTGAAGAGGCTTAAGTGCTGGAAAAGAAAAAAAACAGATTTGCAATTATTGTCAGTGGTATATAAAACTCTTAAAGCAAGTTATAAAAAAGCAGTGCTGGAAAGCAACTTCTGTATAACTTACAAAGTTATTAATGAAGTTACTTCCGGGAATATATTTGGTGGTAATTGGGTCAGAATTAAGAATTTGTGTCTGTAAGGTGATTTACTAAAAAGCTTTTTAAATGCAAGGAAAATATTCTATGTTTGAGAATTTTTTTCATTTTTCCCCCTTCTCTACCCTTTTTTTAGGGTTTTGTAGCCCCGGGGAGAATCCTTATAGTTTCGGTCGGGTATACGTCCGTCTGTCCGTCCATCCATCCGTCCGTCGTACTTTTTTCCAAGGAGGGGAAGTGAGGGGAAACTAGGGAAGGGAAACTAGGGGAAGCGATGTCAAATGTGGGGAGAGAAAGTAGGAGAAATAAGAGGAGCAATAGTGATAGGGGAAGAGAAAAGAAATGAGGGGTTAATGGAAGTAACGGTGATTAGGGGAAGGGAATTTTTTGAAGTAGGGGGAATGAGGGTCGATTGGGGAGGAGTAGTGGGGGAAGTGAGGAGAGGGGAAGTATGGGAAATTAGGGAAATTAGGGAGGGAAGGTAGGAGAAGTGAGTGTAGGTGAGGGTAAGTAAGGTTCATGATAAGAAATGAAGGTGAGTTGGGGAGGGGAACTGAGGGCTGGGGAAGGAAAGTAGGAGAAGGGGAGTGTTAGCTGGAGAATCGTAGAGAGGGGGAAGTAGAGGAGGAAGAAGTTGGGGAAGGTGTAGCGAAGGGTTAAGTGGGGGGAGGGGAAGCACGGGAGTGTATTGGGAGTAGGGGAGCGGAAGTATTAGATTTTAAAGGTTCATAAGTTTTAAAGAATTTTAGGTTACATTAGCTTTTTACACCAAAAATTGGTAGTTTAAAATAAGAATCTTCCGAGGGAAATCCTTAAAAAATATAAATATAAGTAAATAATAATAATAGTAATTTATAAATTTAAAAAATTATAAATTAATAATCCATTAAAGTTATACAATTTACAAGTTTCAACAATATTTCTGATTGTGTTAGTGTTTATGTCAAAAATTATTCAAAAATCATTGGATTTCATAGAAGATTAATCATTTTTGAACAATTTCAGGTCACATTGTTCTTTTACATTCAAATTGGTATTTTCAAACAATAATCATTATAATTTGAACAAGATTCAAAATCTTTGAACAATTTTGAATTATGTACTAATGTTTTTTGTCGAAAATTTGTATTTTTAATTTTAAGAAAATTATATTACAAACATTTCAAAGAAGATTCACAACTTTTTAATAATTTTAGTTTATCTTAGCGTTTTTACATCAGAAATCGTTTTTTTAAATCACTAGATTTCAAAAAACATAACATTCTTTATACAATAATTTTAGGTTGTGCTAGCGGTTTTTACCGGGAATATCTATACAGATTTCAAAGAAGATTTACAATTTTTGAACAATTTAAGGTTATGCTAACGTTTTTCGCAGGAAATCGTTTATTTTAATCAAAAATAATTAAATTTAAATGAAGATTCACAATTTGGGACATTTTTTGTTATGTTATGTTAGTGTTTTTCTTCGGAAATTTGTAAAAGGAAAATTCGGATAAGGAGGTGAAAGAGCTGAGGGAGAGGGTAGCAGGGTTAGAGAGGGAAAGGAAAGAAAAAGAAGTCAAAATAAAGCAGATGGAAGAGGAGATTAGGGTGTGGAAGGAAAGGACGGAAAAAAGACTTGAGAAGGTGGAGGGCAGGACGAAAATGGAAGTAGGAGACGGGGGTGGGGGGAGTGAGATTAAAGGTATTTGGGAGAGGGTAGAGAATATGATAGAAGAGAAAATGGGAGAGCGTAGGAATGAAAAGGAGGAGAGGGCGGATAGGGAAAGGATAAGGGCAATGGAGTGGAGAATGAAGAGAAAAGAGAAGGCAGACAGGAGAAATAATATCGTGATAAGAGGGTTGAAAATAAAGAGCGGAGAAGAAAGGGAGGGCGTGGAAGCGCTGCTACAGAGCATAGGGTGGGTTAAAGGCATGGTAGAGAAAATTAAGTTGGAGGGGAGAAAAGAGGAGGAAGTGGCGGTTGTGGAGTTGGAGAGCTGGGAAGAAAAGTTGGGGGTAATGCGAAATAAGAATAGGATAAAGGATGAGGGAGTTTTCGTCGATCACGACTTGACGAGAAAGGAAATGAATGTGCAGAGAATGCTGTACGACAGGGCTAAGAATGAGAGGAGAGAAGGGAGATCAGCGAAGGTAGGATATCGGAAAATAAGAGTAGATAAGAAAATGTGGGTGTGGGACGAGGAGGAAGAGGTGTTGAAGGAAGTGCAGGGGAATTTGTTTCGTAGGAAGTAGGGGGGTGGGGGTAATGCAGGGTAGAGGAGTAGTGAAGGTGCTGTACTGGAACGTAGCAGGGGTAAAGAAGAAGGATGGGGAGTTCTGGAGGTATGTCCAGGAATTTGATGTTGTGGGACTGGTAGAGACGTGGGTAGAAAGAAAGGAATGGGATAGAATAGAACCAAAGCTGCCAAGGAGGTACAAGTGGAGACTCCAGGGGGAGGTCAGAGTGAAGAAGAAAGGAAGGGCCAGTGGGGGAATTATAACGGGGGTTAGAGATGGATTAGAGGAAAAAGTTCATGGAGGGGAAGAGGGGGAGGGAGTGCAAATGAGGGAAGTAAGGATAGGAGGGGAAACGTGCAAGTCTGTGACATTGTACAATAAGGATGGGATGGAAAGAATTAAAGAAAGGGTGGAAGACTTGCTAGGCGAAAGAGAGGAGGATATGGTGGTACTTGGTGGGGACTTTAATGCGAGGATGGGGAGGGAAGGGAGACTTTACAGGAAAGGGGAGAGCCTCGAAAGGAAATCGAAGGATGAGACAATAAATAAGGAGGGGGAGATTCTAAGGGACTGGATGGAGGATAGAGGCTGGGCGGTGACGAATGGTATGGCAACTGGGGACGAAGAGGGAGAATACACATATGTAAGTAAGGTGGGGGAATCGGTGATAGACTATGTGGTCATGAATATGCAAGGATGGGAGGAGACGGTCAAATTCGCAGTACAGGGGTAGGTGTAATCAGACCATCAACCATTAAGACCAATGGTGGATAAGAGAAAACAGTGGATAAGAGGGGAGGGTGGCGGAAGACAAGGTGAGGAAGAAGTCTAGATAGGGGAGGGGGGGGTGACCTGGACGAGGGAGGTGATCGAGAAGCATCAGGAGCAGTTAGGAAAGCTACGCTTTGAAGGGGAGTCGGTGGAAGAGATATGGGAGGATCTGAAAGAGAAGGTGAAAGGGTGTGTGCAAAAGAAGGCATTTAGAAAGAAGAAGAAAGGAATGAGGGAGGAAAGAGGGTAATGCGAAAAGGGAGGAGTACGTAGAAATGAGGAAGGGGTTTAGATTGACGTGTAAGAAGAAAGAACAGGAAAAGGAGAAAGATCTGGAAGAGGAGTTAGGAAATGTTAAGACAGAGGGGGACGTCTGGAAGATAATAAATAGGTTTAGGAAGCGTAGAGTGGGGATAAGCGAGAAGATAGGGAGTGAGAAGTGGAGGGAGTTTTTTAAAGAATCATTTCAGGGCTCAGATGCAAGGAAGAGGGATGGTGGGAGTAGAAGAACGGGGGAGGCAGAGATGGAGGAGTTGAATGACGATGAGATAGAGAAGCAGATAAAGAAGTTAAGAAGGTCAAAAGCAGCAGGGATGGGCGGGGTAGAGAACGAAGCATGGCTGTTTAGTACACAAGAGGTTAGGGAGAGACTGAAAGAGGTAGTGAAGAAAGTATGGAGGGGGGAGGGATTCCCAGGAGGGTGGAGAGAAGGTATAATAGTGACACTGTATAAGAAAGCAGATAGGGATAGACAGGAAAATTATAGAGGGATTACGCTAATGAATACGGCGTATAAAGTATACGCGATGGTGGTGGCGGAGAGGCTTGCGGAAGGATGTCGAGGGGAAAGGAATATTGCTGGAGACGCAGGCGGGCTTTAGGGCCGGTAGGAGTATTATCGACAATATGAACGTTCTGCAGCACCTGGTGGATAGAGAATTAGCGAAGAAGGGGTCGAGAGTGTACGCGTTTTTTGTGGATCTAAAAGGCGCGTTTCCTTCGGTGGATAGGGGGAGGTTGTGGGAGGCGATGGAGGATAGGGGAGTGGAGAGAGGCCCGATCGAGAGGGTAAGGGAGATATATGAAGAGACCAAAGATAAGGTGAGAGGAGTGGATGGGATTTCGGAGGGATTCTGGATGAATAGGGAGTTAAGGCAAGGGTGTCCGCTTAGCCCAACGCTTTTTGCGATTTTAATTGCGGATATGGAAAGTAAGCTGGAGGCCGGGGTGGTAGGAGGAGTCAGGATATGAGGTGTTAGAATTTGGTCACTAGCGTATGCAGATGATATAGTGTTGCTGGCAGGAAGCGAGGAGGCCTGAAAGGAGATGATGAAGAGGTTGAGAAGATACCTGGATAAGAACAGGTTAGAGCTGAATGCGGAAAAGTCCAAGGTTTTGGTGTTCAGAAAAGGAGGGGGAAGGGATAAGGGAGGGGAGTGGAAGGGAAAGGGAAAGACGGTACAGGAGGTGAAAGAGTTTGTGTACCTGGGCTTCTTGTTTCGGAGGTATGGTGGAGTGGATGGTCACATAAAAGAGAGAGTGAGGAGGGCAAATGTGGTGATGAGGCAGGTGTGGGGGTTGGGAAAGAAGTTATTCGCAGATGATTTTGGAAGGAGAATGAAATTGTTTGACTTACTAGTGATGAGTGTGCTATTGTATGAAGTAGAGGTGTGGGGGTGGATGGAAAGTGAAGAAGTAAATAGGACACAGGAGAGGTATCGAAAGTGGACACTGGGGTTGGCAAGGAACACGCCTAATTATATTGTCAGGAGGGAGACGGGGAGAACGAGTGTAGGGATTCTAGCGGGGAGTCGGGTGTGTAAATATGAGGAGAAATTTTTGGAAGAGGGGGGAAGTAAGCTGATTAGGGAGTGTTGGTGGGAGAAGGAGAACAGGAGAGAGGGTAGGAAGATGGAGAGAGAGAAGACAGCAGGGCAAGAAAGAATAAGACAGTCAAGGTTTAACGGGAACTATGAGTGGATTATGCCAAGGGCAAGAGCGCAATATTCATGTGAGAAAGGAGAGAAAGGAAGTCAGGAGCTTATAGCGAGGATGAGATGTGCGCGCATGGAGGGTTTTTTATAGGTACTGGCTCTCTAGGGCGAAGAGGATGTGTGAACTGTGTGGAAAGGGGGATGCAAGAGTGGAGCACTGGTTGGAGGAGTGCGTAGAGGTGGAAAGGAGTGGGATGAGCATGGTGGTATTGCTGCATGAAAGGGGGGACAAAAGGGCAGTAGCATGAGTGAAGGGAGTGTTGGGTAAGATGGAGAAGAAGAGAAAGAAGGAGGAAGAGGAATGGAGAAGAAAAGATTGTGAATAGGAGAGGAAGTAGATATAAGTAATCTGTCAATATTGTAAATAGTAGATAAGTATTAGGTATTAGCCGCGGACGCAGAGTTTGGCAATGCGAGGCAAAGCGAGGTAATGCGAAAAGTAGGGACATGCGAGCGAGGCGTGGCGAAGCGAGGAAGGCTAGGCGATAAGAGCGTGCGGTCTTAGATATAAGGTATGGATGGATGTTAGTTCTTTAAGGGTTATTTTTAAGAAAATTCTGTAAAAAATGGAAGTGTAAGCAAGTCAATTTTTTAATGCCAGCAGGCTGAAAAATAAACGTTTATCTATCTAACAAGTGTAGGTTATGTTAGCGTTTTCCACCGGAAATCGGTATTTTTAATGAAAATCATTAGATTTTAAAGGATATTTACAATATTTCAACAGCAATCGTATAACTTTGAGGTTTTTACTGGAAATTGGTTATTGAAACAAAAATAATTTGACTTCAAAAATTAAACTTACAATTTTGAAAACAACTAATATTAATTTTATATTTTAATTAAAAATAGCTATAGCTCACATTTTAGAAATCTTTTCATTATTTAAATTGTATTGATAAAAAATGTCGAATTTTTAATGTAATGTAACATCCAGTGTAATTTAATTCAATACTGCTAAAAAATGTTAAATTATTTTCGAATTTTTGTAATATTTGATTAATCTTTACTCTAGAAAAATTCAACGACTTCGATTCTGATATCATAAAATACATTCCAGTAACTGGATCTATTTTAATCTAAAAAGTTTTCCAAAAGTCTGATTTATATAAAAGACTGTTTTAATTTTACTATTGAAAAATGTTAAAGACGTAACTATTATTAAAGACTTATCTGATGATAGTAGAGACTTTATTTTATATAGTTTCAATTCCAATATTATGAGATTCTAGGTTTAGTACTTCTAAAGGTTTAAGAGGATTTTAAGTGAATTTAACCACGTTTGAATCCGTAAGCTTTCGAAGATTTTAAGAGATTTGAGAAACTTTCTTTGCATTTCTCAGGGCTCTAAGAATTTAACTTAATAAATGTAATCGCCGTTCCCGCCGGAAGTTTATGTTTCGGTGAACTTGATCAAATTATTCCTCCAAACTTTGTAAGAACATTACACATTTAAATTAAATTAAGCCAGAAGTACTTAAATTTTAATTCTTTTCTAAAAAATGGATGCGTCACGCAAATAGCAAAAGTATTGTGATTGAAAAATTATGACTTCAAAATGGACACATAGAGGTTTTCCATATTTTCCGAGATGAATATCTCTTGGGAAGATGAACTGGAAAATGTGAGATTCACGTAGTATTTAAATCAGTTCTTCATCGAATCACCCTGAAAATTTCGCATTGGTCCCGGGTGTCTTTTTAGCATCCTAAAATAACGATTTAAAAAATTGCTCAACAATTGCTATAGTGAAGTATGAAAATTTGGTGCTACAAAGTTAAAGTTGACTTTCGTTATTCAAAAGCACTGAATTTGAATTTGAAGTATTTTTTAAATTTAACTTTCTTGACCAAAAAATGTTATTATTGCAAATGTCTGTACATCAAGTGACTTGCCAAAACCAAAAATTGGTAAACATTCGTTATTTTGAAATCTTCGAAGCTTGAAAATTCTGAATTTTTTTAAATAATTTATTTACACTATTTTCAACCATTCTTATACAAAATAAACGCTGTTACTCTATAGTCTCAAGTTTTAAACTGAAATTTTTCATATTACAGGATCAAGATATAAAAAAAACTTAAACTTTTAATAGAACTAGCAGAAATGAACCATTTTCTGGTAAGTTTTGGCGTTCAAAAATAATTATTTCAATTTAAATAATGCAGTGAACATGTAGAAAAATAGTTATTTTTAATTTTTTGTAAAAACACGATTTTTGACTGTTATTTAACAATAAAGTTACTTTTGCTCATTGCAAATATAAATTGAAATACTGTTGTAAACGTTTGATTAAATAAAACTTTACATGATAGATCTTGAAATTTTCTGAGTTTCTTTATGCAAATAAATGTAACATTTTCCGTACCCTTGATTTTTAAAAATAAAATTTATATATATATATATATATATATATATATATA
>CAKNYM010051343.1:196986-217488 GCA_932195095.1 Andricus curvator | reverse complement strand
TATATATATATATATATATATATATATATATAATGATTTTATACATTTTTATGACAAATAAATTCAACAAACGTGTTAAATTAAACATTTTACATAAATCCTAATTTACGTTTGAAAAACGTGAAAAAGTGACTAATTAAAAGTATTAAAACCTAAAAATAGACTTAAAGTGACTAATGTACAATAATAATGTGACTAATGTTCTTTTGAATTAAAAAGAATAGGAAAGAATTCGATGAAATTTATAAAAATTCTGGGTGAATTTTAACAAATTCAGGATAAATTCATAAGAATTCAAAAAATTCAAAAGAATTCGAATTGAACAAAATTTAAAAGCTACAAAATTTTCCATCGAATTGAGAAAATGAGAGTGAATTCAGGGAATTATAAATAAAAATTCCAAAGAATTTTTAAGAATTCAAGATAAATCAATAATAATTCATGGTTAAATTCTTTAATGAATTCAAATCAATTGAAAAAAATCCATTTATTTCAGTAAAATTAAAGTGAATTAAAAAGAATTCAAGGGAATTCAAGAGAATTTGATGAAATTCATACGAATTCATTACGAATTAATAATTATTCAAGAGAATGGATGAAAATTTTAAGATCCAAAACAATCCATTGAATTTAGATAATTGGGAGTTAATAGAGTTAGTGAATAAGAGCCTGATAAAGTCTGTAAGAATTCAAGGTGAATTTAAAAGTATTCAAAGTAGATTTGCAAAAATTAAAAATATAAAAACGATCCATTGAATTCAGTGGAGTTCAAGGAGATTCCAAAGAATTCAAAAGAATTCAATTTTTGTATTGCTTTCTTTAAAATTAGGGTGAATTTAGAATTATTCAAGGGAATTGAAGAAACTTTGATGAAATGCATATGAATTTGAATGAGTTGAACAAAATTTGAAAACTATAAAATTTTCCATCGAATTGAATAAAATGAAAGTGAACAGAATTCAGGGCAAATGCAAATAAATCCAAGAGAATTCTGAAGAATTTTTAGGAATTCAGGATAAATCAATAAGAATTCATGGTGAATTCAAATCGATTGAAAAAAAACTAAAATATTCCATTGATTTCAGTAAAATTGAAGTGAATTCAAAAGGATTCAAGGGAATTCAGGAGAATTTGATGAAATTCATACGAATTCATTATGAATTACAAATTATTGAAGTAAATGGACAAAAATTTTTTAAATCCAAGACAATCCATTGAATTTAGATAAATGGGAGTGAATGGAATAATTAGTGGATAAGAATCTGATAAAGTCCATAAGAATTCTAGGCGAATTTAAAAGTCTTCAAAGTAAATCAAAAAAATTGTTTTTAATAAAAACGATCCATTGAATTCAGTGGATTTCAAGGAAACTCAAAAGAATTCAAAAGAATTTAAAAAAATTCAGGAATAGGTATAGACCTAAATTCAATAGTGGTTAATCCTTAAATTTATTGTTTTAATTTATTGAAAGAAAAGTATCTAAAAAGTGATTAAAAATTGATTTGAGAAAAAAATTGCTAAAGTAACTTAAGTGAGTATGTGGCAGCCCTTCTTATAGAAAATTCGAATCAAATTCAGATAGTCGAATTTAATTCCACCTTGATGAATCCGGAAATACCTTGAAAATGTATTTTCTTTGGGTTTTAAATATTTAAAAAATATTTTTTAAATATTGAAAGTACGGTGTCGCAATATGTCACACGCGGCGAGTTATACTTTGGTAATGAGAAAAATAATTTGCTAATTTTAAAGAACTGTGTGTAAATTTAAAAATAATTGCGTCATTCATTCTGAATTTACTAGAATTTTCTAGATATAATAATTTCTGTAAATCAAATTAAATGTGCTCAAATCCTGTAAGATCTTCTGTAAAATCTAAAAAAAATGTATCCTGCCACTTTCCTGGAAAATGAACTGATTTTCTTTCTCTAACGAAAAGGTAATTAGCGCACGCATAGCGTGTACAATGTTCTTGTTTATTTAAAAAAAAAATTAATTAACACACTAAATCGTTACGATTGTTTAAGCAAATTTTTTATCAAAATCTCAGAAAAATTCATATTCCTTAAGAAATTCCTTAAAATTTTCAGCAACAGTATAACATACGGCTGCGAAGTACTATGGACGTATTCACTATGAGTGTATTTATTTGTGCTCATTTTATGAGCATTTTGCTTCCTCATAAGTATCAAATAAATTTGCTTCCTCATAGAGGGAGGTTTTCCCTAACAAAAGAAAAAAATGTATACTTTCAATATTTTTCAAGCTTATGTTTCTGTCTTTCCGAAAATTTTATTTTCAGTAAACCAGAGGGCCCATAAAAATGTCAATTGATGTGTTCTGTTACAATGAACAACTTTTTAACCTACGGTAGTTTTATATTTCAAATTAAAACCTCATTGAAATAATGTAACTTTTCTTAAAACTTTCTGAGTACCAATTGATTAATAATAATGGTATTCAAAAGTTTGCCAATAGATCAATCCACGCGTCTCGAAGACGCGAACAAATATATGATATATATTATAGTTGTATTCCCAATACTAAAAAAGTTTTCCTTATGTCAATAAGATAAACAATATATTTGTTAAATTTATAAAACGGTATTGCTAGGTCATAAGAGGTCATAGAAGGGTCGTCAATAGGTCATTCGACGTGTCTCGAAGACGCAAACAAACCGAGAAACAAACACTTCAGAGACAGTACTGTAGTACTCCTAATATGAACAAAGTTTTTGTCATATAAATAGAATACACAATTTTTTTGAAACTTCATAAATCGGTACTGGTCGGTCATAAAAGGTTCACCAAGAGGTCAATCGATCAGTCTCAAGGACGCGACCAAAAACTCTACATGTAATATTGTCGTGTCTTGAATATCAAAAAAGTTTTTATCATATAAACAGAATAAACCATTTTTTGAAGCTTCATAAATCGGTACTGGTGGATTATGAAAAGTTCATCAATAGGCCAATCGATGCGTCTCAAGGACGCGAACAAATACTTCACATGTAATATTGTCGTATTTTGAATATTGAAAAAAATTGTCTTATATAAACAGAATAAACTATTTTTTGAAACTTCATAAATCGGTACTGGTAGGTCATAAAAGTTTCAACAATAGGTTGATCGATGCGTTTCAGAGACGCGAACAAATAAACTAGATATTGTGTTGTTGTATTTTGAATATCAAAAAAGTTTTTCTTATATAAACAAGGTAAAATTTTTCTTTTCAAATCTCTGAACACAAAAAAAAGCTGGATATCAATCCGAGCTACACGTCATTCAAATTGCATGATCATAGCTCTTTTATTTACTTTTCGAGATATGGTGAACAGAAAAAAGTTACACACACATACACACACGATCATTTTTTAAAAACTAGGTCATTACAAACCTCCCTCTATGAGGAAGCAAAATTTATATAATCTAAAATAATAATAATAATCTGTGATGTGCGTATTAAATTTATTGCAGGGGATTTTAATGGAATTTTATTTCTCTGTGGTTTGTAGCAGTTTATAATACTTTATACGAGAATGGCACCTTCAGTTTTCTCGTTAAAAGCAATTTTTCTCGGACCGATGATTTGACCTTATTTCATTTTTCGATGAAACTGTTCAACTACATAAGAGTGTATCAAACAATATAGTTGAATTTATTACAAAAAATTCTAGAGTTTGGTAGAAAATTAACTTTTTGTTGTAAATTTATATTTTGGTGTGTAAAATTCAACTGAAATATTTCTTGTTTGAAAATAATACTATTTTTTTTTTAAATTCGTCTTTATGGTTTAAAAATTCATCCGTTTCAGTACAAATTTCATCTTTTTGGATAAAAATGCAACTGTTTGGTTAAACATTAATCTTCTTTGGTGGAGGATTAAACTATTTTGATGAAAATTCGTCTTTTTTGGTTCAATTAAACTGTTTTTGATTAAAATTAATATGTTTTTTTTTTTTAAATATCTACTGTTCCATTATTCCTTAAAAATTCATTCTTTGTTCTTGAAAATTGAACTTTTTTGTTGAAAATCGATATTTTTTAATTGAAAATTCAACTACTTGGTAAAAGTTGCACTACACTGTTAAAAATTATTTTTTTGGCTGAAGTTTCATCTCTTTGGTTGAAACTTTCACCATTTTATTAAAAATGCGTTTTTTTTGTGTTTAAAATTAACTTTTTTTAACTGAGAATGTAACTTTTACATTTTTTGTTGAAAATTTATGATTTTTAGTTCAAAATTCATCTTTTTGGTAGAAAACTAATTTTCTTGGTTTGAAATTTCCTCGTTTTTTTTATAGCAGTGTAACTGTTCAGTTAAGAATTAACTTTCTAATGAAAATTCACATTTTCAGGTTGAAAATGTATGTTTTACAGAAAATTTGTCTTTTCGCTTAAAAGTTCAACAATTTGGATGTAATTTTTCGTCTTTCTTATTGATACATCTTTATTCGTTGAAAATTAATCTTTTTGGTTGGAAAATTAATCATTTTAGTTAAAAATTAATCTTTTTCGTTAAAAATTATTTTTTTGTTTTTAAAATTATTTTTTTTTTGTTGAAAATTAATTTTTTTAATGAAAATGGATCTTTCCATTTAGGTTGATAATTGTTCTTTTTTAGATGAAAATTCAACTATCTGTTTGCAAATGCATGTGTTTGGTGAAAATTCGTCTTTTTGGTAGAAATTCATTTTTTTTTAAATTAACGTTTTAATCTGTAAATGTAACTTTTCTGTTTTTGGTTGAAAATTGCTCTTTTTTAGTTAAAAATTCCTCCTTTTTGGTAGAAAAATAATCTTTTTCCAAAAAATTATAAATATACGATGAGAGTGGAGGAAAAAATGATAGAAAAATATCGATCATAAAGTCAAACTATAGAGACCTAAAGATGCTTTTAAAAAAACTCATAATTCAGGGTGATCGCTGACCGGGAAACCCCGGGAATTATCCTGCAATTTTGAGCACCGGAAAAAAGCCGGACATTTTGTTGAAAACCGGGCATTTTTAAGATTTTTGTTTACTTTTGTAATAAATATTGTTTCGCTCTTCGAAAAAAAATAGGTTTGAAATTAAAACCATCTTCATTGAAATACCGAAGATAATTTTAACTTGTAGGTTTTAAACTTAATATTTTGTTCAAGAATTAATGTTCCTTTTATATACTATATATTTAATAATTTAATGCTTGTGTTGAAAATACAAGATAATTATTTTTAATTGAAAAGTCTATTATCGTCTGTCATATTTTTGTTCCAGAAATGATTTAAAAAATGGTTAAAAATTCTACTACTTAGTTGAAAATTTAATTATTCGGTTGAAAATTGAAATTTTTGCTTAAATTGTCATCTTTTTTTGTTGAAATATAATTATTTTGATTTAAAAAATCTACTATTACATTTTGGGTTCAAAATTCATCTCTTTTAGTTGAAAATTCTACTATTTGGTTGAAAATTTAATTATTTTGTTGTAAATTTAACTATTTTGTTAAAAAGTCATCTTTCTTGGTTGAAAATTCAACTGTTTTGTTGAACATTCGTTTTTTTTATAGAAAATTTATCCTTTTCGATTGAAAATTCATTTTTTTGTAGAAAAGTAATATTTTTTTGGTTGAAAATTCATATTTTGCGGTTGAAAGTTATTTATTTTTAATTGAAAAGTCTACTATCGTATTTTTAGCTCAGAATTAATCTCTTTTTTAGTTAGAAATTCTACTATTGGTTGAAAATTTAATTCTTTTGTTGAAAATTCAACTATTTTCTTAATAAGTTATCTTTTTTGGTTGAGAATTTATTTCTCTTGGTTGCAAAATCATTTTACTTGGTTGAAAATTCAACTGTCTTCTGATAGATTCGTCTTTTTGGCTTGAAAATTCAACTATTTGGTTGAAAATGAAACTGTTTGGTTGAAGGTTAACCTTTTTTTTTAATTCGATCATTTGGTTGAAGATTCATCATCGTAGGTTGATCAATGCAACTATTTGGTTGAAAATTTCAATTTTTTTGTGGAAAATTCGTCTCTTCTTTTTGAAAGTTCAACTATTTGGTTGTAAGTGCAACTATTTCGTTGCAATTTTTTTTTCTTTGAAAATTGAACGGTTTGGTTGAAAATGCATCTTTCTTGGTTGAAATTTAACGTTTTTTAAATTAAAAATTCATCTTCTTAGATTTAAAAGCCCATTTTTTTCTTAAAACATTGTACTTTTTAGCTATAAAACTCAACTCTTTTGTTGAAAATGCAACTGTTTTTGGTTAAAGTTTAATCTTTTCTGTTTTAAAATTCGATCATTTGGTTGATGATTCATCTTCGTAGGTTGATAATTCAACTATTTGGTTGAAAGTTCAACTTTTTTGTAGAATATTCATCTTTTTTTATTTAAAAGGCGAAGTTTTTCTAAAAAATTTGGCTGTTTATTTAGAAAACTCAACTCTTTTTTTTAAATGCAACTGTTTTTTATTGAAGTTTAATATTTTTGTTTAAAAAGTCGATCATTTGGTTGAAAATCCATCCTTATTAGTTGAAAAAGAACTTTTTTGTTGAAAATTCATCTTTTTAGTTAAAAAGTCATACTTTTTGCTTAAAAATGAATTCCTTTTATTTAAAAAGCCTATTGTTTTATTTTGAATTCAGAATTCATCTCTTTTGGTTAAAAATTCTACTATTTTGTTCTAAATTTAATAATTTTGTTGAAAATTCAACTATTTTCTTAAAAAGTCATCTTTTTCGAAAATGCAACTGTTTTATTGAAAATTCGTCTTTTTGGATAGAAAATTCATTCTTTTGGATTGAAAATTTATATTTTGGTAAAAAAAGGCATTTTTATTTGGTTCAAAATTCACATTTTTGGTTGAAAGTTGATTATTTTTCATTGAAAAGTCTAGTATCATATTTTTGGTCCCGTATTATATTGTGCTCTTTTATAGTTAAAAACTCTACTCTTTGGTAGAAAATTTAATTATTTTATTGAAAATTCAACTATTTTCCTAAAACTTGATCTTTTTTTGTCGAAAATTCAACTGTTTTGTTGAGCATTGGTCCTTTTGGATAGAAAATTCACCCTTTTAAATTGAAAATGTATCTTTTGGTAGAATAGTAATCTTATTTGATGAATTTTCATCTTTTTAGTTGAAAATTCATTTCATTGGTTGAAAATTTTAATGTTTTCTAAACGATTCCTTTTTTTCGCTTGAAAATTCAACTACATATTTGGTTGAAAATGCAACCGATTTTGTTTAAATTTAATCTTTTTTGTTTAAAAATTTGATCATTTGGATAAGATTCATCGTAATAGGTTGATAATGATAATTCAACTATTCGGTTAAAAGTTTAATTTTCTGTTTTAAATTCTTTTCTTTTTTTTAAGATCAACTATTTGAGAGTAAGTGCAACTGTTTGGTTGAAAATTAATTAGTTTTGGTTTAAAACTCAACCATTTGGTTAAAAATTCATCCTTCTTGGTTGAAAATTAACTTTTTTTGAAAATTCACATTTTTCGATTTAAAAGCCAATTTTTTTTAATCGGACTTTTTAGCTAGACTAATCAACTTTTGTTGTTGAAAATTCACCTTTTTTGGTTGAACATTCCACAATTTTATTGAAAATACATTATATTTTGACTTAAAATAATGGGAATATGGTACCTACATTATTTTTTTTTTAAAGCATTTATTCCCCTACTATTTTCCTATTTTCTTGAAAAATCACCCTATATCCCCTGTTTTGAGATCATTTCGGGCTGTAACGACAGAAATCACTTTAACAATAATTAACATTATATATTTTACCTTGGAGTTCTGAAATGTTTAACTATTTTCAAAATTTGTGCAACAAAGCAATTAGTATTGTATAATTATTAAAATATAAACGTTTGCAAGTCAACCGGGAAAAATGTAATTCTTGACCGGGAAACCCGGGAAATTTTCTTTTTAACCTTATATTTTTTTCATTTAGAGTCTAAAAAAATAAGCTTTCATAACTTCTTGAGTCATCGTATTAGATTTGATGGGCGGAATGGATCATGCGGTTAAGAGGAAGAATTAGGTCATGTTTGAGTTATTGACAATCTTGTCATTCTTGAACGATTACTGTCTCTAAAGATTCTCTCACTTCCTCTTTTTCAGAAGCTTTTATGAGATCTAGAGATTATTTCATATTCTCTTTGTAATAATAATTATAATGATAAATATATTATTTCCCCAGGTAGCAATTTACGTTCTTTTAAATTTCTTAAAGAAACTAATTTTTTTTAATTACGAAAATGGCGTACATTTTTCGAAAAAATGTAAAAGTCAATTTTCTCAAAAAGGCCACCTTTCATTTTTTTAATTAAATTTTTTTTCAGATTCATAGTTGGGGCTATATGCTGAGAGTTCGTCCTCGCTAAAATATTCCTTCATATTATAGAAAAAATATAAATAAATATACATAATTTTTATTTATATTCATAATTTTTATAAATATTTGGAAATTTTGGAAGTTATAACGTCACAAAATTGAAGGAAAATTTTATGAAATTTCTGATACTTTTACGTAAACTTATCTTGAATTTGCGAAATTTGTGACTGAATTATCCAAAGTTTGTCATAAAATTACGAAACTGTAACGGAATTTTCGTAGATTTACCTTAATTTACGAAAAAAGTGTCGTAATCTTGTGTTACATGTATAACAAAATTCCGTAATTGTAACTAAAAATTATGAAATGTGTAACTAAAGTTTCCTAAATTTATCTTCAGTTTCTGAAACTTTTAATTTAATTTTCCTGAAATCATAATTTTTTGAAATTTTTCATAGGATGAAATAATTTTGTCGAAAAATAGTAATCCCGAATGTTGAAAAATACCGGAACTGAAAGTTAACGAAACTGAACAAATTCAGAAATGCTCAACTATTTGCGACGAAATGATAGAATTCCCGATATCACATAATTACCGAAAAATTTAAAACTCGATTTTGAAACATTTCAAATTTTTGAAAAACCTGTAAATCAGGGAAAAGTCAGGGAATTTCATTTCACAGGCAAAGGCAGTGAAAAGTCAAGGATTTTGTTAAAGAGCCTAGCGGAGATGGGATGGTTTATCCTAACCGGAAGTATAGAGGGGGATGAGGAAGGGGAATATACACGTTCAGGAGGAAAGAGGGAAACGGTAATTGATTATGTGGTAGTGGACGACGAAGTAAGAGAGAAGGTTAAGAAACTAGAGGTAGGGAATTATGTAGATTCGGATCACTTTCCCTTAATAGTGACAGTAGAGGGAGAAATGAGTAATATCAAGAAGGGTAAAAAGGAAACAAAAGTAAAAAGAGCAGGAAGAGGGGATTGGTCAATGGAAGGTAAAGAACAGTTTATAGAAAAAGTCAGGAATATCAAAATGGGGGAAGGAAACGTAAACGAGGAAATGGAAATAATTATAGGAGAAATAAAAGGAGTATTAGAGTGCACAAGCAAAAAAGAAGTTAGTGAAGGAGGCGATAGAAGTGGATGGGATGAGAATTGTAAACAGAAGAAGAAGGAAGTGAAAAGGGAATTAAGAAAATGGAGAAAAGGGACAAGTAGTGGAGAAGAATATAGGAGAAAAAAGAAGGAGTATACTGAGTTGTGTGATAAAAAAAAAGAGGAGGAAAATAAAAGGTTTGAAGAAGAAGCGGAGAAGGCTAGGACGGAAGAAGAGGTTTGGAAGGTGGTAAATAGAGAGAGACGAAGAAGGAAAAGAGTAAACCAGGATATTGAGATGGTAGAATGGAAAAAATATTTTATGGAATTACTAGGAGGGGTAGAGAGGAAAGTTAGGAAAGGGGGAAAAGATGGTAGGGAAACAGATGAGGAGGAGGACATTACAAGGGAAGAAATAGACAAGGTATTAGGGATGATGAAAGATGGAAAGGCACCTGGTATAGATGAGATTCCAAATGAAGTATGGAAATATGGGGGGACAGAATTAAAGGAATGGGCATGGATAATGTGCAATAGAGCATGGAGAGGAGAGGGGTGGCCAGAGTTATGGAAAGAAGGAGTAGTGATACCAATAGTGAAGAAAGGCAAAGGGGAGGAGGTTAAAGATTATAGGGGAGTGACACTAATGCCAACACTGTATAAAGTATATGTGACTGTTCTATCGGAGAGGTTAAAAAAAGAAGTTGTGGAGAAAAAGATAGAGCCACCGAATCAGACAGGGTTTAGAAAAGGGATGGGGGTGATGGACAATATATATGTCCTGAACTATTTAGTAAATAAGAGGATTAAAAGGGAGAAAGGGGCAATGGTAGCAGTATTCGTGGACTTGAAGGCGGCGTTTGACTCATTAGACCGTGGCGAGATAGAAAAAGTTATGGTGAAAAAGGGGATACGAGAGGGATTAATAAAGAGAGTATCGGAAATTTTTAGAGAGACAAAAAGCAAGGTAAAGGTAGGAGAGCAAGTAGGAGATAGTTTCTGGTTGGTGAGAGGAGTAAGGCAAGGGTGTCCTCTGAGCCCACTTTTATTTAATATATTAATATCAGACTTGGAAGAAGAAATGAAGAGAAAAGGGTGGGGAGGAGTTAGGATAGGGAACGAAAAGATATATACACTGGCATACGCAGACGATATAGTGTTGATGGCAGAGGATGAAGAAGGGATGGCGGGCTTAATTACAGGATTAGAGAAATACTTAGATGGAAAAAAGTTGAATTTAAATGTAGAAAAGACAAAGATAATGAGGTTTCGGAAAGGAGGGGGAAGAAAGAAAGAATGGACGGGGAGATGGAAGGGAATAAAATTAGAAGAAGTGAAAGAGTTTAAGTATTTGGGATATAACTTGCAAGCAAATGGAGATCATAGAGCTCATATAAGAGAAAGGATAAAAAAAGCAGCAGGGGTAATGAAACAGATATGGGGAATAGGAAAAAGAAGGTTTCAAAAAAATTGGAGAAGGAGAATATGGTTATTTGATACGCTGGTATGGCCGGTATTAGGTTATGGAGCAGAGATATGGGGATGGAAAGAAAGGAAAGAGATTGAGAGTTTACAAGAAAGGTATATAAGGTGGACGCTAGGGGTAGACTGGAGGACACCGGGATATATGGTGAGAGAAGAAGCGCAAAGGGATAAATTAGGTACTAGAGCGGGAAAGAGGGCCTGGAATTTTGAGACGAAGCTGAGGGAGGGAAAGGGAGGGGAGTTAGCGAGAAAGTGTTTGATGGAGGTAGAGGGGAGGAGAGGGAGGGCGATGCAATTAACGAGATGGGAAGAAGAAAGGAGGGAGTTCTTTAAGGATAGAGGTATAGAAGACGAGACTGGAGTCAACTATGAAGAAGTAGAACAAAACGATAGGGAAAGACAATTAATAGAAAGATGGGGGATGATTGAGGAATCAAAATATAATAAATGGTATAAGATGATAAAGAAGGAAGGAGTACCAAAGTATTTAGAAAAGGGATGGGGAGAGAAAAGATGGACCAGAATAGCAAGATTTAGATTGGGAAACGAGGTAAGGGCAGGTATGTATTGGGATAAGAAAGAGAACAGGAAGTGCAGAATCTGTGAATGGGAAGAGGAAACATGGGAGCATGTATGGGAAGGATGTAGGAGAGGAATGGAAGATAAAGGAAGCTGGCAAGAGAATGTGGTGAAGATTCTAGGGGAGGATGGTTTGGGGGAAGAGTGGATGAAGGAGTTAGAGGGTGCTAGGGGAGCAAATGAGAAAGAATGAAGGAATGGATGGAAAAAAATGGCAAAATGGAGTTACAAGAGAAGAGAAAGGAAAAGGAAACGGAAGTCGCTTAAATTAGAAGCGTAAAGATTTGTAAGTAATGGTTATGTAATAGCATAAGTAAATTAAGTTGCGTTTGCGTTATCGCTCTCTCTCTCTCGCTTGCACTCTCGCTTTCGATCGCTCGCTCACTCGTTCGCTAACACGTCCCAAATTGCGCTATCGTCAAAAAATAGAAATAAGGATATAGATATAAGATTTTCTGTAAATAGGTGTAAATAACTGTAAATAGTAAGGATAAGATTTTATAAAACATGTAGAAGGAAGTGTTGTAAGAAATGGAAGTCATGTAAACCCTTAGGGGACACATTATGAATAAAGAAGAAGATAGAATTCCCGAAATCACATAATTACCGAAAATTTTAAAACTCGATTTTGAAACATTTCAAATTTTTGAAAAACCTGTAAATCAGGGAAAAGTCAGGGAATTTCATTTCACAGGCAAAGTCAGTGAAAAGTCAAGGATTTTGAAAAAACGCTTGCAAAAGTCAGGGAATTTCTATAAGAGGCACTTCAAATAGCTGTGAAGAATAATAAATTTGAAAATTTTCAATTTTGATTTGAAATTGTTTTATTCCGTTTATAAAAGATTCTATGTTAAAAATGTTACAAGATTAAGAATCTGGTCTTTGAATATTAATTTAGAATATTGGTGTTATTTCGTCGACCAGTGTGATTAATTAATTTCTAATGTTAAATTTTGCCGATTACTTGGTCCAATAATTTGTGGAGAAACAAGAAAAAATATACGTTTGCCCGGATTTGAACCCGGAACGCCACTATACATGAGTGGAGCGCCGCCTGGGGGCCTGGGAGTATTAAATTTTGCTGAATAATTGGTCCCAGGGGAGGTTCGGCAAAATCTAACATCAGGAATTTGAATATTAATTTTTTTTAAAAGTCATCCTTTTTGGCTGAAAATTCAACTGTTTTGCAAAAAATTTGTCTTTTTTAGTTAACAATTTAACTATTTTGATAGAAAATAAACTTTTTGTTGAAAATTCATATTTTGGTGTTGAAAATTCCACTCAAATCTTTTTTTGTTAAAAATTCAACTATTTTTTTTTAAATTCGTCATTTTGGTTAA
Source organism: Andricus curvator (assembly GCA_932195095.1). NCBI lineage: Eukaryota > Metazoa > Arthropoda > Insecta > Hymenoptera > Cynipidae > Andricus > Andricus curvator. The sequence continues at coordinate 204,653 of CAKNYM010051343.1, read as the reverse complement.
AAAATTCATCCGTTTTAGTAAAAATGTCATCTTTTTGGATAAAAATGCAAATCTTGTTGGTTTAAAATTTTCTCTTTTTTGGTTAAAAATGCATCTGTTTGGTTAAAAATGAAGTTTTTAATTAAAAATCACATTTTTGGTTTGAAAATTCAACAATTTGATAGAAAATTCGTCTTTTGGCTTGATAGTTCCACAATTAGAATTAACTTTTTTTTTTAGATTGAAAAGTCTTCATTTGTTGCAAATTCGTCTTTTTGGTTGAAAAATTAATCATTTAAGTTGAAAATTCATCTTTTTGGTTGATAATTCGATTTTTTAAATTAGTTCTTTTTTTGTTGAAAATTATTATTTTTTTTTTTACTAAAAATTTAGCTTTTCCATTTTTTGTCGATACATAATCTTTTTCAGTTGAAAATTCAACTATCTGTTTGAAAATGTATGTATTTTGTGGAAATCGTATTTTTGGCAGAAAATTAATTTTCTTGGTAGAAAATTTGTCTGTTTAGTTTTAAAATTCATCTCTTTTGGTAGAAATTTCATTGTCTTAGGTTGAAATATTAACTATTAAATTTTTTGTTAAAAAAAAAATTATCTTTGCAGATAGAAAATTAAAGTATTTTGTTAAAAATTCAACTGTTTTGTTGAAAAATTTAATATTTTCTCAAAAATTCAAGTATTTTGTTAAAAAGTCATCTATTTTGGTTCAAAATTCAATTCTTTTGTTGGACATTTCTCTATTTAGACAGAATATTCGTACTTTTGAATTGAAAATTCATTTTTTTAATTCAAAATTTAACTGTCTTCTAAAAAATTAAATTATTCGGTTGAAAATGCAACAATGTTTGGTGAAGTTTAATATATATAGTTTGAAAATTCGACCATTTAGTTGAAAATTCATCTTTCTAGATTTAATGCTTTCACGATGATTCATTATAATAAATTTAAATTTAAAGATTTTTCGGGTTTCAATCGTGTGCGAAACTATGAATGTTTCTATGTTTCTAACTATGAATCCCTTGTTCTTGTGGCAAAGTTTATATTGGAGAAACCGGGAGCGCGGTGAGCCAACGTGTAAAGGAACATGAGAGTAAAGTCAGACTAAAAAATTTCACGCAATCAGCACTAGCTGAGCATCATATCGAAACAGGCCATAGCATTTTATTTGACAAAACAACCGTCATCGCAACAACGAACAATATTTTTCCAAGAAAACATAGAGAAGCAATCAAAATCTTAAAACACCCTAATAACATCAATAGGGACAATGGTTATAATACCAATCCGATTTGGCTCTCCGTACTCCCGATTTAAAAAAAAGACTTGATTGGCCAATCAAGTTCGACCAGTCCCCACCATGGGGTGCTCTGGCCAATCACATTCTTCAGTTTCAGGTTAGCCCTGAAGAAGTGAACTGCAACGATTGAAAGTTTATCTTTTTTGGTTGTATTAATTAAATAAATTTGAAATTTGAATCTTAAATTGTTGTATTCCGTTTACAAAATACGCTATGTAAAAAAAGTTCAAGATATAAATTCTGGTCTCTGAACAACTGAATGTTAATGGTCAGGGAAAGTGAAAAGTTGGTCAGGGAAAAATCAGGGCAAAGTGTGGAAATTTAAAAAATTAAGTTTTGCGTCCACTCTGAATTAAATTTGTAATTATTTAAGAATAATATTTCTTTTTGGATTTAAACTCAGGTGAATCTTTGCACTATGGAGGAAATTCTCATTGCAGAGGGATTTGAGGGCGATGTATCGATCCTTAAGTGCAGTATATTAGTTGAGAGTATCTCGCATTACCATTCACTCTCTGCTGAGTGGCATAATCCGGTGATTATAAATTGTTAACGTGAGGAAAACGAGAATAGCTAAAAAAGGGGTTCATGAAAGGTTGATGGATAGTCGATCTTTTCCGTTTTAGGTCAGCTGCATGGTTCCGCGCTTTTTTTCTGAATAATGTAAAAAATCGCTTTAGAAGTCATTAGCAGAGAAAAAGTAAAGATAAGTCGGACCAGGAAACAGGTGAGAATGAAATAGTAATATAGTAGTAGTAGTAGGTTGAAATTAAAATTTTGTTCGCAAATGAGTAGTGATTAAGAGTCTGTTATTCATTATTTTTCAGACCTTTCCAGTATTTTACTTCTAACTATATTCAGAATATTTATTTATTAACTTTTTTTGACAAGCTGGAAAGAAGTAAACTTTTAGAAGTCCTGAAAGAGTGCGGAGTCAATAGATGGCTCCTACAAGCAATAAAAACAATATATGCAGGTAGCAAAGCGAGTGTAAGGGTTAATGGGAAACTAAGTGAATGGTTCGATATTATGCAGGGTGTTAGACAAGGATGGGTTATATTCTCATGACTATTTATTATATTCATGGACAAGTGTCTATGAATGGCCCTCTTCGACGAAGAAAGTGTGGATCTCGGGACAGTGAGGGTACGTGGGTTAGCGTTCGCAGATGATAAGGTTGTTGTGGCCGAGTCAATCGAAGACTTTCAAAGAATGTTGAGCAAACTGAATACAAGCATGAAGAACATTGAGCTCAAAATTAACGCAAATAAAAGAAAAATTATGGTGTTTAAAGGAAAGGGTGAGAAACCAATATGCATATTTTAGTAAATCTTAAGAGATTTCAAGGAATCTTTAATTGATTTAAATAATTGAAAGGATTTCAAAGCGTTTGAAATATTTTAGGATAAAGAATTTTCTCGAATTTCGGAAGGTATGGGACGATTTTACAGGACCTATAAGGTTTTAAGATATTTTCAAAGATTCTACGGGATTTTATAAGGTTTTCGAGGTATTTTTTAAACTCCTTGGCATTTTCTAAGCTTTAAAAAATTTCATAGGATTTCAAAGGATTTTAAATATTTTAAAAGATTCCCAGAAATTTTTTATTTATTTCAATAATTCGAAGAAATTTCAAAGACTTCAGAATATTTTAGAGTATGTTAAAAGATTCCAGGGCATTCTCAAGAGATTTAAACAATTTTAAGGATTTTAATAATTTTTAAGGGATTTTTAAAACTATTTTCAACTCATTTGAATTTTTTTTGTCATTAGTCACATTTTTGGTTAGAAATTAGTAGGGTTCCAAGGTTTTGAAAAGATTGAAAAATATTTTTTGCATTTTATTTGGAATTCACCCTGACTTCGTATTAATTTATCCTGAATTCTTTTGAATTCTTCTAAGTTCACTCAATAATACTTAATTCAATTAATTTTCAAAAAGTTTTTGTTTAATTCTTGATTGGTTTCTAAATTCAGCCTGATTTTTTTATGAATTTCATCGAATTCTTCTCATTTCCCATAAATTCCTGTGAATTCACTGAAATTTTACTGGAATCAATAATTTTTTTCGATTCTTAAAATTATTGTTATTAATTAATTTTTGTTGGAAGGCGTCGTTTTTCTTTTATTCGTAAAATCTATATTAAAAATTAAAGTTTTGGACAAACGACATAAGCTATGAAAAAAATGTATAAAAAAAAGTTGCTCTTCCAAAAAAGACTGAAAACTAATCCAAATTTGTCATGAATAATTTTTTGATAGAATGCGTAGTTTTTTATTTTTTTTTGATCGTAAAAAATAACATTAAAAATAAAAAAATTAATTTTTTTGAAAAATGACACAAGGTACGAAAGAAAATTAATAGACAAAAGTTGTTCACCCAAAAAGGATCTACAAATTTGTTATCAATGATTTTTAGATAAGACCAGTAGATTTTCTTTTAATCGTAAAAAGTCAGATTAAAAATGAAAAAATTAATTTTTTGGAAAAACGACACAAGCCGAAAGAAATGAAAACAAACATTTTTCCACCAAAAAATATCTACAAATTTGTTATAAACTCTTGTTATAAAAATATATTAAAAATAAAACAATTTACTTTTTGGAAAAATGACACAAGCTACAATAACATTTTATTGAACAAAATTTGCTTAGAACCACTTTACACTAGGATGCGTATTTTAAGTTAAGAGCCTAAAAATGATCATTGAAAATAAACAAATTAAATTTATGCAAAAACGACACTAGTTGCAATAAAATGTTTTATAACAATTTTTTTTTAATAGGATATGAACTTTTTTTATATTATAAAAACAAGATAATGAAAATACTTTTGTTTCAATACCAATGTATATTATGAATTGTAATAATATCAATTTTTAGAATTGAGACCTTTTTCAGGGTAGGTGAGAAAATAATTAAATGCAAAATAAGAAACGAATATTGAAGTAATCATTAAAAATAAAGTTTGTACTTTGTTTTGCAATATCTAAATAAGCAGTCCCAGACCGAGGTACAGAAATCAATGTAATATACATTTGATATACTAGAGTTGAACGTAATGTAGAAAAGTTCGCATTTTTGACAAAATCGAGTAGGAACGACGAGATACGTGATGAGAATATTTTCGTTAAAGCCGAAGGAGCTTTAACAAAAGAGAATTCACAATCACAAAGACCGAGAGCGTAGCGCGCCCTAGACGCGCTCAAACTTGCGAGCGATGAGATTTGTTCGTTTAAAATTATTAGGGTTTCAAAGATTTGCAGAGATTTGAAATTATTTTTTGGAATTCACTCTTTTACCCTGTTACCCTGAATTCTTTTAAATTCTTTGGAATTCTCTTGAATTTTTTTAATTTGCTTTTTTAAATTCCCTCGAATTTTTCTAAGCTCATTTCAAACTTACTAAATTCAGTGAAGTTTTTTTCATATTTTTAAATTTTTTTTAATTCATTTGGATTTTTTAAATTCACGTTGAAGTTTTATGAGATTCATCAAATTCTTCTCGTTTATCTGAAATTCCTCTAAATTTTATGCCCATGAATTTTACAAATTTTTAGAAGAAAAATCTATGCAGCCTTAAACAAATTAAAATTAAAAGCGTTTGAATTTGAAAATTTTTGATAAAAAACGTTTTAGGTTGATCAACTGTAAAAATAAATAAATAAATTTTTTCAGACAAGTGTTCAAGTGTTAAAAGTTGAACAATAACTAATTTTGCAAGACGATTCTGAATCTGTTCGAATTGAACAATTTATATTTCAACGCTGAAAATTGAATTTTTTCATTTCGAAAGCCCTAGTAGTTTAACAAATTCAAATGTCTGATTAAAACTTTATAAACTATATTCAATTTTGATATAGTTTCTAATTAAAAGTTTCATAATTAAATGCTTTTATTCAATATCTCATCCTATTCAAATTTTTTTTAGCCTAAACAATTCCATTTTTAACCCATTCAATTTGAAATTTTTATTTAAAAAAATAACAATTTTGTAATATTTAACAATATTTGCCTGTTTATTAAAAATTAGCAATTATAAATCATATATTTAAAAATTTATATTCAAAATAAAGGCTTTATGTATGAAAAACTTTTGAATTTCAGAATTATAATTTTTAAAGAAAGGGAAGAAATTTTACTATTAAATTTTGTTCCAAATTGGAAGAGAAACTTTTTTTTTAACATTTTTATTGAGATGAAGATGGGTAAATTTTGTATTTGAAATTTTTTTATTGAGTTTGAAACGAGGAAATTTTGGTTTTCAATATTTTATGAATTGGAAAAAGGGTCATTTAAATTTTTTCTGAAGTGCAAGAAGCTGTTGTTCTTGTTTTTTATAATTTTTATTGTGTTAGAAGGGATGAAATTTTGTTTTTCAAGTTTTTCCAAATTGGAAGAGCCCAATTATTTCTTTTTAATATTTTTATTAGGTGAACTCACTCTAATTAGAACATTGAAAATAAGTTGAAAAATTCGGAAACCGCGACTTTCTAACTCTGTTCTAAAATAAAATCACTAAAAACAATAATAAATTGTTTAAAAAATTTATGTAAACATTAAATCACCAGAAAAATTAGTATTCTTATGTATTAGAAACAATTTGTATTCTAAAACCGCAAAAAAATTATAATTAGCGCTGGAAACTCGCAAATCCTAATTTTTCACTTATGGGGTTTTTTGAGACTCTATAAAACAGACTTATGGAGGTGATATTTAAAAAGTATTTTTTGATTCGTATTCTATGGATCATTGTTAAGAGGAATGTTGAGCTTCAACTCGATTCACCTAATATTGACGATTTTGAAAAAAATTTACAAAAGCGTCTTTTTTTATCGGGGCTTCATGGGGCTAGCGGAAACTCTAAAATATAATTTTTTGTGGAATCGAACAAATTTGAGGGCGATATGCTATCATTTTTATTTTTATTATCTATATTAGATAAGTAGATAATTTCAGATCTGTATTTACAAGAAAAATTAAATATTTCACCATCATGAGGATCAGAAATTAAATTAACAGTTGTAAAGAAATTGAAAGTTTGCAGCGGATTTCATTTTTCAATTTCAAATGTATTAAATCGAGCAATTTCAACTCATTCAAAAGCCGATTGTAAATTTTGAACGTTTCAACTTGAAAGTTTTCAAATTTTCACGATTTCAAATGTTTTATAATTTTGAACTCTTTTAATTTTTTATGGTTTACTTTTTTGAACTCTAAATAACAAATCTTTTAATTTGCAGCGCTTTTAATTAAATATTTTTAACTATAAAATGTTGTCACATTCAAATTGTTCAATTTCAAATATAATTATATGTCTACTTGGACACACGACATTGTTTAAGGCTACTCGTTCGAACATCGAAGTTAAGCAGCGCTTGACTTGGTTATATTCAGATGGGTGCCGTCGTGTACTATATTGGGTATAATGATCAGCTTTTCAGCTGTCTCCACTCAAAAACTAAAAAAAATTCTAATTGAATTTTCACACCCTCGTGGAGTCGGAATGTATTCAGGGTGGTCACTGGACCGGGAAACCGGGAAATGACAGTGAATTTATTTTTTGACCGGGAATTTGACAAATTTTTTTATGAAAAAGCTGTCCAATGACTTGAAATATCACAAGTTTCATATAACATGATATAATGCAAGTTAAAATAAGTATTCAGTTTGCAATGCGTAATTCTAAAAATTTCAGATAAACAATTTTTCTCTATTGGTCTTCATTTTTAAATGTACATTTTCTATGTGAGGTATTTTAAAATGCAGTTTTGAAGACTTCAAAAATTAAAATTGAAAAACGTTTGAATTAGAAAATTTTTGGTAAAAAACGTTTTAAGTTGATCAACTATAATATAATTTAATTAATGATTTTTAAAACGAACTTTAACGTTCAAAATGGTTCTGTTTCAATTTGAAAGCCCGAATAAATAAACAAATTTAAACGCCCAATTGAAATTTTATGAACTATTTTCACTTTTAAAATAATTTCAAATTAATATATTCGTAATTATACAGGGTGACTAAAAAGTCCCGGGAGGGTTGGATATTTCATCAGGTAAAATATTTTTCAAAAAAGTGAAGGTCATTCCTGAAGTAAATTTCAACGAGAAATTCAATGGTGACCTTCATTTAGACCTTGAAGTTGACCTTCATGGCTTTTTGAAGGTCAACTTTGTTTTTTAAAATAGAAACCCCCTTTTTTACATCTGCAATCGATAAGCGGAAAATTCTACGTTCAGATACGTACCCAAGTCATAGGTCAATTGTGACGTTCAAGGTCAATTAGAGGTTATTTGAAATTAACGAAGTTTTCCAAGAGGTCAGTGTAATTCCTGAAGGATATTTCAACGAGAAATTCATTGGTGAGCTCTG
>CAKNYM010051343.1:174591-190646 GCA_932195095.1 Andricus curvator | reverse complement strand
ACACACACACTTAAACCTGGAAAAGGGGACGAGCGCAACTGAACGCATTTTCGTAACTAGCCAGTATATTTGTAGCCCCCCCCCCACACACACATACACACACACTTAAACCTGGAAAAGGGGACGATCGTAACTGAACGCATTTTCGTAACTAGTCAGCATATGTGTAGCCCCCCCCCCACACACACACTTAAACCTGGGAAAGGGGACGAGCGTAACTGAACGCATTTTCTTAACTGGTCAGTATATTTGTAGCCCCCCCCCCATACATTTAAACCTGGAAAAGGGGACGAGCGTAACTGAACGCATTTTCGTAACTAGTCAGTATAAAAAATGGTTTTAGAGAAAAAATGAACTGAATACAAAAGATGGATTTTTTATGCTCTACAACTTTTATTTGAAATATTTTTCAAAATTCCGATTATTTACGAAAATAAGTGGAAAAAACCATGATTTTATGGGTTTAATGAACTTTTTTGAGGAAAATTCAGTGTTCTGTGGAAAATTCATGTGCTTTGTTTTAAATTCGTTTTTTTGGGTAGAAAATTAATCTTCTTTTTCGAAAGCTCATCTTTTTGGTTGTGGATTCAACTATTTTGTGAAAAAAATTAATTTTTTTAACTGAAAATCTAACGATTTCTTTTTCGTATGAAAATTTATTTTTTGAATTGAAAATTGATCTTTTCTGCTTGAAAATTTAACTATTTGGTTGAAAATTCATATATTTTATTGAAAATTTGTCTTTCTTGGTAGAAAATTAATTTTTTGGTTAAAATTTTTTTTGTTTTCTTGTTAAAAACGTAATTTTTTCGTTGAAACTTAATCTATTTTGGCTGAGGATTTAACTATTTTGATGAAAATTTGTCTTCTTTGATTGAATTAAACTGTTTTTTATTTCCAATCAGAATATTTTTTGCTTGAAATATCAAGCCTTACAGGTTTCTTTGAGAATTCATCTTATTGGTTTCAAAATTCAACTGTTTTGTATAGAAAATTCGTCTTTTTGGGTTTCAAATTTAGAAATTTGGTAGACAATTAAATTATCTGATTGGAAATCAACATTTTTTCTTAAATTCTTATTTTCGGGGTGAAAATTCAATTGTTTCGCAGAAAATACGTCTTTTTCAAAATTCATCTTTTTGGCTAGAAAATTAATCTTTTTTTTTCTAAAGTTTATCTTTTTGATTGTGGATTCAACTATTTTGTTAAAAATTCGTTCTTTTGGTTCAATTCAACCCTACGTCACACAGGTTTTTTATTTAAGTGGGAAAATCAAACAATTAATCAATTAACTAATTAATTAATTTTTTAATAAACTAATAAAATAATGTATTAATAAACTAATCAATTAATCAGCCAATCAATCAACTACTTAAGCGGGAAAATTAGACTGGTCGTAAACGACCCACCTGTGTGACGGAGGGTTAACTGGTAAAAAATTTGTTTTTTTCTGGTTGTTGAAAGTTCTGAAAATGTAACTATTCCATTTTTGATGGAGAATTTATCCTTTTTAGTTGAACATTTAACTTTTTGGTTGAAAATTAATCTCTCTTGATTAAAAATTACTTTCTTGTTGAAAATTGATCTTTCTAGGTTTAAAATTCAACTATTTTGTTGAGTCTTTTTTTTTGTCGAAAATATAACTGTTTTGTTGAAAATTCACCCTTTTGGATTGAAAATTCGTCCTTCATGGTAGAAAAGTTATGTTTCATGGTTGAAAGTACATCTTTCTATCTTTTTGATTTAAAATTTAAATCTTGTTTCGTTAAAATACAAAAAATTTCTACTTTTGTTTTGAATTCATCTTTTTTGAGAACTCAACTATACTTGGTTAAAAATTCATCTATTTTATTAAGGATGTAATTAATTTTTAGAAAAATCAACTTTTTTTTAAAAGTCTTCTTTGTGATTGAAAATTCTACTCACAATCTAACTGCTCACTGTATAAGTGAATAAGGAATCTTGTTTTTTTAAATCCCACAAACGATCCCATAAAAAGTTTTATATCCAGTTTAAATAATTGTTCTCTTGCAATAAAAAATGGAATTGGAAATATAAAAAAGTCATTTCTCTACTGAAACTGTTATTCATTCCTGCACATAAAATTCGAATCTCTCGTGAAGGTGGAGGCCAAATAAGCAATAAATAAAAACAAAATCTATGATTGATTTCATGTTTCAAACAGATTTTTTATATCTGTTTCAGATTCTATATTCGATATTGAGAATCCCTGGAGAATAGAGGATATTGGAGATCGACGTGGTCGGTGGTGAAATGAGAACAGAAGGGGTAAGTGGAGAAATTCGGGGGATGAAGTTACCCATATAGGTTCCGAAAGCGAGGGCGGGGGTTGACAACGGTCTGGTGGTTTGATCCACACTCAAAGAGTAGTTAAAGCTGTTCGGGTTTGAAGCTTTGTACACACGGTATCCAAGCTTTCCATTAAAGGCTTAAATAATCAAAAGAACCCCATCGTTCGAATAATTTTCATCAAAGTTCTAATACTATCTCAACAAAAATGTGCACATGTACTATTTTTAGATCAAATAACAAAAATATAGGTCTGTTTTAAAAGAGAACTAAAAAAAGTTCAAAAAGAATTTTAACAAAGCAGAAAATCAAGACACGTTCAAATTCTAGCCTTCAATACTGGACCCTTCCCGAGTCGAAATTTAGGCCCTACTTTGAACCTGTAACTCCTACCTTCGTAGGAGCTGGGAGCAGTAAAGTAGGTTCTAAATAAGGAGCGAATTCAATGTAATTTAGACCCTACTTTGACGCTAAAAGTGTCCGAAATCGGCCGTTTTTTCCAAATTTAGCGTCAAAGTAGGTCTGTATTTAAGGCACATTAGACCCTCTCTTGAGCCTCCAACTACTACATGTAGGACTTGTGGGATCAAAGTAGGTTCTCTATAATCTCACACCAATATGGATGAATAAAAATAACAATTGTTATTTATCAGAAAAAATAAAATATCTGTGATATAAATATCAAGAATATTAGAAATTATTCCATAGATATATTATTCATAATATTTTTCAATTATGTTGCTAACGCATAGTACACTGAAAAATCCGCAAGTATATTGAGGATCGAAACTCGAGTTCGCACGTACTCAGTTTATTTGCCAAACGCCTAACGCCCTAACCGAATCACCTAACGGAGCGCGTTAGGATGTCTTCGATAAAATTGCACTTGTCCAATACTTTAAGGTCCAAAATCTTTTTAAATATGAAACAATTATTTGAATAATGACTTTTTTTTAACTTTTTGTGCTGTCAAATATTTGAAACCATTTCTGAAGTGTTCAATATAAGTTTTTTCTGTTTTTTAGAAGTATTTACTGATCATTACCTTTTAGTCTCGAAAATAAACTTAGGGCGGGGATGGAGAAGAAAGGAAACAAAGAAAACGAAAAAACTCGAATAAAGATTGAAAATTTACAGAAACCGGAAGTGCGAATAGAGTTTCAAAATAAGTTAAGCGAACGCATAGATAGGGCAACTTGGGAAGCGCTTATAAGCAATAGAGATATAGAGGGCGCGTGGACTTTGTTACGGGATATCATTGTTAAAACTGCAATTGAAGTGTGTGGTACGGCAGTGGTAGGAAGAAAGTCTGGTGATGCGTGGAGGAATGATGAAATTCAAGCAGCCCAGCAAGAAAAGAAAAAAGCGCTCGAGAGAACATTAAACATGACAGGTCTTAGCGATGAGGAGAGAAATAGAGTCGAAAATGATTACAAAGACAAAAAGAGGAAAGTTCAACGACTAGTCAAGGAGAGTAAAGAAAAAATCAGAACAGAAGAAGAGAACAAAACTACTTTGAAGGAATTATGAAACTATTATATAAACAGTTGAAGGAAAGTAAAAGTACAGAGTTTGCCAACATGAGAAACAGCAAAGATGAAATGCTATATGATATAGACGAGATAGTAGATGCTTTAAAAGACCCTTTTAAAGAACTATTAGGAGGTGAAGATATAGGACAACAAAACTGCGACATAGAACATAATGCATTAGAAAACCCAATTGAAAAAGTCTGTGTCACTGAGGTGAGAGACATAATTAAGAACTTGAAAAACGGTAAGGCTGCTGGTATAGACAGTATTAGCGCTGAAATGCTTAAATGCGGTGGCGAGTACATACCTCACAGGTTGTGTGAATTGATAAATTTATGTATCGAGACCGGGAAAGTCTCAGACGATTGGAGAAAAGCGATTATCGTACCAATATACAAAAGAAAGGGAGATAAAAGCAACTGCAGTAATTATAGAGGTATCAGCTTACTAAGTACCGTAAGTAAAATATGCTCAAAAATACTTATTCGTAGGGTAATGGAAATCACAGAAGAAAAGATATGGGAATTTATGGATTTATGGATTCATGCCAGGAAGATCATGTACAGATCAAATATTTAGCCTAAGACTGATCACAGAAGCTTGAGAGTAGGAAAGAAAGTTTTCTGTGCATTTATTGACCTAGAAAAAGCATTTGACAAAGTAAATAGAAATAAACTTTGGGAAGTCCTTAAAGAGTACGGAGTAAATGGAGGGCTCCTACAAGCAATAAAAACAATATATACAGGTAGTAAAGCGAGTGTAAGGGTAAATGGAAAACTGAGTGACTGGTTCGATATTATGCAAGGCGTGAAACAAGGATGCGTTATGTCCTCGTGGCTATTTATCATATTTATGGATAAGTGTCTAAGAACTGCCCTCTTCGATGAAGAAGGTGTAGATCTCGAAACAGTCAAGGTACGTGGGTTAGCTTTCGCAGATGACAAGATTGTTATGGCAGAATCAATCGACGACTTGCAAAGAATGTTGGATAAACTTAATACAAGCATGAAGAACATGGACCTCAAAATAAACGTAAATAAAACAAAAATCATGGTGTTTGAGGGAAAATGTGAGAAAACAATATGCAACATTGTCCTAAATGATGAGAGATTAGAACCAGTTGACAAGTACGTATATCTGGGTAGCCTATTCACTAGCGATGGAAAAATAGATGGGGAGTTAGATAGGCGCATAAATAAGGGTAAGCAGGTTATCGGTAGAGCAGGGTCCATCCTAACAAATAAAAACATATCAAAAAAAGCTAAAATGGCCATACATAATTCTATATTCGTACCGACTGTACTATACGGTGGCGAGACATGGATATGTCAAGAAAAGGACAGGAGTAAAATTAACGCGATCGGCATGAAACCTCTGCGCATAATATGCGGGAAAACACTGATGGGCAAAGTCCGAAACGAGACAATCCTCGAAGAATGTGGTACAGGAGAGACACTAGTTGACATATGGGAAAGAAATCAGTTAAGATGGTTCGGACATCTTGAAAGAATGAAAGATGAACGACTGACCAAACAAGTGTATAAAGGTAAAGTAAATGGCAGAATGCCCAGAAGTAGACCGCTGAAAGAATGGTTAGAATCTGTAAATGAGACATTAATCCGTAGAGACATAAGAAGCCATAGAAACACAAGAGCTTGCATGAAAAAATGCATGGACGTGAAGGAAGCTAGTGTAGTATGCCAGGACAAAAAAGTGTGGCGACAAATAGTTTATAAACAGAGGGACAATAGAATGAATGACGCCTGAAACAAAGACCTTGGATACTAATGGGCCCAAGTGGGGAACCATACATAACAATTTTGTGAGACTCTTCACTTGGGGTGATCCCTAGAGAGATTGATCAGCAACCTGGGTCGGAGCAGTGTTGCGGAATAAACGTGTCATTTAAATAAATGACACGAGGATTCCAGATCAATATAAAATATCTATACCTAACACTTATATACCTACCTACTTTATACCTATATACCCATATACAGGCTACTATTTTCCAACCGAGCAAGTCACGCCTACCCCGAAAGGGAAATGGCTTAATGGTATAATAATAATAATTCACTGTTATACGCTTCACAAGAAATTAAAGCTGGATATATAAATTTTATTCTATGTAATTTATTATTTAACTGAATAAAATGTCAAAAGTGGGGATTTTAAAAACAATATTTTTTTATCTCTTTATTAAGCAAAGACTTTAAAAAACTCGTTCGGCATCATAATTAATGCAATTACACTAAAAAATACAAATATTTAGTTTAAGATTCAACCTAATATTCATCAGGAAATAAATTAATATTAACAATAACATCGTTTTATAACGAAGTGTCTCGTCATCCCGAAATTCGAGATAAGTAGTCAATTATTTTTCATATGTTTGGCTTTTTTTATTTTCCAACAAATATTATAAAATAATTAAAACAGTAAACATTTCCACACGGAAAGAAATGATTTTTCCTACTAAATCAAGTTGTAGATACGTAAATAGTAATATTTCTCTAAGAAAATGTTTCAAAAACTCTCAATAATTGTTATTTTTTAAGAACAAAAATAATTAAAAAATTGAAAAAGTGGTACTGTTCCTTGGAAAAAAAGGATTTTTTTTACGAAATTATGTTGAAAATAAATTAACCGTAATACTCTAATAAAAATGTAAGAACAATCAGTAAATTTAAATTATTATGATCATTAAATATATATTTCAATATATTTTTCAATTTTTTAAATCTATTTATAATTTTTGTTGCCAACGATATAAAATATTTCATTCTTATAATATTTTGTGATTCTCAATCACTTTGAGACCAATTATAAATTCATTTTATGAGATAAATAAACACCTGCATGACTGTAAATAATGCACAATATCATTAGATATTTATAGAAATGTTTATAATGACTTATTAATCGAGAATGTTTAATACTTTTCCGTGATGAATATTATTCACATACATATTTTCAGCATTTTCAGTTGAGCGAAAATATTTTTCTGTGATTGAGCATTGCAAAGAAGTATTTATTAATCTATAAATAATTTATGACAATTTTTTGAATTTGAAACTAAATATTGTTGTTAATTGAGTGTGACTGCAGTCATTAAGATGAGCAATGAGTTAATTTAACCTAAGTAACAAATAATTGTTAGCTTATTTTTATAAAGTTCATAAAACGGCAAAGTGTAGTCTTCAGTTCGAACATTGTAGGCTAAAAAGATTCAGAGTAGGGTCAGCATTGAAGGAGAGGTTAAACAGCGTCAAAGTAGGGTCTTGAGTTATAAAAATGTAGGCTCTAAAGATTCAAAGTAGATTCAGAGAGGTGTTACAGCGTCAAAGTAGGTTCTTGAATATGAAAACTGTAGCATCTAAAGATTCAAAGTAGGGCCTATAGATTTAAATGAAGTCAAAGTAGGCTCTAATCTTTCATTCTCTAGGACTTGAAAGTTTAAATCACGGGGCTGTATATAGGTTTAAATAGCGTCAAAGCAGGTTCTAATAAGGAACTGCAGGCTCAAAGTAGGGTCTAAATTTCGACTAGGGTTTGTAATATTAATTGAGGGTCCGGATGCAATAAGGGAACGAACGCTCGAAAACGATAAAAAGTATTGTCCAAGCATCTCGTAATATCCGAAGTTTAAAGTTAAAAAATTAAAATTAAAAAAAATGCGCGTTTGTAAAGAGTAACAAAACGTTTTTAATAATAAAATTAAAAAAGTGACATATATTTTTCCTTTAATTCAATTATTTTATAAAACATAAATCATCATAACTCAGCCAAATATTATTGAAACTTTTTAAAATTCAGTGTACACATGCATTATGCTCTAATGATGTCTACAAAATGGAGAGAAATTAAAGCTGTCTCTTGTTTAATAATGCTTTTATTCAATTTCAAGTAGCATTCGAATATTGTTTCAATCTAAAATATTCCATTTTTAATTCATGCAATTAAAATTTTTTTTAAATAAAAACAGAATTTTTTATTCAATATTTAGGAATATTTGACTGTTCATTTAGAATGAGCAATTATAAATTAAATATTCAAAACTAAATAATGTAAAACTTAATTGTTTCTAAACAGAAAGCCTTGAATCGATAAAACTTCAGAGTGCTAAATTTAAACTTTGAGCGTTACAATTTTAATTAATGTAATATGAAAATTTTTAATTTGTTACTCAAAGTGCTGAATTAGGATGTGTAAATTACAATTGGACAATTATTAATTCAAAACGATTAACAATAATTTAACTTCTAATTTAAAAAATGTCCAGTTTAAAGAAATTTTTAATTTTTTCTAACCCTATAATTTAAAATTGTGCAGTTTCACGGCATTTAATTTTAAATTGTTCAATTGAAAGTGTTGATAGCTTCCAGTTTATATGTGTAAATTATTTAGCTTTTGAATTAAAAATGTCTGAAATAAGAATGTATTAAAGTTTCAAGCTTCAAATTTAAAGGTTAAAAAAAAAGTTCAACTTGAGAGCTTTAATTTGCAGTTTATTTTTTATTACTATAAATGAAAATAATTTCTAAGGAATTTTAAATTATTTTGTAAGGTTTCAGAAATTTAAAATATTTCGAAGATTTCAAAGAATTGTACAATATTTGAGGTTTTCAAAGAATTTCAAAAGAAATTAAAAGATTCTATAAGATTTCAAAAAAAATGGAGAGTTTTCCAGGGATTTCAGAGTATTTCAACAGAATTCAGGGTTTTTTAAAAATAGATTTTAGTGAATTTCAACAGATTTCAGCAATTTTAAGGGATTTCAAAACTTTCAGGGTATTTTACAGGATATAAAGGAATTTCAAAAAATATCAGAGATTTCAAGGGATTCTAGGGATTTGTGCACATTTCAGGGATTGCAGAGATTTCAAGGGATTTTAAGGGATGTAAAACGATTGACGAATTGTCCAGGAATTTCTAGGGAATCTCAACAACAGATTCCAGATAATTCTGGAAGGATTTTATCAGATTTCAAATCTGTCAGGGTATATCTTAAAACTTAAAAGATTCGAAAGGATATCTCCATTGAAACTAATTTGAATTAGAAAATGAGTCCGAGGCCTGCCATTTCAACCTTGAAATTTTATTAATATTTGCCAGCGGCGTTATTAGCTTTTTTTGTGTGTGTGTGTGGGGGGGGGGGCCCCAAATGATCTATGCGCGCCGGGCGAAAAAGTGACTAGTTACGGCTCTGCCTTTAAGGGTTTAATGTAAATCTTTAAAATCAAAATTTGCAGTGTTCACTTCAAAACTTGTTGTTTAAAAGTTAAAATTTAAGAATTTAAAACTGTTTGAAAAATCTCGAAAAAAGGTAAAAGGAAAAAAAATAAGCAAAAAGGCGAACATTACTTAATCTTTAAAGTTGAAGTTTTTTTAAATAAATTAAAACGTTAAAAATCAGAGATTCCAAATCGGATTTATTTGAAATGCAACTAACTGAAATTGAAAGTTAGTATCGCTTCCTCATAGAGGGAGGTTTGCAATAAACTAAATTTCCAAAATCTACTTTTTTGACATATTTTGATATAATTCGACCCAGGAGCTCGAAAATACAATTTTCAAAAATGTGTGTGTTTGTGTGTGACGCATTGTAGCGCCGAATGATATCCAGGTCTGATAAGATTTTTAGTTAGAGCGGCCATTTAGAATTAGTTTTTTTAGTTTAGAGATTAAAAAAAAATCCTTGCTTATATGCAGTGGTGTAGTCCTACAAGAAAAAGTGACCTGGCGGTACTTTCCATAAACTTCGTTACCAGTTTGGGGGGGGGGGGGCTACAAAACTTAAGTTGGTAACAAGGGGAAGGGTTATAAGTGGAAATAACGTTACGAAATTAGATTTCATTTAGAACTTGAACCCAATAAGAAAATCCAACTATATTTTTGGGTAAAAGTTCATTTTTTAATCAAAAAGGCAACTATTTTATATTTTTGGTTCGGAATTCATCTCGTTTGCTTAAAAATTCTATTATTTGGTTGAAAATTTAATTATTTTGTTGGAAATGCAACTACATTGTCAAAAAGTCATCTTTTTATTAAAAATTCAACTACTTTGTTGAAAATTCATTTTTTTAGTTAAAGTTTCATCTCTTTTGTTGAAAATGTAACTATTTTCATGAAAATTCGTTTCATGTTCGGGTGAAAATAAATTTTTTTAACTGACAATTAAACTATTCCATTTTTAGGTAAAAAATTATCTTTTTCAGTTAAAAATTTAACTATTTGGTGAAAAATGTATCTTTTCTAGTTGAGAGTTCCACTTTTGGGTTGAAAATTCATATATTTTGTTGGAAATTCGTCTTTTTTGGTAGAAATTTAATCTTCTTGGTTGAAAATTTATCCTTTTTGGTCAAAAATGCAATTATTTGGTTGAAATATTAACTGTTACATGATTCGTTGAGAATTCATCTTTTTTGGTTGAAAAGTCCATTATTTGACTTGAACTATTTTGTAAAAAAAAATCGTTTTTTTTTATATTTGAAAAGTCAACTATTTGCTTTTAAATCAACTTTTACGTTCAAAATAAAAGTGTAACTTTTTGTAGATAATTCGTCTTTTTGACGTTAAAATAAATTTTTTTTTTTTTGGAAATTCATATATTTTGTTAAAAAATCATCTTTTTGGGTACAAAATTATTCATGTGTGTTGAAAGCTTTACTTTTTGGTTGAGAATTCTACTATCTTGTTAAAAATTCATCTTTCTTGATTGAAAATGATCTTTTTTGTAGAAAATTCATTTTGTTCGATTTAAAAGTCTCCTGTTTACTAAAATATTTGAAATTTTAGCATGCAAACTTTACTCTTTTGTTGAAAATTCATTTTTTATGATAAAAAAGTCATCTTTCTTGGTTGAAAATGAACTTTTTTTTATGAAAATTCAACTGTCTTCTAAAAGCTTTGCCTTTTTGTCTTGAAAATTCAAATATTTGATTGAATATCAATCTTTTATGTTTGACAATATGACCATTTGATTGAAAATGCATCTTTGTTTGCTGAAAATTCAACTTTTTCAGGAATTGAACTATTTTGTAAAAAATCTAATTATTTTCGGAAAATTTAACTATTTCGTTAAATTCATCATTCTTGTTCGAAATCTCACCTTTTATAGTAGAAAATTTATCCTTCTTGGTTGAAAATTTATCTTTCTTGGTTGAAAAGTAACTTTTTTGTTAAAAATTCAACTGTTTGTGAAAAAATTCGTCTTTTTGGCTTGAAAATTGTACTATTTGGTTGAATCTTTAACTATTTCTTAGAAAACTCGTCTGTTTTACTAGAAAGTTCATCTATTTGGTTGTTAATGAAACTTTTTGGTTGGCAATTGTTATTTATTTTTATTTATTTTTTTTGAAAATTCGTCTTTTTGTGTTGAAAATTCATCTCTTTGCTTAGCAAATCTTTTTTGGTTGAAAATTGAAGTATTTTGTTGAAAATGCAATATATATTTCGACTTGAAATTTTAGGAATTTAAAGTGTTTGGTATTGAATTCAATATGTTATCTACATTAATTTTATATAAAAGACTTTATAAACGTAAAATCCGTCTTTAGACAACGGCTATGTTACTTTCGGGGGAGGGGGGGGGGGGGGGTAAAAAAGGCAAAAAATTGGTAACATAGTTTATCGATGGCCCATAATTGGAAAAATTTTCCTTGTGACAAGAAAGTGGCTTGGCGCCGCCAGGCCTTCAAAAACAGTACCCTGGGGGCGCCAGGCCCCGCCAGGCCTCGACTACACCACTGCTTATATGAGAAAAACTTTTTGTATATTCAAAATACAGGAATACGATATCCAGTGTATTTGTTCGCGTCTTGGAGACGCGTCGATCGACCTATTGCTGAACCTTTTATGACTTACCAGTACCGATTTATGAAGTTTAAAAAAAATGGTTAATTCTGTTAATATGAGAGGTACTTTTTTGAGATTTGAAATACAACAATACGATATCTATTTATGATTCACCAGTACCGGTTTACAAAATTTCAAAAAAATTTGTGTATTCTGTTTATATGAGAAGAACTTTGTTCATATTAGGAATACTAAGTACTGTATGTCACATGTTTGTTCGCGTCTTCGAGACTCGTCGAATGACCTATTGACGAACCTTCTATGATCTCTTATCATTTAGGACTACCGATATATACATTTAAAAAATATATTGTTTATCTTGTTGCGCTATGAGGAAATCTTTTTTGATATTGGGAATACAATAATAATGTAAAGAATATATTTGTTTGCGTCTTAGAGACGCATCGATTGTCCAATTGAAGAAACTTTCACGACCTACCATAACCTACCAATATTTCGTTTTTAAATTTCTTAACAAAATTTGCACTTTTAGTTTTTAAGAGGATTTTTTTTAATTGGGAATATAAGAGTATTGTATTTAAAGTCATTGTTTGCGTCATTAAGACGCGTGGATTGAGTTATTGACGAACTTTCGATAACTATTCTTGATCAATCAATAGCGACTTAGAAAATTAAAAAAGGTTACATTGTTTATATGAAAAAACACTTTTTTTTCATATGGAATATAACTCTACCGTAAGTTAAAAATTTGTTGATGGGCTCTCTGACTTTCTGAAAATAAGATTTTCGGTAAGACAGAAACATAAGCTTGAAAAATATTGAAAGCATTTTTTTCTTTTCTTAGAGAAAAACCTCCCTTTATGAGGAAGCAAATTTATTTGATACCCATGAGGAAGCATAATGCTCATAAAATGAGCACACATGAATATACCCATAGTGAACACAGTCATAGTACTTAATTCGCAACGGTATTTATAATGGTCGTATAATCCTATATACTGGTTCAATTTTAGGGAAATGTAATTTGAAAAGCATTCAGGATTCAACTGAGCAACATTCAAGAAATTATAAAAAAATCAATCCCTGAAGCATTCCTGAATGGAATTTTAACTTGAGAAGCTCAACATTAACAGGATTATATTATACATGTCTGTGGATTTCGAACGTTCACAGCCTATAAATAGGAACAGAGATCTGCTGAACACAACAGTAGCTATTGAGGCATATAAGCACGAACAATACGAGAACTATTGAATACTGCCATTCTAATTAATATGGCTTTGTTCTCACTAATTACTGATCTGTACCTCATGATATACTCCGACAATTACTGGGGAATAACATTATGTAATTTGTCAGAATCGTTTATTAACTTTTGATTCCGAATTTTATAAAAAGTCTGAAATAAATATTGAAATTAATTCAAACGTTCAGTTTAGTTCAATTTTACGGAATTTATCTTTTTCTCGGGTACTTTAAAATTTTTCAGATGAAAAATCGATACAATTATTTGAAATATCTTAGGATATAATACAATTTTAAAAAATTTCATTTCTGGTCTTCAATTTTAAACGTAAATTTTCAATTCAAAAAAGAAATTGAATATTTTTGTTGAAACCCGTTTCAAATTGATCAACTATTAATAAATAACTTAATTAATGATTTTAATAATTGAACTTTAGTTCGAGGTTTAAAAATTGTACAATAATTCATTTTACAAGAAGATTCTGAATCTGGTTCAAATTAAACAATTTACAGATTCTAACGTTAAAAATTGAATTGTTTTAATTCGAAAGCCTTAGTAGTTAAACAAATTCAAACGTCCGATTGAAACTTTATAAACTATTTTCAGTTTTTAAATTTATTATATTTAAATAAAATTTAAAATAAGTTTAAATGAATAGATTCATAATCAATCGTTAATATTTCAGTGTGCTAAATTTAAAGTTTGAACATTGCAATTTTAATTGATCTGTTTTACAAATTATTTTATTCGTAAGTGAAAGTGTTGCATTTTTATTTGTAAATAACAATTGAGCAATGATTAATATAGAAAAAGTTCGAAAGATTTCAACAAATTTTAAACAAAATGTAGATATTTGAATATTTCGCACAAAAAATTTAGAAGTTTCTTAAGAATATTGAAAAGTTTTAAGAGAATAAAAAAATTTTTCTAAGATTTATGGAAAATTTTTTTTATGATTTTTTATTTCGATAAACTAATTTTAAGAGAATGTTTAAAAAGTTTTCCGAAATTGTCAAAAATAATCTGGAATATTTTTAAATAATTTTTTATTTTGCAAGATTTAAAAACAAATTTAGGGAAAATTCGAATTATTTTAAAAGTTATTTGAAAGTTCTGAGAAAATTTAAGAAATAATTTCAAGTTTGAAAAGATTTTAAAAAGTTTAAAACAAAATGTATATTTTTGGAGTTTTTAAAATAAAATTTTGAAGCTTTTTAAGGATTCTGAAAAGTTTCAAGAGAATACATTTTTTTTTCTCAAGATTCCTGGGAAAATTGTATATGATATTTTATTTGAGAAATTTTTATGATTTTGAAAAATTAATTTTAAGAGAAGTTTCAAAAAGATTTTCAAAGTTTTTATGGAAAGAACATGGAAGATTTTAAGGCAGTGTTAATTATTTTGCAGAATTTAAACAGAATTTTAGGAAAAATTCTAATCATTTTGAAAGATACTTAAAAGTTCTGAAAAATTTTCAAACATAATTTAAAATTGCAAAAGATTTCAAAACATTAAAAACAAAAGGTAGTTTTTTGAAGATTTTAAAATAAAATTTTGAAGCTTTTTCAGGAGAATAAAAAAATTTCCTAAGATTCCTGGAACAATTCTAATGATTTTTTATTTCGAACAACTAATTTTACGAAAATATTTAAAAAGATTTCCAAAATTGCCAAAAAAAAGTATTTGGAAGATTTAAAGACAATTCTTTTAATTTTGCAAGATTAAAAAAATAGGTAAACATTTGAATCATTTAAAAAATATTTAAAGTTCTGAAAAATTTCAAAAGTATTCAAAAAGTTTAAAACAAAATTTAGGTTTTTGAGGATTTCAAAATTAAAATTTGAAGCTTTTTCAAGATTTTGAAAGGTTTTAAGAAAATACAAGATTTTTCTCAAGATTCTTGGAAAAATAGTGTATGATATTTTATTTCAGATAATTTTATATGATTTTTTTTGATTGAAAAATTAATTTTCAGCGAATATTTAAAAAGATTCCCAAAATTTTTTAAAAATAATAGGGAAGATTTTAAGGCAATTTTTTCAGATTTTATTAATTTGGAAGGAATTAAAAAAAATTTAGGAAACATACGAATCATTTTTAAAGATATTTAAAAGTTCTAAAAACTTTCAAAATTAATAAAAAATTTCTGAACATTTCAACAAATTTAAAACAAAATTTAGATTTTTGAAGATTTTGAAATAAAATTTGGAAGCTTTTTAAGGATTCTGAAAGGTTTTATGAGAATAAAAAAATTGTCTTGAGATTCCTGAAAAATTGTTAATGATTTTTTATTTTGAAAAACTAATTATAAGATATTGAAAAGTTCTAAAAACATTTCAGAAGTAATTTAAAATTTAAAAGTACCTTCAAAAATATTAAACAAATTTTAGATTTTTGAATATTTCGAAATAAAATTTTGAAGGTTTTCAAAGGTTCTGAAAGTGCCAAGATAATAAAGAAATTTTCTTAAGATTTCTGCGAAAATTTTTAATGATTTTTTTTCAATAACTCAATTTTAAGAGAATATTAAAAATATTTCGGAACAAATTCTGATGCACAGATAACTATTGGCCAATTATTAATTTGAAACGATTTGCAATGAAAATAATTTGGCTTCTAATTTAAAAAAATGCTTGGTTTAAAAAAAAAGTTGTAATCGTTGAAAATGATTGCGTTGATTTATATTTTTAAACCAGAAATCTTTAAACTGTTCAATTTATAAAAGTTTGACATTTTTAATTTTGCAGTTTAAAGGCATCTAATTTCAAATTGTTCAGTTGAAAATTTTTAAATTATTGGGCGTTCGAATTAAAAATGTCTGAATTGAACATTTGTTAACCTCCAGTTTTAAAAGTTTAAAATTCAAAAGAGTTTTTCAGCTTTATTAGTTCGATGTTGTAATTTCAATGACCGTAACAAATTTGTGCGAATCCGGAAAAAACGCATAAGAATGTCTTAGACTTTAATAAAGAAAAGAAAAGTTATAAATTGTTGTATTGATTAAAGAATGAGCTATTTCTGCTTTGAACAGGGTAGCATGCGACGAAATGGGCATAGTTGTCTTTTTCACGTCAGTATTTGAAATCTGCAATTTATTGATTGGACGTGAATCTTTACATACATACATACATACATACATACATACATAC
>CAKNYM010051343.1:144028-174191 GCA_932195095.1 Andricus curvator | reverse complement strand
ATAATTTTTCCAAGATAAAAGTAAATAAAAAAGTGCTTAGCATATATTGTTTATGAATTAGAGTAATATCGAATTAGATTATTATGAAACGAAAACGTACGTCACAAATATGTTTCAAAAATTTTATGGAATATTTAAAGTATTTGACATTAACGACTCGGGTTGAAGCCACATTCATAATACGTCTACAAAAATGCATTGTTTAATGTAATATTTTAACCACATCATCTAAAGGCAATTTTACTGGAGGGAGCATAGCGATTTTTTCGAAAAATGTTTTTTTTTTTGTAATTGAAAAGAATTAATCAAAAAGTAATTAAAAAAAAAAAATTCGTTACCGGCAAAAAGGAGAATAGTATATTATATATTTTTTTCGAAAAATTATCATTATATGTTTTTATCATTATTTATTTTGATTATTGTATTATATTATATTATATATTACCCTAAGCGACGAAGACGCGGCGCTTTCAGATTTTATGCGACTTGAAACTACACCGGGTGACTGCAGCCCGGCATACAGTGTTATCTATGGCGCGTTGCATATTGTGCAGGCGCAAAAAACAATCAATTTTCAATTTAAAAAAAAAAAACATTTTTTGAAAAAATCGCTATGCTCCCTCCAGTGAAATTGCCCTTAGATTATATGGTTAAAAGATTACATTAAACAATGCATTTTTGTAGACGTATTATGGATGTCGCTAAACCCCGAGTCATTTTAATAGCCTTAATCCTAACCCCTAACCTAGCTAACTCTACAAATAGTCAGTATAAAAACGATTTATATCTTCATATCTTTCAATAATGTATTACAGAAATAAATATAACAATTTTTCGACTTTCCATATACATTGTCACAGTAAAAATTAATTTCTACAATAAATTAACTTCCAAATGCTATATAAACTCATGTACTGTACATGGTACTATACATGAAATATGTTGGGGTTTTAAGCAGTTTTTTATGTGTTTGCCCTATTTGCCAACTACAACAATGTTTTTCTTATCTTTATAGCATTTTATGAGTTCTAGCAAAGTTACTTGTGAAATATACCGGACAAGAGTGCTTCTCTTCTGCTTGCCGGCAGTACAGCTGTCATACTTTTTTCTGAGCATTTTTGTCGACTAGAATTTTTTTATGCGTTTGGACAGCTCACGCCATAATTAACACATTGCAGAAGCTAATACGATGAAAAATTGCTTTCTAACTTACTGGCTGCTTGATGTACACTGTTAGAAAAATCTGTATTAGATTTAGTATACATGTAATGGAAGCAAAAATGCACAACGTGAAATTAAATTTAGTATACCAGCGTACAGTAAATTTATTATATGCATATACTGAATTTAGTATGCACATACATGATGAAATTTAGTATACGCGCATACTAAATTCAGTATACATGTCTCGAAATTTAGTATACGCATATATACTAAATTCAGTATACGCGTTCCGTTTCGCGTGGGTTCCGTCTTCATCATCTGTAAACATGATCGGATGAAAAAGGAAATTAAAGAACAAAGTTTCAATTTTCATATATTCATATCGTTGAGCTACATTTAAGTTAATACATTAAACACTTCCTTTTCAAAGAAACTCAAAAAAATTCAGCGATATACGAACCTGCTACCGGCCACGTTGCCCGACTCGCGTGAATCGAAACGCGCTTGCGCAGCTGAATATAGTAAACACGTATATGAATTTTAGTATACAGAAACTATGAAATTCATATACATGAAAGAAACTTATTGTACACTTAATAAATTTAGTATACATATAACTTCATAACAAAAATTTAGTATACGTAAGTATACTAAAATTACAAAGTGTAATGAATTTAGTAAACATATAGGAAATTTAATATGCCCGTGTATACTAAAATTGCAAACATTTCTAACAGTGTAGGTACCCTGAAGTCCCGATTATCACTCATTTGAGCAAAAAGTGACAAATTATAGTTCAATTTTCAACCATGTAGTTGAATTTTCAACCAAAAAAGATTGATTTTCAACCAAGAAGATTAATTCTCAACCGAGAAAAGTTGAATGTTATATTTAAAAAAATTTTGTTAACAAAATAGTTAAATTTTTACTGAAATGACAAATCATTAACAAACAGAATAAATTATTAACAAAGCAGTTCAGCTTTCACCTTTAATTAGTTTAATTACAAAACAAAAATTGATTTCCAGCCATAAAAAACTATTAAAATTTTTTTAAATTAAATTTTCAACCGAAGAGATGAATTTTCAAGTAAAGTCATAAATCTTCAAAAAAAATAATTAAGTAGTAAAATTTTCAATAAAAAAAGTTGAATTACATTTTAGGTAAAAAACAGTTCATATTTCAACTAAAAAGATTGTAATTTGAAGTAAGAAACAGTTGAATTTAAAAAAGATGAATTTTCAGCGAAAAAATTTATTTTCTACAAATAAAGACAAATTTTCAAAAAAAATCATGAACTCTCAAACAAATAATTGAATTTTCAAGTGACAAACGTCAATTTTCAACCACAAATGGAACAGATCAATTTTCAGTTAAAAAACATTAATTTTCGATAAAAAAATCTGCCAGCTTTGCGGGCACATTCTCATCGTGCGCTGCGCGCGCGGCTCTCTTCGCTCATGAGTTTGAGCGCGCCTAAGGCGCGCAATTGTTGGTTCTTGCGCTTCGCGCTCGATAATATATTTATCTCGCGCTTCGCGCTCGATACTGTATTTACTTAATTTATTTAATTTGATGATTGTGAATTCTCTTTTGCTAAAGCTCCTTCGGCTTTAACGAATACATTCTCATCACGTACCTCGTGCTTCAACTCCATTTTGTCAAAAATGCGAAATTTTCTACATTATATGTTCAACATTAATACAGGCTAACATTATTAGCCTGTGATTGC
This sequence comes from Andricus curvator, assembly GCA_932195095.1. Taxonomy (NCBI): domain Eukaryota; kingdom Metazoa; phylum Arthropoda; class Insecta; order Hymenoptera; family Cynipidae; genus Andricus; species Andricus curvator. Next base: position 171,295 of record CAKNYM010051343.1, on the reverse strand, counting down.
TTATTAGATATTGCAAAATAAAGTACGAATTGTATTTATCATGGTTACTTCAATATTTGTTCCTGATTTTGCATTTCATTTTATCCTCAGCTACCGTGAAAATTCTATATTATTTCAATAAATGTATATTATTACAATTCATAATATGCACTAATATTAAAAACATACGTATTTTCCTTTTCTTGTCATTATATGTGAAAAAATTGCGCATTCTATGAATACAAATTTGTTTATGTTCAATGTTATTTTTTACGATTTGAAACAAAAATATGCATCCTGGCGTAAAGTGGTTCTGAGAAAATTTGTAAATGTAATTTAGGCGAAAAATTGTGTTAGATAAAATGTTTTTGTATCGTGTATCGTTTTTCCAAAAAGTTAATTTTTTTATTTTAAATGTATTTTTATAACAGAAGTTTATAACAAATTTGTAGATCTTTTTTGGTTGAACAACTTTTGTCTATTCATCTTTTTTCGTACCTTGCGTCGTTTTTGCACAATTTTTTTTATTATTAATGTTATTTTTCACGATTGAAACACAAATTCCGCATCTTATCAAAAAATGATTAATCAAAAATGTGTAGCTCTTTTCTGAGTGAACAACTTTTGTCTATTCATTTTTTTCGTGGTTTGTGTCGTTTGTCCAATTTTATTCATTTTATTCTTAAATCAGTTTTTTTTTTAAATGAAACAAAAACCACGCGTCCCATCAAAAAGTGATTGATAACAAAATTTGTAGATATTTTTTTAGTGCACAATTTTTGTCTATTCATCTTTTTACGTACCTTGCGTCGTTTTTTAAAAGATTTAATTTTTCTATTTTTTCTATTTTAATGCTATTTTTTACGAATAAAACAAAAACTACGCATCCTATCAAAAAGTGATCAATAACAAATTTGTAGATCTTTTTTATATGCACAATTTTTGCTTCTTCATTTTTTCCATATCTCGTATATTTTGACTGCAAAATTGAATTTTTGATTTTTCATTATGTTTTTGTGCGATAAAAATTGGAAATTTCGATTTTTCAAGAAAAATAAAAAAAGTCTTATAACAATATTGTAGGTTGTTCAAAAAGAAACATTTTTCTTTTTTTGAATTTTGTTTGATATCGTGCGTTGTTTGGCTTAAAATGTTAATTTTCGTTTGTTTTTTGGAATTTTGTAAATGCTATAACTCCAGTAATTTTTGTTTTATCAAAAAAACGTCATTGGGATAAATTGTTTGTCTTTTTGAGTACTATGAATATCCGTACATACAATTTTTAAATCTGGAAAAAAAGTGGTCTCACAAATTTGGAAAAAGCGCTCACCTTTTGAATTTTTATCCAAAATGGCTGGCTAACGAACTTGACCTTCATTTTAGGACACTTCAAGGGTATACCAAAGCCCAATCCAATCTGTCAATTCTTTCGAAAGTTATCGTGCTAAAGACTAATAATCTACATACATGCATGCACACATGCATAATACAGACAGACAGACACATTCACGAAAACCTGTTTTTTGGGTTCAGAAGGTCTCAAAACGTGGACATTTGACAAAAACGGGGGGCGCCGCCCCAAATTTTACACAAATCTAATACCTTCGATGAGAATGTAAAAAAGACAACGAATTCTCAACAAAGTAGTTAAGTTATTAACCAAAGAAATAAGTTTTTAACTAAAGTGATGAATTATTAACAAAAAAAGCTGAATTTAAAACAAATTCATAATAAACCAGATGATTTTTCTACTAAAATAATAAATCATTACATAAAAAAAATTAATTTCGAGTAAAGTTTTTCAAATTTGAACCAAGTAGTTGAATTTCTAATTCAAAAAATATGAATTCTCCATAAAAAATGTAATAGTAAACACTTTAGCCCAAAAATATTTTAATTTTAAATTAAAAGCAGTCGTACTCAACCAAAAAGATGAATTTTGAACAAAGAATATTTTCTACCAATCATAACTAATTGGTCTAATTAGTAACGTCCACTGACGTTGCTTGACTGATCGATTTAGTAAAAATGACTGACTTTTTAGTCAAAGCATGCTCGAATAATTTAGTCAATTAAATTTTGACTGATTTAAACTTAGATTGTATGTATTTTCAAAAATGTTTCTATTAAGGAATGAAGAACGTAAATTCATTTCTTATCGACCACGGGTTCGCGCACAATCTTGAAGTGTATAGGTATAGTTCAATTATTGGAATGGCTCACGTAACACCAGCTACATTAATCAATACTTGCTAAGTACAAAACAAGAGAGCCCTCAGGATCATTGTGGCGAAAGAAAAAGTATAAGTCTGTTGAAGAATAGAATGATGACCTCGGGGTCAACGAGCTCGCAAATGGGACACGTCGACCCTCCAGTATCTAAAAAATTTCACCTTTTATGTATGCATGAGAGAATTTTCAGGATATTTTATAAAATATGTATATATTACATTTTTTAATGGAAGACTCTGTTGAAATTATCACGTGCATATAAAGCAGAGATAGCAATCAAGCATTTAAGGCCCTTGATCAGAATGGGTAAATGGTTCTGAATTTTGAGGTCGCACGGTTGAATATTTTTGTCTAATTTTTTGCAAACTTCATCTACATAGTAATATCTCGGAGCAAGCAGAGCCGGTTTTTCGAAAAAAATGTTTATATTTTGTTTCATAATTAAAAATAAGAATACAATAGCAGTGACGCTCAGTGTTAGCTGTTTCTGCGTTTTCGCCGCGTGCTCGTGGACCCTTGCCAAACAAGAAGAGGGAGATACCCCGCTGCGAGTCGAATTTTCCGGAACGAATGACCCTTTCATTGTTATGAGATTATTATTATAAAAAAAAATTTTAATGATCAATATTACAAGAAATAATTATTGCGTCATTATTGCAAAACAGCAATAACTTAAATTTTGTTGAGAATTATTTCGCGAGAGTACCGTTCACTCATGCAAGTGGACCGTAACTTGGGAAACTAGAAAATGGATGGCCGAATTTTTCATCCAATAAAGAAAAAACATTTCATCAAAAATGTTAAATTTCAAGCCAAAAATATGAGCTTTCAACAAAGCAGTTAAATGTTCTACCAAATAGTTAAATTTTCAACCAAGAAGATTAATTTTCTACCTAAAAAGACCATTTTTTAACAAGTTACATACATTTTTAACTAAATACTTTGAACAATGGATGTGATATTAGTCCAAATTTTATTTGATTAACCAAAAAAGGTTAAATTTCTACATAAAGAGATGGATTTTTGAACCAAAAATATCAACAAAATAGTTGAATTTTCAATCAACAAAAATTTGATTGTTTATAAAGAAAAACAAATTTCAATCAAGCTATTGAATTTTCAACAAAATAGTTCAATTTTCTTATTGAGTTCTATTACTTCTGTTCGAATGTAAGTTTAAGAATGAGAAAAAGGGGAAAAACTGTGAAGCCTGCGATAAATAAATAGGAATTTTTATAATGTATAGACTGATGAATAACATTTTAAATAAACATTGAAGTTCATTCTTAACACTTGAAAAATTTTGATACTATATTGATACTATTTTTAGAATTTTGTTACACTATTTACACTATTTTTTATTTATAAACTGCGTCCGAGGTTTGGTATATGTAAAATAAAATAGTCTAATCTTTTGTTTATAAGAATGCACTTAACTAAATAAATCAACTAAATTAATATAAATTGGATTTATTTAATTGTAAACTTTGTCAGATGAATTTAGACTGAATAAAAAAATTCTGATTTTATAGCAAATATAATTTAAAAATAAATTCATTTCAAATGTAAGCACTCTTTTAGATTTTCTATATTTGTATATTATTTTTCAATTCTTCAAAATTTAAGAATTTTTATTTATACATCTTTTATATTCAAGAGGTTTCAGTTGTAACTTTTAAAAATTGTAGAAATTTAAATTGTAAATCTTTATAATAGATGGAATTTTATTCTGGAAATTTATAATGGAAAATTATGGACGTTTTAAGTTTTACAATTGAAATTTTTATAATTTTGATGATTTACATTCGAAATTCATTTCGTTTGAAAATTTGACTTTTGATCTTTGAAGTGATAGAAAATTTAAGAATTCTTATTATTCATACATCTTTAAATTGGCGAATTTTGAATTGTAAACATCTGAAAAATGGATCAGTATCGAAAAAGGAAGACATCAATAAGACTCAGAATTGCAAAATGTATTTTTAAAACATTTTATTACAATATAAAATATTGTATTATTTAAAAAAATTTTATTTATGATCATTTATTATATTTTATAGTAATTCAAATTTAAGCATATATTTTAATTTGATAATTAGGCAATAAAAGATTTATAATATTTATAATAATTTAAATTTAAATAATCTCAAATCTCTGGCCAAAAATTTTAGCTGCTTTATCATATCATAAGTATATTTATTCAAAATTTATTCGTTAACATTCACTTTGAAAAACAAGACACTTTTTAATTCCACCTCGCGACATTACTATGTACTAACAGGAAGTTAATTAACAGGGCTTCTATGTCTCAACGGTGGTAAATAATAGTTTCAGACTGTTACCTACTAATTACTAAGGTTCGTCCTGAAATGTGTTTCATAAATAATAATCAGTCAGGAAATCATATAATTTATAAATGAAAAAATTAACATTGAGTCAAGAAACTATCGGCAGGAATATGGAAGATTTAATATTTTCTCGGCCCAACAAAATTTGTTTCCTCTCGAGAAAATGTACTTGACTGTAGATTTTTTTTATTCTAGTATAGAGTTTCTTGAGAGAAAAACAATTTTTCTAGTCCAGAAAATATTGTGCGTCCCGAATACCTCCGTTTTTCCAATATGTCAGATTCTTCAGATTTTATAGGTCAAATTTAGGACTATCTTACTTTTGCAATAACATAAATGGTTCTCGAGATAATAGCAAAAAAACTGAGAGAAAAACATAAAAAAAGTTTGTTAGAAAACGATATAGTGGCCCAAAAAAAAAAAAAAAAGCAAAAATATATATATATATATATATATATATATATATTCAGGGAGCGTATTAGAGCCACTGTGAAGTTAGCTGAAGAGCACAGTTCGGCTCTCACGTGCGAAGAACCGCTGGCCTGACAGAGAAAGGAGAGAGTAGGAACGTGCGTGCCCGGCGTGGGGGTTCACCCCTTTCCCCTTGCCGCTGGGCTAATCGGGGTTCCCTGCATGTGAGAACCGAGCTGTGCTCGTCAGCTAACTTCACAGTGGCTCTCATGTGGTTTACATGTCCAGAAATCATTTTTCGCAGTATAAATTTTTCTCTGAAACTTTTTTTTAACAAATTTGTTTCGTATTATATTGTAAAAACCGTTTCGGTTATGGAAAAAGTAATGTAGTTTTTGGAATCAGCGTTAAAAAACACATCGAAAATATGTACCTCTGTATATTCAAATAATTTCACGCTCACTTTTAGTCTGATTTGTGTTTTCAGTTTTGTTAAGAAAGTAGAATTAATTTGATAAGGAGTACAAAGAAGAGGAAGTCATTTAGCTAACCAGCGTATATAGTTGGGCTAATTCACTTTATTCCACAGTTCAAGAACTTTGTCATTTTAACGTAGACATTTGGGCATCAGATTTTACCTACTTGAATAAAGGATAATAAAGGGCTAACTTTACAACTAGTTTAAATTTCGTCGTACAAGTTTGGATTTGCAAAAATTTAATTAAAGGAGTAAATAGTTATCTAGTGCCAAGAAAACTGTATAAAAGACCTGGCAGAAAGAACGTTGTGTCAACAAAAGTTTTGTGCCGATGAAGTTCTATAGAGTTTTTTTTGTTAACTGTTTTTCTATTCCGCCAAAGCGCTGCAGTCGTCAAATTGTCGAAAAATTGCAAAATGTAAGTTTCTAAAATCTAACTTACAATAATAACTACTTTGTTAAAAAAAAAATTTTTTTGGTTGTTGACAAATTGTTTTAGTTGGAAAACTTTTCTTTTCAAAATTCAATCAGTTTGTTGAAAATTATGTTTTTTTTTGGTTGCAAATTAATTTTTTAAATCTGAAAATTAAACTATTCCATGTTTGGTTGAAAATTCCCCTTTTGTGGTAGAATAATAATCTTCTTGGTGATTAATTTATCTTTTGGTTGAAAATTGAACTATTAGGTTGAAAATTCCTTGAACTGAAAATTTAACTATTCCATTTTTTTTTGAAAATATTGATCTGTTTTATAGAAATTTAATCTTCTTGGTTGAAAGTTCATCTGTTTGGTTGAAAGTTGAACTATTTTATTGAAAACTTATTTTATTTGGTTAAAATTTTTTTTAATAAAAATTTAACTATTCTATTTTATTCTCTTTGGCTGGAAATTAATTTTTCTAACTGATAATTCATCTATTGTATAAGTGAAACTACTTTGTTAAAAAATAATTTTTTTGATTGATGATTCATTTTTCACGTTGAAAAGCGTTTTTTTAATCAAAATACAATTATTCTGTCACAAATTAATGTATTTTGATGAAAATTCGTCTTTTGTTGTAGAATAATAATCTTCTTGGTGACTAGTGTATCTCTTTGGTTGAAAATTCATTTCTTTGGTTGACAAGTCAACTATTAGGTTAAAAATTCATGTATTTTGTTCAAAATTAATCTTTTTGGTAGAATATTAATCTTTTTTATAGAAATTTAATCTTCTAGTTGGAGAGTACATCTTTTTGGTAGAGAATTTATCCATTTCATTGAAAATTCATTTTATTTAGTTGAAAATTAATTTTTTTTCTTTTGGTTTGGAAATTAAACTATTTGGTTAAAAATTATTTTTTTTTTGGTTGAAGATTGATCATTTTAGTTAAAAATTCATTTCTTCAACTAAAAATTTAAGTATTCCATTTTTTTGTGGAAAATTTATCTTTTTTGATAGAATTTAAGTTTAGTAGAAGTTTAGTTCAAAATTGAACTATTTCGTTGAATATTTATTTTATTTGGTTGCATTTTTTTACTGAAAATTTAAAACTTTTCTATTTTTAATTCAAAATTGATGTTTTTAGTTGAAAATTCATTATTTTGTTGAAAATTGATCTTTTTCGTTGAAAATTCATTATTAATTTTTTTAAACTAAAAATTAAACTATTCCATTTTTTGTTGAAAATATTGATCTTTTTTCATAGAAATTTAATCTTTTTGGTTGAAAGTTCAAATTCCTGTTTGAAAATTCACCTACTTCTTTGAAAATTTATTTTATTTGGTTGAAAATTAATTTTTTCTACTGAAAATTTAACTACTTCATTTTCAGTTGAAAATTTATCTGTTTTAGGTGAAAATTCAACTATTTAATGGAAAATTCGTCTTTCTTGGTGGAATATTAATGTTCTCGGTGCCTAATTTATCTTTTTAGTAAAAAAATCATTTCTTTGATTGAAAATTCAACTATTTTGTTGAAAACTTGTTTTTCAAACTGAAAATTTACCTATTCAATGTTTGGTTAATTTTTTTTTGTTTGCTGAAAATTCATATATTTTATTGTAAATTTGTCTTTTTTGGTAAAAAATTATTCTATGGGGTTGAAAATTCAACTATTTGGTTGAAAATTCATTTTTTTGGTTGAAGATTCATCACTTTAGTTAAAAATTCATATAAATAAATAAATTTAAAAATAAATTCATAAACAAATAACTGAATATTTAACTATTCTATTTATGTGGAAAATTTATCTTTTTTTTTTTGTTGAAAAACATGTATTTTTTTGAGAATTTGTCTTTTTGGGTAGAAATTTCAAATGTTTTGTACAGAAAATTCGTCTTTTTGTCTTGAAAATTCAACAATTTGGTAGAAAATTTCAAATTTGGAATTTAAAATTTTATGATGCTCATTTGATGATTACTTGTTTGCTTCCTCATTATGATTAATTAACAAATATATTTGCTTCCCCATAAAGGTAGTCAAAATAACAAAATACAAATAGGTCAGTCAAAAATGTCTCGAATAAAAAAGCTTTTTCCATTCTTGCATCAACTTTGAATTATGTTAATGAAAAAAGTTTTTCTGTTTAAAACATATTTTTCAAATTATTAATGACCATGACTTCCTTACTCTTCAGTGCAATGTATTCATATAATGGGTGAATCGATTCTTCTCGAATCAACGAAAATTTTCTATTCTTGCATCAACTTTAATTTATGTGAATGACAAAATTTTTTAGGGTTTCGTAGCCCCGGGCAGAAACCCTGATAGTTTCTGCCGAGTGTCCGTCTGTCCGTCCAACCCACAGTAGGAAAAAATGACTTTTTTGGTTCAAAATAAGGTACAGCCGCATAGATTTTGATCGATTGGGACGAACAAAATTTCAAAAAAAGCCGATAAAATTTCAAAGAAAGTTGTCGAGCCTGATTTTTGATTTAGTTTTTAAATGTTTCTAAAAATAAACAACTATTGACGAAATAAATGGCAATTTTTTTTATTTGACTTTCCCGCTGCTCGTAAATAATAGGACAATTGTTGTAATCATCTACGTTTCATAGAGCTACATCAGATAAAGATATTATATCATGATAAAATAAACAAAAAAATGTTGTATAAAGAAATTATTTATTGAAAATGTGTTTTCTATCATTTTAAATTATTTTACGTTTTTCTCAGTTATATTGCAAGAAATTTGGATGGAAACAATATTATAATGAAGACAATTTCTCTTGAGATTATTCTTTTTAATATTATAAACAAAATAAACAAATGCTTTATTCAGGCATTTGTCGACAGAAATTTTTTTTTTTTTCAATGTCTGTTTTTAAAAATTAAGAACCTCATGATAATTTCATCAAAATTCATCATTTGTTGATAAATTTTATTATTTTTTTTAACAAAATTAATAAACAAATGCATTATTCGGGCATTTGTCAAAGGAAAAAATCAGTTCCTTTCAATTCCAGTCCTTTTAATTGGGAATTTCATGATAATTTTAGCAAAATTCATAATCAGTTGATAAATTTGATGTTTTTTTTGACAAATATAGTAAACAAATGCATCATTCGAGCATTTATCGACGGAAAAACTCGTTTTATCAATCTCAGTATTTTCAATTGGAAACATCACGATAATTTCAGCAAAATTCAGAATTAGATGCCCGAATAATGCCTTTGTTTATTAAATTCGTTTTAAAAAAAAACATAAAATTCATCAACTAATTATGAATGTTGCTATAATTATCATGAAGTTCCTAATTAAAAGGACTGGCATTAAAAAAGACGAATTTTTCCGTCGACAAATGCCCGAATAATGCATTTGTTTATTATATTTGTTTTACAAAATCATAAAATCTATCAAAAAATTATTAATTTTGCTGAAATTATCATGAAGTTCCTAATTCAAGAAACTGACATCGAAAAAAAGTCAGTCCTTGATTTGGGAACTTTAAGATAATTTCAGCAACATTAATAATTAGTTAAATGATAAACCAAACTTTTTTCTCTACAATTTTCTGAATAATGCATTTGTTTATCAAATTTTTTTAAAGGAGCCATACAATTATTCAACTAATTCTGAATTTTGCTTAAATTATCGTGAAGTTTCCAATTAAAAGGACTGAGATTGATAAAACGAGTTTTTCCGTCGATAAATGCTTGAATAATGCATTTGTTCACTATATTTGTTAAAAAAAACATAAAATTTATCAACTAATTATGAATGTTACTGAAATTATCATGAAATTCTCAATTAAATTCGACTGGCATTGAAAGGAAATAATTTTTCCTTTGAAAAATGCCCGAATAATGCATTTGTTTATTAAATTTGTTAGAAAAGTAATGAAATTTATCAACAAATGATGAATTTTGATGAAATTGTCATGAGGTTCCTGATTTTAACAAACTCACATTGAAAAAAAAAACAAATTTTTCTGTCGACAAATGCGTGAATAAAGCATTTTTTTATTTTTTTTATAATGTTAAAAAGAATAATCTTAAGAGAATTTTTCTTCATTATAATATTGTTTCCATCCAAATTTCTTGCAATACAACTGAGAAAAACGTAAAATAATTGAAAATGATAGAAAACACATTTTCAACAAATAATTTCTTTATACAATTTTTCTTTGTTTATTTTATCATGATGTAATATCTTTATCTAATGTAAATCTATGAAACGTAGGCGATTACAACAATTTTCCTATTATTTACGAGCACCGGAAAAGTCAAATAAAAAAAAATTGCCATTTTTTTCGTCAATATTTGTTTATTTTTAGAAAAATTAAAAAACTAAATAAAAAATCACGCTCTACAACATTCTTTGAAATTGTATCGGCTTTTTTTGAAATTTTGTTTGTCCCAATCGGTCAAAATTTATGGGCTGTACGTTATTTTGAACGAAAAGAGTCATTTTTTCCGACTGTGGGTCGGACGGACAGACGGACACCCGGCTGAAATTATAAGGGTTTCTGCCCGGAGCTACGAAAACCTACAAAATTTTCTCATTTACATAATCAGGGTGGCGACTTGACCGGGAAAGACCGAGAAATGACCTGAAATTTTATTGACCGGGAAAAAACCGGGAAATGACCGGGAATTTAATTTAAAAACCGGGAATTTACTTCTGATCATAGCAAAATTCAAGAAATATAATTTCACTTGGAACAGGGAAGTTTTTACATGGAATGGGAATTTTTTAAAGGAATTATAATTCGGATTGAGAAAAAAGGAATTTTTAAAAATCCCTCTTTCAAGTCAGAATTCGTCACAATTTGAAAGTTCCCTCTTCTAAATTTTAGGTAATAAAAGTACTTCAAGCAGTTTTCAGAGTAGAAGTAGAATTTCAAAGAAGAAATATTTCTGAATTATAATAGAAATTTTTTTACATTGTTCGTTGCGAATTCATCGTTTTTTAGTTAGAAATTCAATTACTGGGTTCAAAGTTAAACTTTTGTTAAAAATTAATTTATCTTTTTTTGATGAAAATTCAACTATTTGGTTGAAAATTGATATTTTTCATTTAATAATTAAACTATTTGTTTGAAAATGTATGTACTTTGTGGAAAATTCATCTATTTTTGTAGACAATTAAACTTTATGGTTGACAATTCATCTTTTTGGCATAAAATTAAACTATTCCAGTTAAAGATTCATCATTTCAGTTGAAGATTCATCATTTTATTTGAAAATTCACCAGTTTGGTTGAAAATTAATTTCTTTAAACGAAAATTTAACTGTTCCATTCTGAGTTGAAAATTAAAATTTTCAAGTTCGGAATTCCACAATTTGGATAAAAATTTGTCTTTCTAATTGAAAATTTAACTATTCCGATGAAAATTCATGTATTTTGTTAAAAAATAGATTTTTTTGTTGGTAAAAAATGATCTTATTTTTCTTTGAAAGTTAATCTTCTTGTTTAAAAATTCTTCTTTTCGTTTAAAAATTCAAGTATTCCAGACAAATATTTATTATTTTAGTTGAAAATTCATCTTTTAGGTTTGAAATAAAATTATTTGGTTGAAAGTTAAGCTCTTTTGTTAAAAATTAATTTTTTTTTTAGTAGAAAATCCATCGTTTTAATTAAAAATTCATTTCTTTGGTTGAAAAATGAGATGTTTGATTGAAAATTTGTTTTTTCTTTGGATGTTTTTTGGTTGAAAATTATTTTTTTTTCAACTGAAAATGTAAATATTAATCCAGTTGAATATTTCATAATTTTAGTTCAAAATTCATGTCTTTGGTTGAACATTCATTTTTGAATAAAAATTTGATTATTCAATTTTTGGTTGAAAAATTATCTTTGTTAGTTGAAAATTCGTCTTTTTTTGGTAGAAATCAATCTTCTTGGTTAATGATTCATCACTTCAGTTAAAAATTCATCTTTCTGTTTTGAAATTCAACTATTGCAGTTAAATATTTACAATTTTATTTGAAAATTCATCACTTTGTTTGAAAATGTAACTATTATTTTGAAAGTTAGTTTTTGTTGTTGTTAAAAGTTAGTTTTTTTTGTTGAAACTAATTTTTTTAACTGAAAATTTAACTTATTCAAATTGAAAATTCCATAGCTGTTGTTGAAAATTCATCTGTTTGGTTAAAAATTAATGTTTTTAACTTGAAATTTAATTATTAAAGTTTTGGTTGACAATTTATCTTTTTTTAGTAAAAATTAATTTTTTGGTTTGAAAATTGAACTATTTCAGTTAAAGATTCATTGTTTTAGTTGAAAACTCTTATGTTTGGTTTACAAATAATTTTTTAAACTAAAAATGTTACTATTCCATTTTCGATTGAAAATTATTATTTTTTCAGTTCAAAATTTAACTATTTGGTTGAAAATTTGTCTTCTTTTATTAAAACTTGAAACCTTTCTTTAAAAGTTAATGTATTTGGTTGAAAAATTGTATTTTTGGGTAGAAAATTAATCTTTTTATTTAAAATGTAATCTTCTTTAAAAATTCGTCTGTTTGGTTGAAAATTCGAGTGTTCCAGTCAAATATTCATCATTTTAGTTAAAAATTTATCTTTTTGGTTTAAAATTTAACTATTCCAGATAAAGATTCATAATTTGATTTGAAAATTCATCACTTTGGTTGAAAATTGAACTATTTTATTGAAAATCCGTTTTTTTGGTTGAAAATTAATTTTTTCAACTGTAAGTTTAACTATTCCATTTTTTTGTGAAAAATTGATATTTTTTAGTGGAAAATTTAAGTATTTTTTTCAAAATTCATTTATTTTGCAACGTTTTGCTCTGTTGTGTTGAAAGATGTTTAGAACGAACGTCATGAATTAAAATAAATGTTTGCATTTTGCGGCAAATATAAATATGTTACTTTAAGTTGACCGGGAAAATTAAGAAACTTGACCGGGGAAAACCGGGAAATGACCGGGAATTTGAAATCGTCCGCCGAATCGCCACCCTGATAATTTAAAGTTGATGCAAGAATAGAAAAGTTTCGTTGATTCGAGACGAATCGATTGACCCTTTATATGAATACATTGCGCTGAAGAGTACGGAAGTCATGGTCATTTATTATTTGAAAAATATGTTATAAACAGAAAAACTTTTTTCATTAACATAATTCAAAGTTGATGCAAGAATGGAAAAAGCTTCTGGATTAGAGACATTTTGACTGACCTATTTGTATTTTGTTATTTTGACTACCTCTATGAGGAAGCAAATAAATTTGTTAATTAATCATAATGAGGAAGCAAAGTAATCATCAAATGAGCATCATAAACTTTTAAATACAAAGTGGAAACACCCGAGATCGAATTCGCAGCTAGTTTAATTATTCGCTCAAGCATGTAACCTACATTCGAGTAACTTGAAAGGCTCTTTTTAAACTTTAACTTTTGCCCCTAAGTATTAAAAGTTGAAAGCAAATCTCTTAACTGAAGCCTCGGCAGAAAGAACGTTGTATCAACACAAGTTTTGTGTCCATGGAGTTTTATGGAGTTATTCTTTTTTAAATCTGCTTTTGTATTCCGCGAAAATGCTGGAACTCTAGTGTCAACGAAAGTTGGAAAATTGAATTCGGAAAGAAATATCAAAATAGTCCAGGTTATTTACTTCACATTAATCTCAAACTCAAACGTGTCGTTTATCAAATGTAACTTTAGAAACTTTGAACATGGTAAAATACGAGCTTTCCACAAAATAAATGAATTTTCAACTAGAGAAGATAAATTTTCAAGCAAAAATGGAAGTTATTTGTAGTTTCAAAATTTATTTTTAACTAAACAAAAATAAATTTTAAACATAATAGTTAAATTTTCAACTAAAGAAATAAATTTTCAACCAAAAAGATGAAGTTTCAACTGATGTGGTTACTTTTCTACTTAAAATAGAATAGTTATATTTTCAGTAAGATAAATTAATTTTCAACCAAGTACTTGAATTTTTAAACTAAAACGATCATTTTTTAACCAAAAATTGAATGGTTAAATTTTCATTTAGAATATATATAATTTTTAATTTAAAAAAACTAGTTTTCTACAAAACAGTAGAATGTTATACCAAATTGTTGAATTTTCAAGACAAAAAGAAGAATTTTCTGTACAAAACAGTTGAAGTTTCTACCCAAAAAGACAAATTTTCAAAAAAATACATGTTTTTCAACAAAAAAAAGATAAGTTTTCCACAAAAAATAGAATAGTTAAATTTTCAGTTAAAGATATGAATTTTTAACTAAAGTGGTGAATCTTCCACCAAAAAAGTGAACTTTTAACCAAATAGTTGAATTTTCAACCCCATGGAATAATTTTTCATAGAAAAGACTAATTCTCAATAAAATACATGAATTTTCACCAAAAAACCAAAAAAATGAACCAAATATTGAATAAGTAAATTTTCAGTTTGAAAAATAAGTTTTTAACAAAATAGTTGAATTTCCAATCCAAGAAATGATTTTTTACTAAAAAGATAAATTAGTCACCAGAAACATTAATATTCCACCAAGAAAGATGAATTTTCCATTAAATAGTTGAATTTTCACCTAAAACAGATACATTTTCAACTTAAAATAGAATAGTTAAATTTTCAGTAGAAAAAATTAATTTTCAACACACTAAAATAAATTTTCAAAGATCTAGGTAAATTTTCAATCAGGAATTTGAACTTTCAACCAAAAAGATTAAATTTCTGGGGAAAAAGATCAATCTTCTCGACAAAAAATGGAAAAGTTTAATTTTTAGTTAAAAAAAATTAATAATGAATTTTCAACGAAAAAGATCAATTTTTAACAAAATAATGAATTTTCAACTAAAAAAATCAATTTTTAACCAAAAATAGAAAAGTTTTAAATTTTCAGTAAAAAAATTCAACCAATTAAAATAAATATTCAACGAAATAGTTAAATTTTGAACTAAACTTCTACTAAAATTAAATTCTATCAAAAAAGATGAATTTTCCACAAAAAATGGAATAGTTTAATTTTCAGTTAAAGAAATGAATTTTTAATTAAAATGATCAATCATCAACCAAAAAAAAAATTAATTCTTAACCAAATAGTTTAATTTTCAACCCAATAAAAAAAAATTAATTTTCAACTAAATAAAATGAATTTTCAATTAAATGGATCAACTTTTTAACAAAAAGATGTACTCTCCAACAAGAAGATTAAATTTCTGTAAAAAAAAGATTAATTTTCTACCAAAAAGATTAAATTTTAACAAAATACATGAATTTTCAACCAAACATTTGAATGTAAGGAATTTTCAACCTTCGATCGTCCTGTGAGCATTGCCACTCGTCGCTTAAAGGCCCTCATTATGCGCCTCGGCGCATAATATACTATTATAATATTAACAAGAATAATCTTATGAGAAATTGTCTTCATTATAATATTGTTTCCATCCAAATTCCTTGGAATATAACTTTAAAAACGTAAAATTATTGAAAATTATAGAAAACACACTTTCAACAAATAATTTGTTTATACATTTTTTTTTTGGTTAATTGTATTATGATGGAATATCTTTAAGTAATGTAAATATATAAAACGTAGGTGATTACAACAATTTTCCTATTATAGACTAGCACCGTGAACGTCAAATAGAAAAAATTCCATTTTTGCGTCATATTTATTTATTTAAAAAAAAATCGAGAAACTAAATTTTAAAAAAATTCGAAATTTTAAAATTTCTTTGAAATTCTAACAGCCTTGTTATCAAATTTTTTGGGTCCAAATCGGTCAATACTTGTTGGCTGTACGTTTTTTGAACCAAATGGTCATTTTTTTCCACTGTGCGTCCGTCATACTTTTTTCCAAGGAGGGGAAATGAGGAAGGGGACATTTGGGGGAATGAGAGAACGGGAAGTAGGAGAAATGTTTGGAGGGGGAGTAGGGGAAGTGAGGGGAAACGTGGAGAGGAGGTGTGAGGTGGAATGAGAGGCGTGGAACTAGAGGAAATGACAGGTAATTAGAGGAGAGAAGTGGGGGAAATTAGGGAAGGGAACTAGAAGAAGTGCCTGTAAGTGTGGGAAAGTAGGGGAAATGTTTGGAGGGGTAGTAGGGGAAATGTTTGGGGGGTAGTAGGGGAAGGGAGGGGAAACAAAGAGATGAGGTTGTGATGGGAAATAAGGGGAGTAGGGGAAGTGAGAGGCGTGGAACTAGAGGAAGTGACGGGCAATTAGGGGAGTGAAGTAGGGGAAATTAGGGAGGGGAAGTAGAGGAAGTCACTGTAAGTATGGGGAAGTAGGAGAAATTATTAGAAATGAGGGTGAGTAGGAGAGGGCAAGTAGCGAAAATGATTAGAAATAAGTTTGAGTAGGGGAGGTGAAGTGAAGGCTTGGGGAGGGAAGTAGGGGACGGGAGTGTTAGCTGGAGAAGCGAGGAGAGGGGGAAATAGAGGAGGAAGTTGGCGAAGAATGGATGGTGAAGTGAGGGAAAGGGAAGTAGGGTAATGTCGGGTGTGTAGGGAAGATAAAGTATGGACGTTCAATTAAAGAAATTTAAAATATTTTGAAATTCGCTACAAGTACAAAGCTTTCTCCATGAGGAAGCAAACATTAATTATATTTATATTTTTTATTGCAAATTCTTTTTCCTTAGTTGTTTTGCGACTGAAAACCTAATATTTCGAAAAAATTGTAGAAGTTTATACTTTAATCCAATACTCAATATGAAGATTTTTTCGAGCTACTGACTGGGAAAAAAATGATTGGGGGTGGAATTTCTAGAGCAGAGTGTCGTAGGTGAGTGTCTCGTCGAACTTTTATGGCACTCGTGTGTTTCTGAGAAACTTCGAAGTGCGATTAAAACATTAAAAATTTATAGAATTCGATTCTTTGTTCTCGTAACGTGAGTACACTGGAATTGAAAACTACTTTTTCTACAATCAGAAGCTCTAGAGTAACTTTCTTTTCTCGTTTACTAGTTACGGAAGAGTTGATAGAATTTAGATCAAAGTAAAGTCTTTTGCGTGGTGGGGTAGGTCAACGATTTTTCTATGCTGTCTTGCTAGTATAGTTACATACTTATGATTTACCTAATAATATTAATAGTACCTAATAATATTAGTATTAACTCCCAACATTCCCCTACTTCCCCACCCCTCATTTGATCATCCATTCTTCGCCAACTTCCTCCTCCTCTATTTCCCTCTCTCCTCGCTTCTCCAGCTAACACTCCCGTCCCCTACTTCCCTTCCCAAGCCCTCACTTCACCTCCCCTACTCAAACTTATTTCTAATCATTTTCGCTACTTCCCCTCTCCTACTCACTTTCATTTCTAATTTTTCCCTCTACTACCCCTTCCCTACTCACCCACATTTCTAATCATTTCTCCTACTTCTCCATACTTACAGTGACTTCCTCTACTTCCCCTCTCTAATTTCCCCTACTTCCCTCCCCTAATTACCCGTCACTTCCTCTAGTTCCACGCCTCTCACTTCCCCTACTCCCCTCATTTCCCTTCACACCTCATCTCATCGTTTCCCCTCACTGCCCCTACTTCCCCTCTGAACATTTCCAACATTTTCCAACGATTTTTCTATGCTGTCTTGCTAGTATAGTTACGTACTTATGATTTACCTAATAATATTAATAGTACCTAATAATATTAGTATTAACATTAAATTTAGTAATAATAAATTTACGATATAATAATAAATGAATAAACAAAATCAGGGTTCATCCACACATTACGTAAGGTATTTTTATGACCCCCTGCCTCTTCTTATTTTAAACCTCCGGTGAAACAGAGGTCTATACACGGGTCACCCTTGCTGCAAATTTTTCTTTTACTAAGGTGGGCTAAGAATCACTGTATGAATTTAATCACTTCTAGTGATAACCCGTGGCTGCATCTCACTTTATTAGAAATACTCGTATTTGCCTGGACGTTTGGCCAGGGGATAGGAAAACTGCAGAAAACCACCACCCGAGTTCCGCGGCGTCAAACCTCCCGCTCGACATTAATTAAAACGCAGCGTCAGATAGTCGCCCATCCGAGTGCCCAATTTTATAATTTCGTCAGGGACCAAAGCCTTTTTGGCTTGAAATTTCAACAATTCGATTAAAATTTTTGTTATTTTTTGGTATGAAAATTCATCTCATTCTGTAGAATTTTCATCTTTTTTGGTTTAAGATGCCACTGTCTAGTTGAAAATTATTCTGTTTCGGTTGAAAGTTAACTTTTTTTTATTAAAATTTCACATTTTCGTGTTGAAAATTCAACTGTTTCGTGAAAAATTTGTATTTTGGGCTCGAAAATGTAATAATATAGTAGAAACCTTAACAATGTGGTAGAAAATCCAACAATTTTGTAGAAAATTTACCTATTTGATTGAAAGTGGAACTACTATATTAAAACTCCATCATTTCAGTTAAAAATTTATTTGGTTGGTTTGAAATGCAACTATTTTGTTAAAAAAAAATGTTTGGGTTAGAAATTCAAATTTTTAACTAAAAATTTAACTATTTGGTTTAAAATTAGGTCGTGGCTACGTGTACCGAAATTTTGGTACCAATAACTGGATTTTTTCGGTACATGTAAGGGGAGCTGGAAAAGGGGCTATTCGTACCAAAATTTCTGTACGTATAGCTGGATTTTTTGGGTAAGCGTAGAAACTTCCTTAAAATTAACTTTTTTATTAGAACTTTATATTTTTGAGTTGAATATTCAACTGTTTTGTATAGAAAATGAGGTTTTTAAATTAAAAATTATAATTTTTAAATGAAAAATTAATTCAATTTTCGGTAGAAAATTAATCTTCTCAATTGAAAATTCAACTATTTGGTTAAAGATTGATGTGTTTTCTTGAGAATTCGTATTTTATGGTAGAAAATTAATCTTCCTCGTTGAAAATGTATTTTTTTGTTAAAGATTCAATTATTTGATTGCAAATTCAACTATTTTGTAGACAGCTTGTCTTTTTTACTAAAAATTCAATATTTTGTTAAAAATTCCTCCTCTTTGGTTGAAAATTCAACTGTTTTTCTAGAAAATTCGTCTTTTTGGCTTGAGAATTCAACAATCTGATTGACATTTTTTCTCTTCCTTGACTAAAAAATTTTGTTGGATTAAAAATTTAACTATTTTGTTCAACATTCGTGCTTTTTGTTTAATAATTAATTTCTTTTTGTAGAAATTTAATCATTTTTGGTTAGAAGTGCAACTGTCTGGTTGAAAGTTAATTTGCTTTGATTGAAAATAAACTGTTTTGTAGAAAATTCTTATTTTCTGCTCAAAAATTCAATGATCTGGTAGAAAATTCAACTATTTGGTCGAAAGTTAAACTATTTGTTTGAAAATTAGTTTTTTTGGTTGAAAATTAATTTTTTCAAATAAAAATTCAACTACTTCATTTTTGGTTGAATATTTAGCATTATTAGTAGAAAATTCATTTTTTTTTTAATTCGTCTTTTTTGGTAGAAAATTACTCCTTTTGATTGAAAATGTAATTATCTAATTTCATTCTCTTGTTTCATTTTTTGGTTGAAAATTAATTTTTTCACATGAAAATTTAACCATTTTATTTTTTGTAGGAAATTTGTCATTTTTAGAAGAAACGTCATGTATTTTGTTAAAAAATTTTCTTTTTTGGTAGAAAATTAATCGTTTTGGTTTAAAATGTGACTAACTTGTTGAAAATTTATGTATTTTGTTGAAAATTCGTCTTCTTTAGTAGAAAATTAATCTTTTTGGTTGAAAATGTAACTAGCTTATTGAAAATGTATTTGATTTGATTCAAAACTAACTTTTTTACTGAAAATTTTTAATTTTTATATATTTTTTTTAAACTTATCTTTTTTTGTTGAAAATTAATCTTTATTAGTTAAAATTCAACTGTTCTTGATTTTAAATTAAAATCTGTTTTGATTGAAATATCAACCAATCACATTTTTCTGTTAAAAATTGATCTTTTTTTCTACAATGCTCATCTTTTTCGCTTGGAAGTTCAACATTTTAGATGATTTTTTTTTCTTTATTAACACAAAAATCTTTCTTAAGTAAAATTTCAACTTTTGTTGAAAATTCGTCATTTTTATTTGAAAATTCATCTCTCTTGGTAGAAATTTCTTCCTTTTTTTTTTTGTTAAAAATGCAACTTTTTGTTTGAAATTCAATCTGTTTTGTTTGAGGATTCAACTATTTTCTTAAAAATTCGTCTTTTTTGGTTACATTCAACTTTTTTTGATTAAAAATGAAAATCTTCTCTTGGTTAAAATATCAAATATTACTTTTTTTTTAAATTCATCTTTTCTGGTTGAAAATTCAACTACTTGGTTGAAAGTTGAAATACTTTGTTAATACACAAGAAACTGTAAGATTTTATCAAACTCCCACTCTTCTCAAATCATTTTACGTTATTTTTGGATGACCCCTAAATAAATTCACGAACAAAATTTAGACGGCACAAATTTCGTAAGATAGGGGGGGGCGTCACAAATTACGAAACCTATAAAGGGAAGTACGTTCAAAATTTCAGAAAAAAAACTTTTTAATTTATGCACGGCCCCTATTAAAAAAAATAATAATTGAGAGAAAATTCAATTATAATTTTATTTCATTTACCACTTATTCGACGAGCATTCAACGTTTAAATTGATAATCACTTCATTCAAAAATGTGCCGTCAGCTTTAATTTGATTTTACTCAATTTTCTCTGATTATATAATGCACATTATGTCAATTATAAATGTTCGATACCAATCATACTATTAAAAAAAATTATATTATTATTATATTATATATTATTATATAATATTTTTAATGAAAATTAGAAAGAGATTCTCATTTAACGATTTTACGTGTTTAATCAGGACGAAATAAGTTCGTAATTGTAATTGTCATTTTTTGCGATTTTTAATATGCAGACGCATCTGCAGCCAACACCAATCGATCGATTCTTATAAAAATTTGAATTTATATTAAAAAATGGACAATTATTTCTGTAAGTTTGAATGATATAAATTGACAATTAAATTTTTTTTTAATTCATAAAAAAAATACTTGAAAAAAGTCAACTGTAGATTAGAATTTCATTTCCATTTTGTCAGAATATTTTATAAGAGTATGCGGCTTTGTTATTATTGTTTAAAAAATCAAAGAAATCCCAGCAAAAACAGTACGTGTGAAAAAATTTCGCCAAGTACATGGGTATTAATATTTTATTTATTTATCCTAAAGGTAATCAAAGTTGTAAATTTAAAAAAAAAGTTAAGTAAGAATAGGAGAAAATATATAAATAGAAGTGTTTTCTAATAAAATAAATAAGTCAACAAATTAGTTTAATAAATAATTTTTTTCTATAAAAAAAATAAATTGATATTTTAGAGGAATAAAAAAAAATTGGCGGCCCTATTACAACTTCATGTAATTTTATTTTGTTTAACAACACAATATAAGTCCTTTTTATAAGTCCTCTAAAATATAAATTTTTTATTTTAAGAAACAATTATTTATTAAACTAATTTATTGAAATAAGTACTGTTATTAAAAAAGACTTCTATTTATAATTTTTCTACTATTAGCTGGCTTTTTTATTTTACAACTTTGATTACCTTCAACATACATAAAAAAACAAATTAATACTCTATACTTGACGAAATTTTTTCACATGTAGTGTTTTTGGTAGGATACAATAAAGAGTTTTAAAAATTATAGGGATGTGATATTTTTAAATATGCAGTCTGGAACAGAAAGAATATTGATAATAGATGGTACTTTAAAATTCAAGTACTTCTCTTTAAAAACGCTTTCAGATCTAAATATGTGTATGATCTGAAATTAAAAAAAAATTGTATTCATAATTGTATTGAAAAAGAAAAAAGTAAAGTGCAAGGTGCACTTCTGTAAATTGCATTCAAAATTGCACTATGCACATTCTATTCAGATAATGTAATCACGTAATCTAATCATGCAATATGACAATTCCAATTTGAATCAAAACGCATCCTGGATTATTTCGAAAACCTCTGTAATGCATTTCCATGAATGTTTATTATATAAAAAAAATTCAAACATATTAACAAAATTAATTGAATTCATTAACTTTGAAGTGAATTTAGAAAAATTCAAGGAAATTCAAAAGAATTTGATGCAATGCCTAAAAATTGACCAATAAATCCCAAAAAATAAAATTCCCGACACTGTAAAATTCCCGAATAATAAAATTTCCGAAATGATAAAATTGCCGAAATATGAAAATCCCGAATTGGAAAATTCCCGAATAATAAAATTGCCAATAGTTTATAATATTACCGAATTAAAAAATTTCCGACAGAAAATTGTCGAATTATAAAATTCCCGAATTTAATCAATTAAAAAAAATTGTTTTTGGGAAATATTATTTAATTATTAAAAATAAAATAATCATATATTTTTATCAAAGAAACAAAAATTTTTCATTTGTTAATGTTTGTAAAATTATTGTTTGAATTTAAAATAACAATTGTTAAAAAAAGTTATTTCTGAATGAAAAATTTTGTTTGAGAATGTGCATAGTATTTTTAGGAAAATTTCAAAAAATATTCTTAAAAATCGAATTGTTAATTTGAAAAAATAAAATAAACTTAGATATAAATCAGTGCTGAATTGAATGCTGCAAATTTTGTTTGGAAAATGTTATTAAGTTTGGAGAAAATTTCGGGAGAAATTTCTTTTTTCGTTCAAGGCGCACTTTTTTTTAAATTTATTTATTTATATAATTTGTATACAATTATTGTTATTTTAAATTCATACAATAATTTAAAAAACTTTAAACATAAAAAAAATCATTTGATAAAAATATTTGATTGTTTTTTAATGAAGAAATCATATTTATTGAAAAACAACTTTTTAATTGTTTAAATTCGGGGATTTTCCTGTTCGGGAATTTTTCAATTCGGGATTTTTAAGTTTCGGCAATTTTATAATTTCCTCAATTTTATTATCAGGGAACTTTCCAATTCGGGAATTTTACAGTGTCAGGAATTTTATTTTTCCGGATTTTCCAGTCGTCCCTTTAGTTGTCATATAAAAATTAAAATTTCTGAATTTTGCAAACGAAACCCCCTAAATTTCTTCTTTTTAGTGTCAAAATAACTTATTAAAATACTTATTTAAAAACAATTGTTTAGAGGTTCTGCTAGGCCGTTTTAGGTCTGAAAGTGAATTTAATCAGTTTTCGATTTTTTTTAAATACCAATTAATGGCTTAAAAATTCTTTTATATCCAGAAAATATTGGTTATTTATTGAGGAATAAGTTCTAAATTTTGTGAAAAAAAATGTTGAAGATATTATTCGGCTTAGAATACAAAAATTTGTAATTTCTTTATAATTAATAGTTTTGAAATGGCGTTAATGATGTAGCTAATTTTCTTTGAAATTTAAAATAATTCGATGAAATTTATAAAAATTTCAAGTGAATTGAAACTAAATCAAGATAAATTCATAAGAATTCAGAGTGAATCCAAAACAGTTTAATTTAAATTCAAAAGAATTAAAATGAATTGGAAAAAATAGTATCTAAAATTAAAAAATTGTAAACCAATGAATTAAATAAAATTGGAGTGATTTTGGAGGAATATAATGGAAATAAGAAAAATTCTATGAAATTCATAAAAATTCAATTTGAATAAAACAAAATTGAAGAGAACTGAAAAAAAATATTTACAAAATTCATTGAATTCATGAACTTTAGAGTGAATATAGAAAAATTCAAAAGAATTCAAAAGAATTTGATGTAATAGCTAAGAATTCAAGATGAGTTTAGAGGATTCTAGCATAAGATAAATTCATAAGAATTCAGAGTGAATTCAAAACAGTTTAATTCAAATTCGAAAGAATTCAAATGAATTGGAAAAAGAGTAAAAATCAATAGATTTCTGTAAAATGGGAGCGAACAGAATTTAGGGCAAATTCAATAGAAACTAAGCGAATTGAAAAAATATGAAAGAAAAATTTTAAACCAATGAATTAAATAGAATTTGAGTGAATTTAGAGGAATATAATGGAAATAAGAAGAATTCGATGAAATTCATAAAAATTCAATTTAAATAAAACAAAATTGAAGAGAATTAAAAAAAATATTTTTACAAAATTCATTGAATTCGTGAACTTTGGAGTGTATATAGAAAAATTCAAGAGAATTCAAAAGAATTTGATGTAATAACTAAGAATTCAAGATGAGTTTAGGCGACACCAGGGTAAATTAAAAGAAACTAAAAAAATAATTAAATTGGGTAGAGTGGAGTAAATTTAGAAGAATTCAAGAGAATTCCAAAGAATTTAAAAGAATTCAGGATAAGTTAATAAAAATTCAGTTTAAATTCCAAATCAATTTTAAGTGGATTCTAAAAAATCCAAAATATTTCATTGATTTCAGTAAAACTGAATCGAGGTTGGAAGAATTTAAGAGAATTCAAAAGAATTCGATAAAGTTAATACGAATCCAAGATGCATTAAAAATAATTCAATGTGAATTAAAAATAATTCAGGTGAATGCAACCAAATTTATAAAGTCCAAAAAAATTCCATTGAATTGAGTAAAATGGGATTGAACAGAATTTAGGGCAAATTCAATAGAATTAAGTGAATTGAAAAAAAATGTAAACAATGAATTAAATGCAAGTGAATAAAAAAAATTAACAAATTCATTAAGTTCATTGACTTTGGAGTGAATTTATAAAAATTCAAGGGAATCCAAAAAAATGTATGTAATGCCTAAGAATTGAAGGTCCGTTTAAAAGACTTCAATGTGAATTAAAAGAAAATAAAAAAAATCTTTAAATTGGGTAGAATCGAGTGAATTTATAAGAATTAAAGTGAATTCCAAAGAATTAAAAAGAATTCAGGATAAATTAATAAGATTTTAGGGTGAATTCCATATAAATTGCAAAAAAAAAATTCAACTGATTTCACTAAAACTCGATTGAATTTGTACAATTCAGGAGAATTAAATCGAATTCGCTAAAGCTGATACGAATCCAAGATGAATTAAAAAGAATTCAGCGTGAATTTAAAAAAAAAAACAAGTGAATGCAACAACATTTTTTTAATCCAAAAAATACCATTGAATTAAGTAAAATGAGAGCAAACAGAATTTAGGGAAAATCCAATAGAATTTCAGTAAATTGAAAAAAATTTAAACCAATGAATTCAAGGCGAATAAAAAAAAAATTTAAGTGAATTAAAAAAAAAATTAACAAAATTAATTGAATTCAATAACTTCAGAGTGACTTTAGAAAAATGCAATGGATTTCAAAAGAATTTGATGTAATGCCAAAGAATTTAAGGGATTCATTTAATTTTAATTATTGAAACAAAATATAAACAAAAGAAAAAGACTTCAAAAAATAAAAAGAAGAACCAAGGCTTCAGAGTGAATTAAAAGAATGAAAAAATCCATTCAGTTGATTAGAATCAAGTAAATTTAGAATAATTTAAATAAATTATAAAAAATTGAAAAGAATTCAGGATAAATTAATAATTAATCAGGTTGAATTCCAAATGAGTTGCAAAAGAATCTAAAATATTTCATTGATTCCAGTAAAACTGGAGTGAATTTAAAATAATTGAAGACAATTACAGAGAATTCGACGAAGTTGATACAAATACAAAATGAATTGAAAATAATTCCACGTGAATGAAAACTAATTCAAGTAAATGCAACAAAATTTTTAAATTAAAAAAAAATTCGTTAAATTTAGCTAAATGGGAGTGAATAGAAATCTGATGAAATTCACAAGAATTCAAGGTGAATTTAAAAGTCTTCAGGATGAATTTAAAAAAATTGAAAACTCATAAAATATCCATTAAATTCAGTGGATTTTGAGGGAGTGTATTTCAAAATTTATTATGGGACCATTTCAGAACATTAATCGTAATGAATTTACACATTTTCGTATTATACGCTCGATAATATCTTCCAATAATTTTTGTTCTATTTTATACAATTTAAGGCTCATTCCAAAATAAATAAATATTTTCTAGGGTTGAAAGAATGTTTAAAAATTAATTTTCAGACCAAAAACGGCCTAGTGGAAAGTCTAAACAATTTTTTTTCAATAAATAAAATTGATGGCAGTATTTTTTCGTTACAGGAAGATACTGAGAGGATAGCGTTTGCAAAATTCAAAAATTCAAATTTTTATTGGGCACCCTTGTATGCATGTTCTAAACAAACGCTTTTTCAACCACAGTACACGTTATAAGAGCATAAAAGAGATGTATAAATGAAATAAAATCGAGGTTAATTGGAGATAATTGAATTAGAAATTAGACACTCACCGATTTAAAGCTGAGCATTTAGTTTCGCGAATGTTTTGAATTTTCGCGTATTTCTTTAGCTGAGGATTCGCGTATTGCTTGCTTGTCCTGCGAGCAAGGTCCTTATAAAATTATGAAACAAGTGCAGCCAGAAACGTTTGTTCCGAGACATACCGAACGCGAACTTGATTCTGAAACTGATTTGCAGTGATGACAAGTTTCTCGCACTTTTATTTGATAAGAGTGAAAGACAAGTGACGGAAATGATGACATTTTCGCGAAAACAGTTGTGAGGTTAGGCCATCACTAGTTATTACATACTAACACGAGTGGAGGCACAGAACAGTCCGCGCAACTTCGCGGAAAATCGGAAGTGGAGGACCTTCTCTGCATCTGCGCAACGCTATTTGAACTCCATGCTCGTTTATCGTCGTGTATTATGCTTTTATGCTTTTTGTTTAGCGGAAAAGGACGATAATAAGAGCAACATAGAACAAGTGAAGGAGTGGGGGTGGGGTGGGGTGTGGGCGGAGAAATGTCGCACATGAGGGTTGATTATTACTGATCAGATTTCAGATTATGGGGCAAAGGAACCATAAATTATGGGTTGCAGAAGAGAACTAGATAACCAACAAAATCGGAATTTTTCAGGAGAGCGAAAAAAATTCTGTAAAATCGAAATCACCATTCAAAAATAAAACAGAGGTCCATTCCTGAGTTGAAGTGCTTCTGAATTGACGCCAAAAAAGTTTGATCAGAAAACATTATCTAGGTCCGAGGAATAGAATGTGCAAATTAACAATCTCAAAGTGGCAGGAACCTAAAACTGGAACAGCCTTGGCTGCGGATCGCAATAAAAATTGCAATTTGCAGCTTAAAAAAAATCGGAAACTATCTCACGAGATAATGAGTAGATGAATAGTTACATTTTCGACCAAAGATATGAATTTTCAACTAACATGATGAATCTTCAACCAATGAAAGGAGTTTTTAACAAAGTGGTTCAATCTTCAACCAAGTAGTTCAATTATTTTCAAATCGAAAAAGATGAATTTCCAACTAATAATGTAATATGTGGTAGATATTTTAACCAACAAAGATTTTAATTTGAAATTAATAATCCTCAACCAAAGAAGATT
>CAKNYM010051343.1:104799-129145 GCA_932195095.1 Andricus curvator | reverse complement strand
CAGTTGAATTTTTCAACAAAATACTTAAATTCTCAGTTAAAAAAAAATGTAACAAAAAAAAACGAATTTTCAACTAAAATTGTGAATCTTCAAACCAAGAAAATGATCTTTTGAGAACTTTTTTAACTTTTTTAATTTCCGACCAAGGAGTTGAATTTGCAATCTAAAAATATGAATTTTTAATGAAAAATGTCATAATTGGTATTTCAACAAAAAATATTTAAATTAAAAATGAAAAACAGTTTGATTTAATCAACACAGACTAATTTCCAACAAAATACATCAATTTTCAACCAAATAGTCCAATTTTCTGCTAAATTGAATAATTGTCGAGCCTAAAATACGAATTTTCTACCAAACAGTGGAATTTTCAATTAAAATAAAATTTTAGTCAAGAAAGATAGAAAATTTCAATCAAACTGTTAAATTATCAAACCAAAAAGATGCATTTTGAATAAAGCAGTTGAGTTTTCAACCAAAAAGTATAACTTTTTAATAAGATTGTTGAATTTTCAACAAAATAATGCAATTTTGAACCAAGTAAGAAAACTTTTAAATAAAAGAGAATTCTTAAGGAAAAATTTGATAGTAGACTTTTCAATCCCGAAGAATGAACTTTCAACCCAAAATAGTTGGATTTTATTAATTTAATTAGAATCTAAGTAAAAAAAGGACAAAAACGGAAAAGACTGTGAAGCCTGCGATAAATAAATAAGATTTTTTATAATTTTTCAAATTAAGAATAAAATTTTAAATAAACATTGAAGTTTATTTTTAATACTTGAAAAATTGTATGACGCTATTTTTTTAATTTTGTGACACTATATTTACACTATTTTTGATCCATAAAGTGAGTCCGAGGCCTGGGTGCTCAATAAATAATTAAAATATTACAAATCAGTTCTTGATTCACTTGGGGCCAAAGATAATTTTTTTACAATTAAATTAGCAATTTCTCTGAGTCTAGATATATAATTTTGTTCTATACGCTATAACCTATACATTCAATGTTATGATAACATTTCCAACGTGAGCAAAAATACGATAAAATTGCAATAATCGTAAAACGTCGAGACTGGAGTGTTTTATACCCTGGGATCTTGCATTTTCCAAGATTTTTATAGTTCTTAAAGCTTTTTAAATGGTCTAATAATTTCTTTACTTCTTTTTAACGCCGCTTAACTTGTTGCAAATTAATTAATTTGTACTAATTGACCGTGTTTAAAAAATCTTTATGTAAACTTTCATTTTTATGCAATAAGTTTTCTATTTTTGCATCCCTCAGTTAGTAATACTTTTTAAATTATATTTCAAAATAATAAATTAAATTAAAATATTGCCAGGGATTTCACAGGATTTGTGGGATTTGGACTTTAATTTGGATTTCAAAGAATTTTATAGGATTATAGAAAACTTCAAGGGACTTTTAAGGAATTTTGACGATTTCGATGAATTTAAAAAAAAAATTAACGTTTTTAAGGATTTTTAATAGATATTGAAGATTTTAAGATTTCATACGGGATCTCGAAAGATTTCTAGGGATTTCACAGGATTTGGTAGATTTGAACGATTTCATTGAATTTTTAAAGATTTTTAACATTTTTAAGAAATTGTAGGAGATATTAATGATTTCAAGAGGTTGCACAGGATTTCTAGAGATTTCACTAGATTTAAGAGATTTTGACATTTTCAAAGATTCTAAAAGAATATAGTGTATTTTGGAAGATTCCGAGGAATTTAATGAGATTTCAAAGAATTTTGTAGGATTATAGAAAATTTCAGGGCACTTTAAAGAAATTTTTAAAGATTTTGATGATTTCAATTAATTAAAAAAAAGAGATTTAATTTTAAAAGAATTGTAAAAGATATTGAAGATTTCAAGATTTTATGGAATGTTGACAAATTTAAAGGATTTTAAAGATTATTGTGTATTTTGGAAGATTTCGAGAAATTTAATGAGATTTCAAAGAGTTTTGTAGAATTATAGAAATTTTCAAGGCACTCTAAAGGAATTATTAAAGATTTTGATATTTTCAATGAATTAAAAAAAAAAAGATTTAATTTTAAGGGAATTTTAAAAGATGTTGAAGATTTCAAGATTTTAACAGATTTCTAGGGATTTCACAGGATTTAAGAGATTTTGACGATAACAAAGGAATTTAAAGAATATAGTGTATTTTGGGAGATTCCGAGAAATTTAATGAGATTTCAAAGAGTTTTGTAGAATTATAGATCGCTAACGGCGATACCACGCTGAATAAACCAGTTCTCGTCAGATCACTGAAGTTAAGCAGCGTTGGTCGCGGTTAGTACTTGGATGGGTGACCATTCGAGAATACTGCGTGCTGTTGGCATATCGTGGGTGTGGTGAGCCCAGACTTGTAGTTATTTATTACAAGAAACTATTCACCTAGAAACACTACCCAAATCGGGTAGTGTCACGCCTACCCTGAAAGGGTAATGGCTTAATGGTATTCTTAATGGTATAGAAATTTTCAAGGCACTTTAAAGGAATTATTAAAGGTTTTGATGGTTTTCAATAAATTAAAAACAAAAGGATTCAATTTAAAGGAATTAAAAAGATATTGAAGATTTCAAAGAATTTTGTAGGAGTATAGAAAATTTCAAGGGACTTTTAAGTAATTTGAAAAGATTTTGGCGATTTCAATGAATTTTGAAAAAAAATGTTATCATTTTAAAGGAATTTTAAAAAATATTGAAGATTTCAAGATTTTATGCGGGATTTCAAATGATTTCTAGGGATTTCACAGGATTTGGGGGATTTTGAGGCTTTCGAAGGGTTTGAAAGATTATAGTGTATTTTGAGCGATTCCGAGAAATTTAATGTGATTTCAAGAAATTTTGTAGGATTATAGAAAAAACTTCAAGAGACTTTTTAGGAATTTTAAAAGATTTTGATGATTTCAATGAATTTTCAACAAAATTCAACATTTTTAAGCAATTTTAGGAGATATTGAAGACTCCAAGGTTTTATATTGAATTTGACAAGATTCGGGGGGTTTTGACGATTTTAAAGGATTTTAAAGAATATATTTTATTTTGGAAGATTCCGAGGAATTTAATAAGATTTCAAAGAATTTTGTAGGATTATAGGATTATATAGGATTATATATGCCAACGGCCATACCACGCTGAAAAACCCAGTTCTCGTCAGATCACTGAAGTTAAGCAGCGTTGGGCGCGGTTAGTACTTGGATGGGTGACCATTCGAGAATACTGCGTGCTGTTGGCTCACCGTGGGTGTGGTGAGAGCCCACACTTGTAGTAGTTATTTACTACAAGAAACTATCCACCTAGAAACACTACCCGAATCGGGTAGTGTCACGCCTACCCTGAAAGGGAAATGGCTTAATGGTATAGAAAATTTCAAGGAACTTTAGAGGAATTCAAAAAGATTTTGACGATTTCAATTATTAAAATTTTTTTAAAACATTTTTAAGTAATTTTAGGAGATATTGAAGATTTCAAGATTTTATATGGGACTTCACAAGATTGGGGCAATTTTGTCGATTTTAAAGGATTTTAAAGAATATAGTGGATTTTGGGTGATACCGAGGAATTGAATGAGATTTCTATTAATTTTCTAAGATTATAGGAAATTTCAAGGCGCTTTTAAGGAATTTAAAAATAATTTAACGATTTCAGTGAAATTAAAATTTTTTTAAAAACATTTTTAAGGAATTTTAGAAGATATTAAAGATTTCAAGATGGTTTATGGGATTTTAAGGGATTTCACAGAATTTAAGAGATTTTGACGATTTCAATGACTTTAAACAAAAATAACATTTTTAAGGAATTTTTGAAGATGTTGAAGATTTCGAAATTTGATACAGGATTTTAAAAGATTTGTAGGGATTTGGCAGGATTTAAGAAATTTTGTCATTTTCAAAGGATTTTAAAGTGTATATTCTATTTTGGTAGATTTCGAGGAATTTGATAAGATTTCAAAGAATTTTGTAGGAGTATAGAAAATTTCAAGGGACTTTTAAGTAATTTGAAAAGATTTTGGCGATTTCAATGAATTTTGAAAAAAAATGTTATCATTTTAAAGGAATTTTAAAAAATATTGAAGATTTCAAGATTTTATCCGGGATTTAAAGGATTTAAGAGATTTGGACGATTTCAAAGGATTTTAAAGAATAGAGTGTATTTTGGGAGATTCCGAGAAATTTAATGAGATTTCAAAGAGTTTTGTATAATTATTATAGAAATTTTCAAGGCACTTTAAAGGAATTATTAGAGATTGCGATGTTTTTAATGAATTAAAAAAAAAAAGATATTTAATTTTAAAGCAGTTTTAAAAGATATTGAAGATTTCAAAATTTTATGCTGGATTTCAAAAGATTTCTAGGGATTTCACAGGATTTGGGGGATTTTAAGGATTTCGAAGGGTTTTAAAGATTTTAGTGTATGTTGAGAGATTCCGATAAATTGAATGAGATTTCAAAGAGTTTTCTAGAATTCTAGAAAACTTCAAGAGACTCTTGAGGAATTTTAAAAGATTTTGACGATTTCAATGAATTTTCGAAAAAAATTAACATTTTTAAGCAATTTTAGGAGATGTTGAAGATTCCAAGGTTTTATATGGAATTTGACAAGATTTGGGTTTTTTTTACGATTTTAAAGGATTTTAAAGAATATATTGTATTTTGTGAGATGAGATTTCATAGAATTTTGTAGGATTATAGAAAATTTCAAGGGACTTTAGAGGAATTTAAAAAGATTTTGACGATTTCAATTATTAAAATTTTTTAAAAACATTTTTAAGTAATTTTAGGAGATATTGAAGATTTCAATATTTTACTATATGGGACTTTACAAGATTTGGGGAATGTTGTCGATTTTAAAGGATTTTAAAGAATATAGTGCATTTTGGGAGATTCAGAGGAATTTAATGAGATTTTAAGAAATTTTGTAGGATTATAGGAAATTTCAAAGGACTTTTAAAAAATTTAAAAATATTTTTAAAATTTCAGTGAAATTAAAGTTTTGCCAAAAACGTTTTTAAGGAATTTTAGAAGATATTAAAGATTTCAAGATGTTTTACGGGATTTTGAGGGATTTCACAGAATTTAAGAGATTTTGACGATTTCAGTAAATTAAAAAAGAAACATTTTTAAGGAATTTTCGAAGATATTGAAGATTTCAAAATTTTATACAGGATTTTAAAAGATTTTTTGGGATTTGGCAGGATTTAGAAAATTTTGTCATTTTCAAAGGATTTTAACGTGTACAGTGTTTTTTGGTAGATTCCAAGGAACTTAATAAGATTTCAAAGAATTTTCCAGGATTATAGAAAACTTCAAGGTACTTTTAAGCATTTTTAAAAAGATTTTGATGATTTAAATCAATTACGAAATTTTTTCAAAACATTTTTAAGGAATTCTAGAAGATAATAAAGGTTTCCAGATGTTTTGATTTTGACCTTTTTAAATGATATTAAAGTATATAGTGTGTTTTGGGAGATTCCAAGGTGCTTAATGAGATTTAAAAAAAAAATGGTAGGATAATAGAAAAGTTTATGGGATTTTAAGGAATTTTAAAAGATTTTGGTGATTTCAATGAATTTTCAGAAAAATTTATCATTTTTAAGAAATTCAGGGAGATATTGAAGATTTCAAGATTTTATACGGAATTTCACAATATTTGGGAGATTTTGACGTTTTCAAAGGATTTTGAAGAATTTTAAGTATTTAGATATTTTGGTCTATTTATAAAAAATGATATATTTGGTTGACAATTCATGAAAATTCGTCTTTTTGGTGGAGTAGTATTTTTGGTTGGGGATTCAACTGTTTGGTTAAAGATTCATTCATCTTCTTGAAAATGCAATACTTTCACTTGAAAGGTTAGGAGTTTGAGGCTGTTTAAATTGAATTTAATAATTTTTTATTTGTAGGAAAAATTAAGGGAAATATTTTATTGGTTTAATTTCTCTTGAACTTTGACTCGATTTTAAATTATTTTACCTGAGAAACGCTACTCTTCATTCTTAACTAAAATAAAGTAAAATTTTTAGATGTACGCAATAGTTTCGAAGATATAATACGCAGAGAGGAAAATAAAAAATTATATAAAGCAGCGTGTCCAATTTGATAAAAAAAAACAAAAAAACACATGGTTTTTTCAAGATCGGTCAGCTTTGAAGACAAATGTCGAAAATTCCAGTATATTTTGTATCATTAATTACCAATCCACCAAAGAAAAAACGAAATGCAGGCCTCACAGACCGGTCCCCATATCCCATATTGTACCCTATATTCAGTTAAGGTCCTTAAAGTACCCTATTTTCAAGATTTGGTCCCTATGGTACCCTATTTGCAACCCATAATGAAACTTAAAAAAAATGTATAATAATATCAAAGCATCCAAAAGTCAAGCATTTTAAAAAAATAGCTAAAATCAAATTTCTATAAGAAATAACTGTAAAAATAATCAGGGCTGCCACAAATAGTCACTTTTTTATCAAATCACTTTTTAGTCTCTTTTAAAATGAAAAGATCACATTAGACACTTTTCTTTCAAGAAATTAACTTATGCGTTAATCACTATTCAATTCAAGTCGATACCTATTTATGAATTGTCTTGAATTCTTTTGAAATATTTCAGGGTATTTTTAAAGATTCCGAGACATTTTTAATAGATTTCAATAATTTGAAGGGAATTTAAAGATTTTAGTGTATTTTTAAAACTTTTAAGGCATTTTCAAGAGCTTTTAATTTGAAATAATTTAGGAAATTCTTTATTAATTTCATTAATTTGAAGGGATTTCAAAACGTTTGAAATATTTTAGGATAAAGAATTTTCTAGAATTTGAGAAGATATGGAACGATTTTACAGGAATTATAAGGTTTTAAGATATTTTAAAAGATTTCACGTCATTTGATTAGATTTCCGAGGATTTCAATGATTTTAGGGGATTTTATAATATTCACGAGAAGTGAGGTATTTCGTAGGGTTTTAAAGATTTGAAGAGATTTGGAATTCACCCTGAATTCTTATTAATTTATCCTTAATTCTTTGAAATTTTATGAATTATCTTGAATTCTTCTAAATTTACTCAATTCTACTTAATTCAATGGATTTGTTTGCATTTTTAAAAGTTTTTATTGAATGGATCCTGAGGATCAATTAATAAAATGATCAAAGGATTTGAAATATTTGAATAGTATATTATGTATGCATTTTCAAGATCTTTAAAATTTTTTTAAAGATTTTAAAGGATTTTCAATATTTTAGGTCATTAAAAAAGATTACAAATAAATTTATAATGGATTTCAGTAATTTAATGCATTTCAAAGGATTGGAAATATTTGACGTTAAAAAATTCCCAGGCATTTTCAAGAACTTTAAAAAGTTTCAAGGGATTTTAAAAGATATCAAAGGATTTGAAATATTTTTGGAAATTTTAAAAGATTTCCAGAACTTTTTTTATTTATTTCAATAGTTTGAAGGGATTTCAAATAATTTGAAATATTTGATGTGTTTTAAAAGATTCCAAGGCATTTTAAAGAGATTTAAACAATTTCAAGATATTTCCGAAGGTTTTAATAATTTTAAGGGATTTAAAAAAATTTGCATGCAGTTTTAAAGAAGTTTGGAAGATATGGAAGGATTTTACAGGACCTGTAAGGTTATATGATATTTTAAAATATTCCAAAGGATTTTTCAAGATTTCCGAGGATTTCAATGGTTTTATGGGGTTTTAAGAGCTCTCAAGGTATTTTAATCAATTTTCCAGGCTTTCTGGAAATATCAAATTTCATAAATCTTCACGGGATTTTATGATATTTGAATGAATTTCAAAGAATTTTTTCACAAGAAGTGAGGGATTTCGTAGGGTTACAAAGATTTCAAGAGATTTTCAAATATGTTTTGCAATTCATTTGGAATTCGACCTGAATTCTTATTAATTTATACTGATTTTTTAAAAATCCTTTTGAATTCTTATAAATTCACACAATTTTACTCAATTTAGTAAATTTTTCAAAAGTTTTTGTTTTATTCATCTTGAAGTTTTTAAAATTCACCTTAAATTCTTACGACCCAGAAGTTAGCTATGCATATACATTTGAAATTTGTACCTTGAATTAAAAATGAAGTAATAGTCCTAGCGAAAAACTAAAAACAGCCCCGGATTCGTCTCAGCCATATCTCTAGGTGTTTTTTTCATTTTTTCAAAAAAGTCATTTTTTAAACAATTACATTGTTAATTAACATTGTTCCTTTTTTATAAACAAAAGTATTAGTTGTAAAGGAATTTCAAGAATATAGAAAGATTCCTCACTACCATATCTCCAGGTGTTTTTTTCATTTTTGCAATAAACAAATTATTTAAACAATAACATTGTTATTAACATTTTTCCAGGTTTTTCAAGTTTAGTGACTAAAATATTAGCAAAAAATATACTAACATAAGAGTAAATCATTATTCAAGCGGCCCAAACTTTCACTTATCAATAATTAATAAATTCTCTATTGTTTTTATCCCCTCCACCTTCGCTCCTGCACGTTACGCAATGAAGCATATGGATTTGAGAATTGAACATTAATTATAAATAAACCTATAAGTCCTATCGGAAAAGTGAAGATATCCCTAAATTCATCTCGGCGATATCTCCAGGTGTTTTTTTTCATTTTTTGTTTAAAGTCATTTTTTAAACAATTATATTGTTTATAATTTTTGGGAATTTATTTAACAATGATGAAAATAAATTTAAAGTGAATTTTTTTTTCAATTATGATACTTCAGGCTACGTTATGTTTCAGTAGGAGACTTTAAATTTAAATGTTTAAATGTTTTAAATGACTTTAAATGTTTTGCTAACATTTTAGTCACTAAACTTGAAAAACCTGGAAAAATGTTAATAACAATGTTATTGTTTAAATAATTTGTTTATTGCAAAAATGAAAAAAACACCTGGAGATATGGTAGTGAGGAATCTTTCTATATTCTTGAAATTCCTTTACAACTAATACTTTTGTTTATAAAAAAGGAACAATGTTAATTAACAATGTAGTTGTTTAAAAAATGACTTTTTTGAAAAAATGAAAAAAAACACCTAGAGATA
The DNA here is from genome assembly GCA_932195095.1 of Andricus curvator. Classification (NCBI taxonomy): domain Eukaryota; kingdom Metazoa; phylum Arthropoda; class Insecta; order Hymenoptera; family Cynipidae; genus Andricus; species Andricus curvator. Next base: position 120,053 of record CAKNYM010051343.1, on the reverse strand, counting down.
TGGCTGAGACGAATCCAGGGCTGTTTTTAGTTTTTCGCTAGGACTATTACTTCATTTTTAATTCAAGGTACAAATTTCAAATTTATATGCATAGCTAACTTCTGGGTCGTAAATTCTTAGGCATTTCATCAAATTCTTTTAAATTCTCTTTACTTTTTCTAAACTTATTTCAAACTTATTCAATTCAATGATTTTTTCATATTTCTGAATTGTTTTTAATTCACTTGATTGTTTTTTTAAATTAAGCTTGATTTTTTTATGAATTTCGTCGAACTCTTCTTATTTCCCTTAAATTTCTCTAAATTTTATTGTAATCACTGGAATTTTTTCAATTTTTCATTTTGTTTCCAACTCATTTGACTTTAACTTGAATTAGTTAGAAATTAGTAGGGTTTCAAAGATTTGAATTTTTTTCAATTCACTTTCAATTCGTTTAAATTCTCTTGAATTTTTTAATTTACTTGAATGCTTCTAAATTCCTCAATTCTATTTAATTCAATTGATTTTTTCGAATTTTTAAAAGTTTTTATTTAATTGGTCCTAAATTCTTTTAACCTCACCGTGAATTTTTATGAATTTCATCGAATTCTTCTCTTTTACCTTAAATTCTTCTAAATTCATTCCAATTTTACGGAAATCAATGCAATTTTTTTTAATAATAGAATTTTTCCGATTCATTTGAATTCTTTGGAATTTAACTTGAATTGTTTTGAAGTATTACGAATTTATCCTGAATTTTTTACCCTTTGAGCACGAAAAAGTACCCTATGAGCGTGACAAAAAGTACCCTTTGGTCCCTATATTTTATCCCATAGGGACTGTGAGGCCTAGAAATGCAATCATTACATCTTTATTATTATTATTATTATTATTATACCATTAAGACATTTCCCTTTCGGGGTAGGCGTGACTTGCTCGGTTGGAAAAAAGTAGTGTGTATGGTTGGTATATAGGTATAAGTAAATAGGTATAAGGTATAGATAGGTATATAGGTGTTAGGTATAGACATTTTAGATTGATCTGGAATTCTCGTGTTATTTATTCCAATGACACGTTCATTCCGCAACACTGCTCCGACCCAGGTTGCTGATCAATCTCTCTAGCGATCACCCCAGGTGAAGAGCCTCACAAAATTGTTATGTGTGGTTCCCCACTTGGGCCCATTTAGTATCCAAGGTCTTTCTTTCAGGCATCATTCACTCTATTGTGACTCTGTTTACAAACTATTTGTCGCCACACTTTTCTGTCCTGGCATACTACTCTAGCTTCCTTCACGTCCATGCATTTTTTCAAGCAGGCTCTCGTGTTTCTATGGCTTCTTATGTCTCTTCGGATTAGTGTCTCATTCACAGATTCTAACCATTCTTTTGGCGGTCTTCCTCTGGGCATTCTGCCATTTACTTTACCTTTATACACTTGTTTCGTTAGTCGTTCATCTTTCATTCTTTCAACATGTCCGAACCATCTTAACTGATTTCTTTCCCATATGTCAACTAGTGTCTCTCCTGTACCACATTCTTCGAGGATTGTCTCGTTTCGGACTTTGCCCATCAGTGTTTTCCCGCATATTATGCGCAGAGGTTTCATGCCGATCGCGTTAATTTTACTCCTGTCCTTTTCTTGACATATCCATGTCTCGCCACCGTATAGTACAGTCGGTACGAATATAGAATTATGTATGGCCATTTTAGCTTTTTTTGATATGTTTTTATTTGTGAGGATGGATCCTACTCTACCGATAACCTGCTTACCCTTATTTATGCGCCTATCTAACTCCCCATCTATTTTTCCGTCGCTAGTGAATAGACTACCTAGATACACGTACTTGTCAACGTGTTCTAATCTCTCATCATTTAGGACAATGTTGCACATTGTTTTCTCACTCTTTCCCTCAAACACCATGATTTTTGTTTTATTTACGTTAATTTTGAGTCCCATGTCCTTCATGCTTGTATGAAGTTTATTCAACATTCTTTGCAAGTCCTCGACTGATTCTGCCATAATAATCTTGTCATCTGCGAAAGCTAACCCACGTACCTTCACTTTTTCGAGATCTACACCTTCTTCGTCGAAGAGGGCCATTCTTAGACACTTATCCATAAATATGATAAATAGCCATGAGGAAATAACGCATCCTTGTTTTACATCGATTTTAGAGTAATCTTTACCTGCAACAAAGATTAACTTCACATGTTAAGATTTACCCACCACGTGGGAAATGGTTACCATGTCAACTCTATTAAATCTTGTTTTGTTTCGATGCGAAAAATTTTAAATTTATCTACTTGAAAATTACCCGCAACAAAAATTCACTTCTGTTTTTTCTGTGACGTTAAGATCAGTACTTTTTCAAAATTCCATTGATTTATATGATTTGAATTTGATTTAAAATTCAATTTCAGGTAAAAAACCGAAAAAAAGTTAATCTAGGAAAAAGATTTGAATCCATTTAAATTTGATTCCAATTTCAATTTCTCGTGGGTGCAATTCTTTGTACATTATAACGAGGCTAGAACCGAGTGAGTCACGCTTACCCCGAAAGGGATTTGGCTTAATGGTATAATAATAATTAAATATAAACTCGGCCATTTAAATAATGATGATACACATACATCACCTGCGGTAAATAAAACTTCCATTGCATAAATTTCATTTTCAAGGGAAATTTAATTTATAAAACAGCTTATGCAAGAACTCTCGAAGTAATATTTTCACCTACAAAGCCAAGGGAAATTGCATTCCGGTTATAATGCTAATGATGAAAACGCGAGAAGCGGTCGATAATGCAAATATTAAATAAAACGAAAAAGACCATTGGTCCATAATGCAAATTTAGGTTTCAGTTTGAACACTCTTTTATTACGCAAATCTGTGGGCGTTATATGAGTTATTGCAGATCCATTTAGCAAAGTGGAAAAACAAATAAAGCCAGGGGCAGAGTTGGGTAGTAACTTCTTACAAGTAACTAAGTTACTGCAAAGTTACGTTATTTGTACCTTTTAATGCAACTTCGTTACTTTTAAAAAAAGTAACTTTTGACGCAACTTAGTTACGATTTTTGCAGTGCTTGGAACTTTAATTTTAGTTACTTTGTGTTTTTTTTGTATATTTCCTATTAAGAGAGGTTTATGGGTCAGTTATGGATGGAAAATTAATCTCTTTTGGTTGAGGATTCAGCTACTTTGTTGAAAATTCGTTTTTTGATTGAATTCAAGTGTAATTCATTTCAAATTATAATCTTTTTTGATTAAAATAATATCGACTAGGGGAGAGTGGGGCTAATCCGACACTTTTTTTACAGTCGTTTTTTAATTAAAAAAATTTTTTTTTGACAACTTATTGGGTATGGTTGGATCGAGTATTTAGTTGGCTGCGAAATGTTACTAATGATTTTGAACTAAGATGTTTTTTTAATCAATTATTATAAAAAAGTGAAGTGATGGAAAATCTGTGGAGCGAAAAATCGTGGGGCTAAGCCGACACCCACCTGGGGCTAAGTCGACACTTGACTATGAGTGCAGTTCTACCGAGCGAGGTTAGGCGGCGTGGCGTCGCTTATACGTGAGTGGCGCGGCCTAACAAGCGGCTTGGAGGTGGAGGGGATACATAGGAGTGAGCGAGGTATCATCGGCGGTCTTTTTTCAATCTCTGTATCCCCTCCACCTCTAAGCCACTGGATAGGCTGCGCTACTCACGTATAAGCGACGCCACGCCGCCGAAGCTTGGTCGGTGGAACTGTACTCTATAATGTTTTAAGAAATAAAAGGACAGAATTTTTTTAATTTTCATTATTGTAGCCAACTAAATTCTCGATCCAACAATACCTAATACTTTTTCAAACCAAACTTTTTACATTCTTAATTCCTCATCCTATAATGAGAAGGTATTAGTTTTATGTAAAATTGGACTTCGTCGGTTTTCCTCAAATATTTACGTTTTGTGACCCCCTAAATCAGAAAAAAAACATTTTTTACAAAGGTGTCTGTCTGTATGTCTGTATTATTATTATTGCTATTATTACGCGTCAATTTTGTATATTGGTATCCGAAAAACATTGAAAATCATCGGAAAATCAAAATATTTAACAGCACATTCATGTTCAGCACCTTTTTTACGAAGATGAATGTACCTTGATTATAGTGGACGATGATATACAAAAGAAAAACACAATTTTCCTCAAAAGTCGGAAAAAACTTTTGACCTCCGAAAAGATTTTTTATGTCGTAAAATGTGTCATGCCATGCAGAATGCCACGAAACTCTGTCGATAAAGTTAGGGCATTAGGGCCCACTTTCAGTGGCGTAGCCAAGGGGGAGGGGGGGGTGTCCCCCCCCTTGACGATAGAAGAGGCATATTTCCTTCCTTTTCGTAAGTCGTCTCAGTTCTCCGTTTATCCGATACACCTCCCTAAACTACTTCTCCGCCCACTGTCACTGTCTCCCTGATAGAAATTGTCCACAACCCTCATAAAACTATTCATTTCTGAAACACAAAATGTGAACCGTAATAATATAAACTTTGCGCCTGAAAATATTTCTATAGAAAATCTTCACATAAAGAAACCGTAATAAAAATTAGCATTTTCAAATTATTTTCCTAAACTCTAAAAGTCTAAAACCAAAATTTCTCGCAGATTATAGAAGAGCATAAACGGCAGGTCATTTATGGAACTCATTGTAAAATGAAATTAGTACCCATTTTCGCAAATGAGATTCTCGGCACATAGTTTAATTAAATATGTTCTATTAAGGAAAGCATAAAAGTGTTCTGTTTGCTTACAAGTAGCCACTTTTAAACTGTAAGTCATAGGGAATATATCGAGAAGGATCAGTAGAGTGAACACCAGCAAAACAGGCGGACATTTCAATACATAAATAAAAATAAATTGATTAGCAGTTCGAACTCGAAAGTTCATTGCCTCACTACCCGATTCGGGTAGTGTTTCTAGGTGGATATTTACTACCAATGTGGGCCCACCACACCCACGACGGGCCAACAGCACGCAGTATTCCTGAACGGTCACCCATCCAAGTACTAACCGCGCCCAACAATGCTTAACTTCAGTGATCTTACGAGAACTGGTTTTTTCAGCGTGGTATCGCCGTTAGCTTATATAACTTGAAGTTACTTCATCTAGTAGCTTAGTTGCAGTTACAAGTAACGTTACTGTAACTAGTTACCAAAAAAAAAGAAATTGATAAAAGAAGAATTAAAAAATAAAAAAAAATAAAATAAAATAATTGAAAAAAATGAGGAAAATTTAAATTTAGAAAATTCAGAAAATGATAATGCAAACGCTTATGTATTTCTCAATGATATTGGATCGTTTAATGTCAATGAACTTTCTTTGGAGAAAAAAATCGATATTTTGAAGAACGTGTGGACACCAGGACCAAATTTTAATTTTCCTGCATCAGGAAATAGAAATCTTCGTTTTCAATACAAGTGGATTATCGTTGGATTTTAATCAATAATTTTCTAAAAAATAAGTCCTATTTAATTCACCCCTGTTTTCTGAAAAAATTCTTAACAATTTCGATTCCTGGGTCTTGGCGATTTTTTTCCTAGTGCATTTTTGTCACTGGAAAGTTTCAAAATACTAAAAAAAATTATCTTTTAATCAAGCGGATGTTAGGAATATTTTTCGAGCGCTGGTAATTAAGCTGCATATACATATATGTCGATTCCAAATTAATTATACTTTTTTAGGATTTCAATACGCTACTTTTTCGCATTCTAGCGACTTTGAATTTCAGAATTTTTATTTTTGACCTATCCTGATAGTTATTTAGAGCATATGCTTATATTTTTTCGTTTTAAATAAAAGTTACAATTCTGATTTAATCCTAATGTTATCGACCTCATTTTATTGTTTGAAGGACTCTCTATACATCATTTTGGCACGTTTTTATTTGAAAATATTTATTAAAGAATTGTGCAATTCTTATTTTTGTGAACAATATTATTCTTGAATAAAATTTTGTTTCTAAAAATACACTAAAGATATTTGTGAAGAATCTTTTAAGGCATAATATGGGCCTTACAACACACAGTGTTTTTCATGTAGTTTTTCAGTTTTTTTATGAACAAACAAATATGACGAAAAATGGCCATTTTTTCTATTTAACGTTTCTGGTGCTCTTAAATAACAGGGAAATTATTACAATCACCTACGTTTCATAGAGTAACATTAGTTATAGATCTTTCATTATGATAATAATTTTAAAAAAGTTTATAAACAAATTATTTGTTGAAAGTGTGTTTTCTATATTTTAAAAAAATTTTACGTTTTTTAAGTTATATTGCAAAAAGTTTGAATGCAAACAATATTATATAAATAAAATTCCTGTTAAGATCATTCTGATTATATTATAAACAAATCCATTATTAAGGCAAATGTCAAAGGAAAAATTAATTTTTTTTATGTCAGTCATTTTAATGAGGAACTTCATGATAATTTCTAAAAAATTCATAATTGGTTTATAATTTTATGATTTTTCAAAACAAATGCAATATTCAGGCATTTGCCGACGGAAGAATTAGTTTTTTTCAATGACAATCTTTTTAATAGGGAACTTAATGATAATTTCAAGAACATTCATATTTAATTAGTAAATTTTATGTCTTAAAAAAAAAATGTTATAAGCAAATGCATTATTCGGGCATCTGTCGACAAAGAAAATCTTTTTTTTTTCAATGCCAATCCTTTTAAAATGATAATTTCATCAACATTCATAATTAGTTGATAAATCTTATGATTTCATTCAGCAAATTTTTTTGTATTTAAAAAATGCATTATTTGGGCATTTTTTGAGAAAAAACGTTTTTTTTTTTAAATTCAGTCCTTTTAGTATTAGTCTCGCATTATACTTTCATTCTTTTAAGAAGGCTGCTACTTCAGGATCGAGCAGAATTACCTTTTTCTTCCACATTTGTCTATGATAAACTATTTGCGGATCAGTAAAAATTGAAAGGACTGAAATTGAAAAATGAAAAGAATATTTTTCTTCGTGAAATACCCGAATAATGCATTTGTTTATTAAATTTGTTTAAAAAATCATACAATTCATGAAATAAGTATGAGTGTTGATGAAATTACCATGGACTTCACAAGTAAAAGGACTGACTGATTATTATTAATAATGTTATTATTTGACTGAGTGCAAAATTTAAAAAAAATTTATAAAATTAATGTTCAAATAGGAATATTATAATAATAAATATGATATTTACAAATTGTATGTCTTACTACATTACCCTACTTTTTTCCTGTAAGTAGTACCATGCTTTCTGTTCAGACATGCGACCCCCCCCCCCCTTGTCAAATCCTGGCTACGCCACTGCCCACTTTTATTTAAAAAAAAAAAACAAGTTCACACGGTTTATATTTTTCTTTACAAAAGCAAGTCATTCATCTATTTTGTTTGAAAATGCAACTACATACTTGGTTGAACATGAACAGTTATGTATTTTGTTAAATATTTAACTATTTTGGTAGAAAGTTCAACCATTTGGTTGAAAAGTAACTTTTGTTGAAAATTCATATTTTCAGTTTGAAAATGCAACTGTTTTGTAGAAAATTTGTCTTTTTGGCTTGAAAATTCAATAATTTAGTGGACATTTTTTTTCTTTCTTGGTTCAAAGTTCGGTTTTATGGTTGAAAATTCATGTATCTTGTTAAAAATTCAACTATTTTGATATAAAGTTCAACTCTTTTGTTGAAAAGTGTTCTTTTTGGTTACAAAATACATCAATTTTGTTTTAAAAAATTCTGTAGAGGGTTCAGCTATTTTGTTGAAAATTTGTCTTTTCCGGGTGAAAATTTAACTGATTGGTTGAAACTCGAACTACTTTGTTAAAAATTCGGTAGTTTCGTTGAAGATTCATAATTTTAGTCGAAAATTTAATTATTTTATTTCAAATTTGTTTTTATTGGGGTGGTAAATTTAAATCTTTTGGTAGAAAGTTAAACTATTTGTTTAAAAATGAACTTTTTTGTTGGAAATTAGTCATTCTGGTTTGAAAATGATAAAAAAAATCAACCAGTTGGTTGAAAATTAACTTTTTTGTAGAAAATTAATATTTTCGGTAGGAAAATTCAACCATTTGGTTGAAAAATAACGAAGATTGTTTTGTTTGAAAATTTAATTCTTTTGTGGAAATGTGTTGTTTTTGGTTTGAAAATTCATCTCTTTTGCTAAAAAAGATTCTGTAGAGGCTTCAGCTATTTTGTTGGAAATTTGTCTTTTCTGGATGAAAATTCAACTACTTGATTGAAACTTGAACTACTTTGTTAAAAATTCAGTTGTTTCGTTGAAGATTCATAATTTTAGTCGAAAATTTAATTATTTTGTTTCAAATTTGTTTTTATGGGGTAGAAAATTTAAATCTTTTGGTAGAAAGTTAAACTATTTGTTTAAAAATTAACTTTTTTGTTTGAAATTCAACTCTTTCGTTGAAAATTAGTCTTTTTGGCTTGAAAACGATAGAAAAATAAACCAGTTGGTTGAAAATTAACTTTTTTGTCGAAAATTTAACCATTTGGTTGAAAAATAACGAAGATTGTTTTGTTTGAAAATTTAATTCTTTTGTGGAAAAGTGTTGTTTTTGGTGTGAAAATTCATCTCTTTTAGTAAAAAAGATTCTGTAGAGGGTTCAGCTATTTTGTTGAAAATTTTTCTTTTCTGGATGATAATTCAACTACTTGATTGAAACTTGAACTACTTTGTTAAAAATTCAGTTGTTTCGTTGAAGATTCATCATTTTAGTTGAAAATTTAATTATTTTGTTTCAAATTCGTTTTTATTGGGGTATAGAAAATTCAACTCTATTTGTTTAAAAATTAACTTTTTTATTGAAAATTCGTCTTTTTGGTTTAAAAATGATAGAAAAATCAACCAGTTGGTTGAAAATTAACCTTTTTGTAGAAAATTAATATTTTCGGTATGAAAAGTCAACCATTTGTCTGATTTTGTTAAAAATTTAACTATTTTGGTAGAAAGTCCAACTATCTGGTTGAAAAGTAACTTGTTTCTTGAAAATTCATCCTTTTGACATGAACTACTTTATTAAAAATGCAGTTGTTTGTTTGAAGATTCATAATTTTAGTTGAAAATTTAATTATTCCGTTTTAATTTCGTTTTTTGTTTGGGGGGGGGGGTTAGAAAATTCAAATATTTTGGTAGAAAATTCAACTATTTTGTTGAAAATTCATGTATTTTATTAAAAATGTAACTAGTTTTGTAGAAATTCCAACTATTTGGTTGAAAAGTAATTTTTTTGTTACGAATTGGCTAAATATTATTAAAATTATCTTTTGGCTTGAAAATTCAACTCTTTTTACAAAAGTTTTCTTTTTGGTTATAAAATTCATTTCTTTCGGTAAAAAAATCGGATATTTTTTTGACAAATATACAACTGTTTGGTTGAAAAATTTGACTTAAAAGTCTTTATTGGTTGGAAATTCAACTCTTCTGTTAAAAATTCATCTTTTTGGTTGAAAATTCAACTATAAAAAAGTCATCTATTTTGTTGAAATTGCAATACTTTTACATAAAATGTTAGGAATTTAAAGCGTTTTAAATTTAAACATACCAAAGGTGTTTTGTTCGAAATTTGAAACATTTGAGTATTTTTCAACTATTTTATCAGTCGAAAATTATGATTTGCATAGTGACGCGAAGCGGGTAAATAGAATTGCTAAAATTAAATACGTAAGTCCTGATTTTAACTTGAAATTTAATATGGAAAATCATTTTCAATGGCTGATAAAAATAAATTCAACAAAACAATTAATTCTGGCAATCCTGACGAACAATGCGGAAAAAACAAAGCCCGTTCAGAATCTGACTCCGTAGGATATTCTGAGTGACATGTATATTAATATGAATTTTAGTCGAAATATATATTATTGTTCCCTTGCCGAAATATATTGTGTATTTTTTATTTACTTTAAATAATGTCTATTTGTTTTTAAATTAAGTTTCTATGAATTATAATTCTAGTTATTTTGATTTTTAAATTATAAAATGAAGTAAGTGAAAAAGTAACTTTTTTAGGTAACTTGAAGTTACTTCATCTAGTAGCTTAGTTGCAGTTACAAGTAACGTTACTGTAACTAGTTACCAAAAAAAAGAAATAGATAAAAGAAGAATTAAACTAAATCTTATGTTTCTGTCTTATCGAAAATCTTCTTGGGGACTAATTGATCTTTTTGGTAGAAAATTAATCTTCTTGGTTGAAAATTGATCTTTTTGGTTTGAAATTCATTACTTTGGTCGAAAATTATTTTTTCTTTCAAATTGCAAATGAATTTTTTAAACTAAAAGTTTAACTATTCCATTTTTAAAAATTTATTTTTTGTAGTTGTCAATTTCTGTATTTTTTTGGAAATTTGTCTTTTTGGGTTAAAAAGTCATCTATTCAGTTAACAAATTTTTTTTTTGTTATTGAAAATTCATTTATTTTGTGGAAGACTCGTCTTTTTTGGGTTGAAAATTCAATTATTTTTGTAGAAAATCCATATTTTTGGGTTAAAAATTCAACATTTTGGATGAGGTTTTTTTTTCTTTATTGACTGAACAATCTTTTTTGGTTGAAAATTCAACTGCTACTTTGGAAAATTACTCTTTTTGATTTGAAAATTACTTTGTTTTGGTTGAGGATTCTACTAATTTGTTGAAAATTATTATTTTGTAGTTGAAACATCAACTATTACACTTCTTGTTGAAAATTCATTTTTTGTATCGATGATACATCACTTTAGTAAAAAAAATTAATTTCTTTGGTTGAAAATTTACCTTTTTTTTTCGTTAAAAATTTATCTTTTTTCGTTGAAAATTCATGTATTTTGATTGAAGATTCATCATTTTAAACATGCATTCCTTTCCTACAAAATTTAAATAATTGGTTAAAAATTGATTTTTTTTCTCGATTAAAAATTCATTTTCTTTATCGAAGATTCACCATTCTAGTAAAAAATTCATTTCTTTGGTTAAAAGTTCAACTACCTTGTAAAAAATTCGTTGTTTTTGTTTGAAAATTAATTTTTTCACTGAAAATTTAACTATTCCTTTTTTTATTGAAAATTGATATTTTTTAGTTGGAAATTCATTTATTTTGGGGAAAAACTCGTCTTTTTTGGGTAGGAAATTCAACATTTTGGATGAGTTTTTTTTTTCTTTATTGAATGAAAAATCTTTCTTGGTTGAAAATTTAACCCCTTTTTCGAAAATTCCTCTTTTTGGTTTGAAAATTACTCTGTTTTGGTTCAGGATTCAACTAATATGTTACAAATTCGTATTTTGTGGTTGAAATATCAACTATTACACTTTTCGTTAAGAATTCATTTTTTTTGCAGGTTCATCACTTTGGTTGAAAATTTAACTATATTGTTGAAAATCCCTTTTTTCTCGGTTGCAAATGAATTATTTTAACTGAAAATTTAATTCTTTCACTTTTAGTTTAAAATTTATCTTTTTGAGTTGAAAACTCAATTATTTGGTGGAAAATTCATGTATTTTACGTATATCTGACGTAATTCGTGGATGGCCCCTTTTTAAAATTATGTATGACTATTGTCACTAAAAGTGTTCAAAATTAATTTAGGAACAAACATTTGTTTTGCATTAACATTATTGATCTCCTAGGTGTAAGGTTCTTTTACACATAAAAGAAAATTTTAGAACAGTCAGGGAAAATGAAAAATTGGTGTGGAAAAAGTCAGGGAAATTCGAAATTGGGATTTTGTAATAACCATATTTGTATTAATAATTGGAAATAATAAGTCAATAATATAATAAATAAAAAAATATGAAATATATATTAATAATAATATATATAATAACAAATAAATACATAATTGTGCCTTTGATTTTTTTTAAATCTCTAAACTAAAAAAATATACTGTTAAATAGCCGATCTAGCTCAAAATCCTATCAGACCTGGATATTTGCTGAATTGTACCTTCGATATTTTTTTAAATCTCTAAACTAAAAAAAAAACACTTCTAAATGGCCGATCTAGCTTAAAATCCTATCAGACCTGGCCATCAATCGAAGGTACAATTCGGCAACTTTCATGTTCATAGTTCTTTCATAAAAAAGCCCCTAAAGGAGCCTCGGTGGCTCAGTTGGTTAGACACTCGGACTTCACCTTAGAGGTCCGGGGTTCGATCCCTGAGCCGGCACCTCTGAAATTTTTCTATGTGCTTTTACCGAGGTTCTGGTGGTTCGGATCCCACCTTAGCTGTAGGCCCTCCCCCCCATCATGCACTTGACTGCAACCCAGTCCGTCAATCACTTGATTGCATTATAATACTATTCAAAAATGAATTTAAAAAATCCTACTCTGACCAAAAATGCCTTCGACATATTGGGCTGTTGAGAGATTAATAATTTATAAATAATAAATAATTGGAAAATTAAAAACAGGTCTGGGAAAGTTGAAATTTGGATTTTGTAGTAACCCTATTTGTATTAATAATTGGAAATAATAATAAATAATATAATAAATAAAATAAATAAGTGAAAAATTAAAAATCGGTCAGGGAAAAGTCAGGGAAATTTGAAATTGGGATTTTGTAGTAACCCTATTTGTATTAATAATTGGTTGTGGAAAAATAGACACCATGTAGACTTTGACTCGCTGAAGAGGAAATCGTACATACCTTTTAGAACTTCAAATCCGATATTTTAGGTTTAGATTATATAAAACGTATCGATCGGGCTGCTTACTCTACCGGCAGATCTTGTAGAAACCCGATTGGATTGGAACTCGTAATCATAGTTATTGGAAAAATATTGCTTGCGACACTTTCAAACCGAGAAAAAGAAAATACAAGAATGAAAAATAGTCTTTGATAAAACTCGAGAATATTTCTACTTTCAAAAAATGAAGATTTCGATAATAATCCTGTTTTTAGTTTATAAATAATGCACCTAAACTATTATTTGTGATTCTAATAATCTTGAGTTTGCAAATTTAATTTTTAACACTCTTGACATGCACGTGTTTTACACTGAGTTAAGAATAAACGATGATAAAACTACTGAAACTAAGATTTTGAAAAATCCCTTTTTGATGTCAAGTATGAAATGATAGGTTTTATAACTTTTATCTAATTTATTCTAGAATTGGCCATGATATTCTGGATGCAGCATGACCTGTAATAACTCAATTTGTCGAAACTGTACTGCGCATTCTCAAGGGATGCACCTCTACTTATCTAAATTCAAAATTAATTTCTAGACTGACTGTTTCTTGTTGGCGAACTTACCATTTCGGTCGAGACTTGAGAGTGTTAATCTAATTCTAATATCTTAGACTTGTTCGCGTAAACACTTTATATCGCGAAGTCGAGAAATTCACTACTGTCTCCCGACTTTTTTCCATACGTCACTACAAACTGGCTTACGCTAATCTAATAGAAAAAGCTACGCCACAAGCGTTCTAGGCGCACATGATCGCAGATTTAATGAAAAGACACCCCTAAGCAAACTTAACTTATATTTAAAGAATTTTTAGATTTCTTATGAAAACATTTTTTCATAAGTTACTTATTTTAGATAATCTTCCAAAAATCTTTTTTTGATATTTTAATTTAAAATACTAATGGACCCGAGTGGAGAGCTTTACATGTTGACTTTGTGAAGCTCTTCGCCGGGGGTGATTGTTAGAGAGATTGATCAGCGACCTAGGTCGGATGATTGTTGCGGAACGAACGTTTTATTTAAATAAACAACATGAGAATTCTAGATTAATATAAAAAAACTGTACCTCCCCCCCCCCCCCCTAAACCTACTGGTACAATTCCCTTCCTCACCGAGTAAGTCACGCTCATCCTGAAAGGGATATGGCCTAATGGTTTAATAAGAATAGTCTAGCGAACTAGAAAATCTGGATTTCTGCTTGAATATCTTTCTCATAGAGGGAGGTTTGTAATCACCTAAAATTTAAAATGTACTTTTTGAACATATTTCGATATAATTCGACCCCAGGAGCTCGAAAATAGAATTTTTTAATGTGTGTGTAACTTTTTTCTGCTTACCATATCTCAAAATGCATGGGTTTTCGACAAATTTCTTGATCATAGTTCTTTTACAGAAGAACTATGATCAAGAAATTTGCCGAATTATAGCTTCGATTGATATCCAGGTCTGATATGATTTTGAGATAGATCGGCCATTTAAAAGTGTTTTTTTTTTAAGTTTGGAGATTTAAACAAAAATCGAAGGTACAATTAGGAAAATTTCTTGATCATAGTTCTTTTATAAAAGAACTATGAACAAGAAATTTGCCGAATTGTACCTTCGATTTATGTATATCCAGGTCTGATAGGATTTTGAGCTAGATCGGCCATTTAAAAGTGCTTTATTTATTTATTTTTGAGATTTCAAAAATAAATCGAAGGTACACTTCGGCAAATTTCTTGATCATAGTTTTTTTTATGAAAGAACTATGAACAAGAAATTTTATGAACTAAACCTTCGATTGATATCCAGGTCTGATAGGATTCTGAGCTAGATCGGCCATTTAAAAGTGTTTTTTTTAGTTTAGAGATTTCAAAAAAAAATCGAAGGTACAATTCGGTAAATTTCTTGATCATAGTTCTTTAATGAAAGAACTATAAACAAGAAATTTGCTGAATTGTACCTTCGATTGATATCCAGGCCTGATAGGATTTTGAGTTAGATCGGCCATTTAAAAGTGTTTTTTTTTTTAGTTCAGAGATTTCAAAATAATAAAAGGTACAATTCGGCAAATATTCAGATCTGATAGGATTTTGAGCTAGATCGGCCATTTAAAATGTTTTTTTATTTATTTTCGAGATTTAAAAAAAAATCGAAGGTAAAATTCGCCAAATTTCTTGATCATAGTTCTTTTATAAAAGAACTATGATCAAGAAAATTGCCGAATTGAACCTTTGATTGATATCCAGGTCTGACAGGATTTCAATCTAGACTGGCCATTTAAAAATGTTTATTTTTTTAGTTCAGAGATTTAAAAAAAATTGAAGGTACAATTCAGCAAATTTTTTGATCATAGTTCTTTTATAAAAGAACTATGATCAAGAAAATTGCCGAATTGAGCCTTCGATTGGTATCCAGGTCTGATAGGATTTTGAGCTAGATAGGTTATTTAACAGTATTTTTTTTAGTTTAGAGATTTAAAAAAAATCGAAGGTACAATTCAGCAAATTTCTTGATCATAGTTCTTTTATAAAAGAACTATGATAAAGAAATTTGCCGAATTGA
>CAKNYM010051343.1:76934-104789 GCA_932195095.1 Andricus curvator | reverse complement strand
ATAGTTCTTTTATAAAAGAACTATGATAAAGAAATTTGCCGAATTGACCCTACGATTGGTATCCAGGTCTAATAGGATTTTGAGCTATATCGGCCATTTAAAAGTGTTTTTTTTTAGTTTAGAGATTTCAAAAAAAAAAATTGAAGGTACAATTCGGGAAATGTCTTGATCATAGTTCTTTTATGAAAGAACTATGAACAAGAAATTTTCTGAATTGTACCTTCGATTGATATCCAGGTCTGATAAAATTTTGAACTAGATCGGCTATTTAACAGTAGTTTTTTTAGTTTAGAGATTTAAAAGAAATCGAAGGTACAATTCAGAAAATTTCTTGATCATAGTTCTTTTATAAAAGAACTATGATCATGAAATTTGCCGAATTGAGCCTTCGATTGATATCCAGGTCCAATAACAGTATTTCTTTTTAGTTCAGAGATTTAAAAGAAATCGAAGGTACAATTCTGCAAATTTCTTGATCATAGTTCTTTTATGAAAGAACTATGATCAAGAAATTTGCCGAATTGAGCCTTCGATTGATATCCAGGTCCAATAGGATTTTGAGCTATATCGGCGATTTAAAAGTGTTTTTCTTTAGTTTAGAGATTTAAAAAAAAATCGAAGGTAGAATGCGGCAAATTTCTTGACCATAGTTATTTTACAAAAGAACTATGATCAATAAATTCGCCGAATTGAACCTTCGATTGATATCCAGGTCTGATAGGAATTTGAGCTAGATAGGCCATTAAAAAGTGGTGTTTTTTAGTTTAGAAATTAAAAAAAAAGTTACCTTGTTTGTATGAGAAGAACTTCACTATTCACGTTGTGGCGGCTAGTTTTTAAAAATTATAAAATTAGAATATTCTTTCACCCTGGAATTCAAAATTTTCTAAAATCTATACAAACACTTAGAAAAAGAACTAATTTCCAGAGCTGAATATTCTTTTTTTTTTAATTAATTTTTTTAACTGAAAATTTAACGATTACAGTTGAAGATTCATCGCTGTAGTTGAAAATTCATCTTTTTGGTTGAAAGTTCGACTATTTATGGTTGAGAATTAATCTTTTTTGGTTAATGTTTAATTCCTTTTTGAAAATTTAATTTTTCTCTTCAAAATTCAACAATTTCTTTAAAATTGTTCAAAATTCAACTAGTTTGGCAGAAAATTCAACTGTTTGCTAAAAACTCAGCTTTTTCGTTAAAAATTTATATTTGTGGATTGAAAATTCAACGATTTCGTTCAAATTTTTTTCTCTCTTGACTGATTTCTTGGTTGAAAATTCGTAAAATTCCTCTTTTTTGGTTGAAAATTTATGTTTTTCGTTGAAAATTTAACTATTTTGTTGAAAATTTATTTTTTCTTCAGTTAAATATGATATAATATAATGACTAAAAATTTGTCGGTTCCATTTTTGGAAAATTGATCTTTTTCATTTGAAGATTCAACTATTTGTTAGAAAATTTATCATTTTTAGTTGAAAATTCAACTATTTGGTTACAAATTCATTTTTTTACTTGAAAATACAACAATTTGGGTCAAAATTCTTTTTTTTTTTTTTTGTTAAATTCAACTGTGTTTTATTTAAATAGAAAATTTTCATTGCTTTAAAATATAAATTATTAATCTATTATTATATTATCTGTCGCAAATTATATTATCTCTGGATGAACATTTTATTATTTTGTTGAAAATTCTTTTTTTTGTTGTTGAAAATTAATTTTTTTCAATTGAAAAGTAATTTAATTAATTAATTAATGAACTATTCTAGTAAAAGATTAATTATTTCAGTTGAAAATTCACCTTTTTGTTTGAAAATTAAACGTATTCTAAAACATTTTCTGTTGGCCTTAGAAAGTTTCAAATCTTCCAGAAGTGGGAGACGGAAATAGGCATACCTAAAAAACACTTTTGGAAAGAAAAAAAAATTAATTTCCAGAGCTATAAAATTTATAGCCCATATTTTTCTGGAAGGATTTTTAAGATTTTAAACTATTTTTTAAACTTCTAAGGCATTATTTTCAACAGCTTCTATTTTTAAATATTTTAGGGAATTCTAAAAGATTAGAACAATGCGCACTAATTACCCAATTTAACGATTTTGTTACATTTTTAAAATTATTTTTTAACTGAAAATTTAACTATTCTATGTTTGGTTAAAAATTTATCTTCTGCAGTTGAAAATTGAACTATTTGGTTGAAAATCCATGTATTTTATTAAAAATTAATCTTTTTTGGCAGAAAATTAATCTTTTTAATTCAATTTTGGTTTAATTAGTTTTTTTATTTAAACATAAATTTTCAACTGAACATTTAACTATATCATGTTTCTTTGAACATTAATCTTCTTCAGTTGAAAATTCAACTATTTGTTTGAAAACTTCTGTATTTTGTTGAAGCTTTGTCTTTTATGGTAGAATATTGATCTTCTTGTTGACTAATTCACCTTTTTTAAAATTAATTTTTTTAACTAAAAATTTAATTAAATTTTTTGTCGAATTTTTTTTTGATAGACATTTAATCTTTTTGATAGAAAATTCATTTGTTTGGTTGAAAATTGAACTATTTCGTTGAAAATTTATTTTATTTGCTTAAAAACTTATTTCTCTAATTGAAAATTAAATTCTTCTCTTTTTTGTTGAAAAAAGATCTTTTTTATTTGAAAATTTCATTAAAAATTAAAATATTTGGTTGAAAATTCATGTATTTCGTTAAAAATTATTCTTTTTTGGTAAAAAATTAGTTTTTTTTTATTGAAACTTAATTTTTTCAACTAAAAATTTAACTATTCCATTTTTCGTCGACATTTTTTTTTTATAGACATTTAAACTTTTTGGTTGAAAATTCATCCTTTTTAGTTGAAAGTTCATCTATTTTGTAGAAAACTTGGCTTTTTTTGGTAGCAATATAACCTTTTTGGTTGATAATTCAATCATCAGGTTGAAAACTCCATTAAAAATTAAAATATTTTGTTTAAAATTCACGTATTTTGTTAAAAATTATTTTTTTTGATCGAAAATTAATTTTTTTTTTGTTGAAATTTCATTTTTTTAGTTGAAATATAGTTTTTTTCATTGTAAATTAATTTTTTTAACTATTCAATATTTCGTCGAAATTTTTTTTTATGGAAATTTAATCTCTTTAGTTGAAAATTCATCTGTTTGGTTGACAATTTAACTATTTCGTTGGAAATTTGTTTTACTTCGTTAAAAACTTATTTCTCTTAATTAAATTTAAACTGTTCTATTTTTTGTTGAAAATTTATCTTTTTTAGTTGAAAATTCATCTATTTTGTTGAAATTTTGTCTTTTTTGGTAGCAATATAACCTTTTTGGTTGCAAATTGCTCTATTTGGTTAAAAATTTATTTTTATGATTGTAACTGAATCATTTTAGTTAAAAGTTCATTTCTTTGGTTAAAAATTTAACAAATTTTGTTGGAAATTCTTTTTTTTTTGTTGACAATGAATCTTTGATTAATAATGTTTAAATTAATAAATTAATAATGTTATTTTATTTTGGCTAGAAAATTCATCTTTGTCAGTTAAAAATTCACTTATTTTGTTGAAAACTCGTAATTCCCAGAAATTGTTTATTTATTTCAATACTTTGAAGGGATTTCAAAGGCTTTGAAATATTTTACGGTATTTTAAGATTCCAAGGCATTTTCAAGAGACTTAAATAATTTCCAAAGGTTTTAATCATTTTAAAGGATTTTAATATTTTAATGGATTTCAAAGAATTTATTCGCACGAAGTGAGGAATTTCGTAATGTTTCAAAGATTTGAAGAGATTTTCAAATATTTTTTTGGAATTCATTTGGAATTCGCCCTGAATTCTTATTAATTAATCCTGAATTCTTTTAAATTCTTCTAAATTCACTCAATTTTACTCAATTCAGTGGATTCTTGAAAAGTTTTTTCTTAATTCATCCTGAAGTCTCTAAAACTCACCATAAATTCTTAAGCATTTCATCAAATTCTTTTAAATCCTCTTTAATTTTTTCTAAACTGATTTCAAACTTACTCAATTCAATGAATTTTTTCATATTTTTGAATTGTTTTGAATTCACTTGATTGCTTTCTATATTCAGCTTGATTTGTTATGAATTTCATCGAATTCTTACCATTTCCCTTAGATACTACTAAATTCGCTAAAATTTTACTGAAATAAATGGAATTTTTCCGATTTATTCATTTTTTGGAATTCACCCTGAATTCTTTTAAATTCTTTGGAATTCTTTTAAATTTTTTAGTTCATTAGTGTCTTAATTATTAATTAAATTAATTATTTTACATATGTAAGTATTTTTATTTAATGATTATCCACTGTAGATTGCATTATCCACTGTAGGAAGGTTTCCCCTATTCTTTTTGTCTGTGATTTTCTATGCAAGAATCGAATAAGCAAATGTGAAAATGGATTAACTATTTATGGTGATTAAATGATTACAGATGTAGAATGAGTAGATGCCGTCAATGAGAGGCTTCGTTGTTTCCCTAAGCACACCTACTCCACACGAACTTTTTACACATGTTCACATCATCGACCTTAAAAAAATGAATCACTAAAGCGTAGGAAGTGGAGAAATTTCGATCTTGCCTTTTATGTTGAGTCAATAAATAAAAAATGGAATCCTCTCGCACGAGTTAAAGATATTTTAAATCAAAATTCATCAAATACATTTTTTTTTAAATTTCTTTACCCTACCTAAATTGCACTCTAAATTTGAATCAATCAAAAAAGACTGATTCAATGTTAGTTTTGACTGATTCAAATAATGAACTTGAATTTTCAACCGAAAATGGTATAGTTAAATTTTAAATTAACAAAATTAATTTTCTGCAAAAAATAAAAAAATATGATATATGAAAAAGATTAAATTTCTATCAAAAATGACTATTCAAGCAAAAATTTGAAGTTTCAACTAAAAAGTAATAATCTTAAACAACAAAAATGAATTTTCAACCAAATACATGAATTATTAACTAAAATGCTGACTCATTAATCAAACGATTTAATTCTTAACAAAGCAGTTCAACTTTCAACCAAGTAGTTGAATTTTCACCAGCCAAATTAATTTTCGGCCGTAGTTGAATTTTCAAATAAGAAAGATTAATTTTCCACGACGAAAATGAATTTTTAACAAAATGGTTACATTTTCAACCAGACAAGTGAATTTTTAACAACGTAGTTCAACCTTCAACCAAGTAGTTGAATTTTCAACAAAAATAAATAATTTTCTACCAAAATAGACGAATTTTCAACCAGAAAGTTAAATTTTCATCGATAAAAATGAATTTTCAACAAAATAGTTAAATTTTCAACCAAATAGATGAATTTTCATCTAAAATGATGAATCACTAAACAAAAGAATGAATTTTTAACAAAACAGTTCTACTTTTAACCAAGTAGTTGAATTTTCAACAAAAAAAATATAAGAAGATTAATTGTCAACCAAAAAGTTGAATTTTCAACTTAAAAATAACCATTTTCAACAAAAGAATAGTATATTGTGCTACAAGTGCGGAAAGTAGGCAGTTCCACACGAGTGTGAAGTTTGCTGTGCGAGCCAGAGGCGAGTCGAAGGGGAGTTGTAGGCGAGTCGTAGGCGAGCTGTAAACGAGCCGAAGGCAAGCCGGAAAGGACCCGAAGATGAGCCGATGGTAAGTACTGTAAACTTCACAAGAGTTGCAGCTGTCTGCTTTCAGGACCTGTTGCACACGATATTTTTTGTAACCAATGCAGGAAATTTTCGATTTGAGAAACATTAAGAATACATTTTTTGGAAATTTATGGTAATTTTTGAAAATTTATGGTAAAATTACCAAAAATTACCGAAAATTTCCGGAAATTTGTAGTGAATTCGTATATCACCGAAAATTTCCAGAAATTCAAGGTGTCCAAAGCTTTTTGGAAGAAATCCGAAAATTTCAATAATGTCCGGAAAATTGCTTAATTTCCTGAAATTTATGAAAAATTGCTGAATCATCGGAAATTTCAGGTATCCAAAGCTTTTTGGAAAGATTCCAGAAATTTATGGGAAATTGCTCAAATTCCCAAATTTCCGGAAATTTATGGAAAATTGATAAACGTCCAAAATTTCTCGAAATTTATGGAAAATTGATAAATTACCGAAAATTGCAGGTATCCAAAAATTTTCGGTAACTTATAGGTCATTGATGGTAATTTATCAGTCATTAATGGTAACTTATCACTTCGAGTTTGCCTGATCACTATTCACTACTCACAATCAGTCTCTCAAGCGTCAAATCATAATGAAGTGAGGTTATTATTCCAGCAGTCCTGGAAAATAAATCTGAATCGAAATGCGCAAGCGCAACAGCAAGAAAAAGTAATCTGG
The DNA here is from genome assembly GCA_932195095.1 of Andricus curvator. Classification (NCBI taxonomy): domain Eukaryota; kingdom Metazoa; phylum Arthropoda; class Insecta; order Hymenoptera; family Cynipidae; genus Andricus; species Andricus curvator. Next base: position 98,430 of record CAKNYM010051343.1, on the reverse strand, counting down.
CTGGAACTGCGCAAGCGCAGCAGCTAGAAAAAGTAATCCTGCTCAAAGAGCGCAAGCGCAGCAGCTGGAAAAAGTCTTTTTATAACTGCTTTTTACCACGGCGTTGGAATTGGTCACTTCCCGCACGCAATACATGTCTCGAAAAGCGAACGTTTCGTGCGTTCGTTACAAAAAACAAATTTTTAATCAAATAGATAAAATTTCAATCAGATTTCAACTGAAAGGCTGAACCATTAAGCAAACGAATGGTTTAAAATGCAACTATTCCAGTTGAAGATTCATCATTTTAGTTGAAAATTCATCTCTTTGTTTGAAGAATAATTTTTATTAACTGAAAATTTAAATATTCAATTTTTTAGTGAAAAATTATCTTTTCTAGTTAAGAATTTGTCGTTTTTGGTAGAAATTAATCTTCTTGGTTAAAAATTCAATTATACTAGTTTAAGATTTATCATTTTAGTTCAAAATTCATCTTTTTGGTTTAAAATTCAACTATTCTAGTTGAAGATTTATCATTTCAGATGAAAATTCATCACTTTTTCTGAAAATGTAACTATTTTTTTGAAAATTATTATAATTTTGTTGTTTTTTGTTGAAACTTATTTTTGCTTTAAACTGAAAATGCAACTACTGTCTCAATTGAATATTGCACCAGTTAATTAAAAATTCATCTTTTTGGTTGAACATTAATTTCTTGAACTGAAAATTTAAATTTAATTTTAGTTTAAGATTCATCTTTTTTTTTTTTTTTTTTTTTTAAAATTCATCTTTTTGGTTAAAACTTCAAATATTCCAGTTGAATATTCGTCGTTTTATTTGAAAATTCATCACTTTGTTTGAAAATGTAACTATTTTTTGGACATTTTTTTTTTAATTATTATTTTTTTAAACTGAGAATGTAACTATTCCAATTGAATATTCCGTCATTTTAGTTGAAAATTTATGTCTTTGGTTGAACATAATTTTTTTTCAACTGAACATTTAACAATTCAATTTTTGGTTGAAAATTCATATTTTTGATTTCAAATTCAACTATATGTTTGAAAATGTAACTATTTTTTGAAAATCAGTTGTTTTTTTTTGGTTGAAACTTATTTTTGTTTTAAATTGAAAATGCAACTGCTGTTCCAATTGAATATTCCACCATTTGATAAAAAATTCATCTTTTTCGTTGAACATTAATTTCTTTAACTGAAAATTTAACTGTAAATTTAATTTCAGCTTAAGATTAATAATTTTTTTGTGGAAAATTCATCTTTTTGGTTAAAACTTCAATTATTCCAGTTGAAGATTCGTCATTTTATTTGAAAATTCATCACTTTGTTTGAAAATGTAACTATTTTTTTGACATTTTTTTTTTTTTTTTTTTGAAAATAATTATTTTTTTAAACTGAGAATGTAACTATTCCAATTGAATATTCCGTCATTTTCGTTGAAAATTTATCTCTTTGGTTGAACATAATATTTTTTTAACTGAACCTTTAACAATTCAGTTTTTGGTTGAAAATTCATCTTTTTTATTTAAAATTCAACTATATGTTTGAAAATGTAACTATTTTTTTTAATTAGTTTTTTTTTTGTTATAATTTTTTTCTAACTGAGAATGTAAAGATTTAATCTTTGGTTGAAAATTTATCTTCTTTAGTTGAAAATTCAAGTATTTTATTGAAAATTCTTGTTTTTTGGTAGAAATTAATCTTCTTGGTTGAAAAATTATCTTTTAGGTTGAAAATTCAACTATTCCAGTTGAAGACTCATCATTCTAGTCGAAAATTCATATTTTTTGTTTAAAATTTAACTATTCCAGTTGAAGATCATTTCAGTTGAAAATTCATCACTTTGTTTGAAAATGTAACTATTTTTTTGAAAATTACTTGTTTTTTTTTGGTTGAAAAATTTTTTTTCTTTTAAACTGAAAAAGCAACTACTGTTCCAATTGGATATTCCATCATTTAATTCAAAATTCCTCTCTTTGGTTGAACATTAATTTTTTTAACTAAAAATTTAACTATTCAATTTTGGGTTGAAGTTATCTTTTTTAGTTACAAATTCGTCTCTTTTGGTGAAAATTAATTTTCATGGTTGAAAATTCATCTTTTTGTTTGAGAATGCAATTATTCTAGTTTAAGATTCATCATTTTAGTTGAAAATTCATCTTTTTGGTTAAAACTTCAACTATTCCAGTTGAAGATTCATTTTATTTGAAAATTAATCACTTTGTTTGAAAATGTAACTATTTTTTGACATTTTTTTTTGTTGAAAATTATTTTTTTTTAAACTGAGAATGTAACTATTCTAATTGAATATTCCGTCATTTTAGTTGCAAATTTATCTCTTTGATTGAACGTAATTTTTTTTTTAACTGAAAATTTAACAATTCAATTTTTGGTGGAAAATTCGTCTTTTTGGTATAGATTTTGGTTGAAAATTCAATTATTCTAGTTCAAGATTCATCATTTTAGTTGAGAATTCATCTTTTTTGTTTAAAATTCAACTTTGTTTGATGATGTAACAATTTTTTTTTAATTAGTTGTTTTTTTTTTGTCATAAATTATTTCTTTTCTCAATTAAAATAAAATAAAAAATTAAAAGTTTTTTTTGTTGAAAATTATTGTTTTTTGGTCAAATTTAATCTTCTTGGTTGAAAATTTATCTTTTAGGTTGAAAATTAAAACTATTCCAGTTAAAGACTCTTCATTCTAGTTTAAAATTCATATTTTTTGTTTAATATTCAAATATTCCAGTTGGAGATTCATCATTTAGTTGGAAATTCATTTTTTTTTTCAAATTATTTTTTACCGGAAATTGAACTATTCAATTTTTGGTTGAAAAATTCTCTTTTTTGTTTAAAATATAATATTCATTTATATATTTATATTATTTTATTTATTATTTAGTTTATATTATTATATTTAAAGTATTCGAGTTAGAGATTCATCATTTTAGTTAAAAATTTATATTTTTTGATTCAAATTAATTGTTTTAACTGAAAATTTAAATTTTCCAGTTTTGGTTTAAAATCGATCTTTTTTGGTAGAAAATTATCCTTTTTGTTTGAAAATTCAAGTATTCCAGTTGAATAATCATCATTTTACTTCAAAATATTTTTAGTTGAAAGTTACTTATTTGTTAAACATTTTTTTTTTGGTTTACAATTCATCTATTCCAATTGAAGATCCATTATTTAAATAAAAAATTCATCACTTTGGAAGAAAAATCGTTTTTTTGTGTGGAAAATTAATTTTTTTGACTGAAACTGTAACTATTCCTATTTTGGTTGAAAGCTGATCTTTTTTAGTATAAAATGCAACTATTTGGTTGAGAATTCATGTATTTCCTTGAAAAATGGTTGAAAATGCAATATTTTTACTTGAAAAGTTAGGAATTTAAAGCAGTTTAAATATAATTTAATACAGTACCTAAATATGCACTGAATTTTAAGTATGATAAGATAAAATAAAAATTTCAATTATTTTTCAAATGTTTTTAGTATTATTTAATTAATCAATGATGCTAATTTAAGAATATCTTGTAATATAATTTGTCAAAGCTTTCTAAATTAAACATATTAATTGAATACCAAGAAACTGAAGAAAAAAAAATTATTTATAATAAACTCGTGAAACTGTACACATATTCTGAATCGATTGTTTAAAAAAATGCGAAATATTTGACTGACTCCGTGCTATGAAAAATTCAGGGTGGCGATTCGGCGGACGATTTCAAATTCCCGGTCATTTCCCGGTCAAGTTTTTCAATTTTCCCGGTCAACTCAAAGTAACATATTTATATTTGCCGCAAAACGCAAACATTTATTTTAATTCATGACGTTCGTTCTAAACATCTTTTAACACAACAGAGCAAAACGTTGCAAAATAAATGAATTTTGAAAAAAAAATACTTAAATTTTCCACTAAAAAATGACAATTTTTTACAAAAAAATGGAATAGTTAAACTTTCAGTTGAAAAATTTAATTTTCAACAAAAAAAAACGGATTTTCAATAAAATAGTTCAATTTTCAACCAAAGTGATGAATTTTCAAATCAAATTATGAATCTTTATCAGGAATAGTTAAATTTTAAACCAAAAAGATAAATTTTCAACTAAAATGATGAATATTTAACTGGAACACTCGAATTTTCAACCAAAAAGACGAATTTTTAAAGAAGATTACATTTTAAATAAAAAGATTAATTTTCTACCCAAAAATACAATTTTTCAACCAAATACATTAAATTTTAAAGAAAGGTTTGAAGTTTTAATAAAAGAAGACAAATTTTCAACCAAATAGTTAAATTTTGAACTGAAAAAATAATAATTTTCAATCGAAAATGGAATAGTAACATTTTTAGTTTAAAAAATTATTTGTAAACCAAATATAAGAGTTTTCAACTAAAACAATGAATCTTGAACTGAAATAGTTCAATTTTCAAACCAAAAAATTAATTTTTACTAAAAAAAGATAAATTGTCAACCAAAACTTTAATGATTAAATTTCAAGTTAAAAAAATTAACGTTTAACCAAACAGATGAATTTTCAACAACAGCTATGGAATTTTCAATTGGAATAAGTTAAATTTTCAGTTAAAAAAATTAGTTTCAACAAAAAAAAAACTAACTTTTAACAACAACAAAAACTAACTTTCAAAATAATTGTTACATTTTCAAACAAAGTGATGAATTTTCAAATAAAATTGTAAATATTTAACTGCAATAGTTGAATTTCAAACCAGAAAGATGAATTTTTAACTGAAATGATGAATCATTAACTAGAATAATTGAATTTTTGACCAAAAAGATTAATTTTCAACCAAGAAGATTAATTTCTACTAAAAAGACGAAATTTGAACTAACAAAGATAATTTCTCAACCAAAAATTGAATAATCAAATTTTTAGTCAAAAATGAATGTTCAACCAAAGGCATGAATTTTGAACTAAAATTATGAACTATTCAACTGGATTAATAGTTACATTTTCAGTTGAAAAAAATAACTTTCCACCAAAAAACATTCAAAGAAAAAACAAATTTTCAATCAAACAGCTCATTTTTCAACCAAAGAAATTAATTTTTAATTCAAACGATGGATTTTCAACTAAAAAAAAAAATTAATTTTTAACAAAAGAGCTTAACTTTCAACCAAATAATTTTATTTCAAACCTAAAAGATGAATTTTCAACTAAAATAATAAATATTTGACTGGAATACTTGAATTTTTAACCGAAAAGAAGAATTTTTAAACAAGAAGATTAACTTTCAAAGAAAAATAAGATAATTTTTTACCAACAAAAAAATCGATTTTTTAACAAAATACATGAATTTTCATCGGAATAGTTCAATTTTCAATTAAAAAGACAAATTTTTATCCAAATTGTGGAATTCCGAACTTGAAAATTTTAATTTTCAACTCAGAATGGAACAGTTAAATTTTCGTTTAAAGGAATTAATTTTTAACCAAAGTGGTGAATTTTCAAATAAAATGATGAATCTTCAACTGAAATAATGAATCTTTAACTGGAATAGTTTAATTTTATGCTTAAAGAAATTAATTTTTAACCAAAGTGGTGAATTTTCAAATAAAATGATGAATCTTCAACTGAAATGATGAATCTTTAACTGGAATAGTTTCATTTTATGCCAAAAAGATGAATTGTCAACCATAAAGTTTATTTGTCTACAAAAATAGATGAATTTTCCACAAAGTATATACATTATCAAACAAATAGTTTAATTATTAAATGAAAAATATCAATTTTCAACCAAATAGTTGAATTTTCATCAAAAAAAGATAAATTAATTTTTAACAAAAGTTTAACTTTTAACCCAGTAGTTGAATTTCTAACTAAAAAACGATGAATTCGCAACGAACAATGTAAAAAAAAATTTCTATTATAATTCAGAAATATTTCTTCTTTGAAATTCTACTAATGCTCTGAAAACTGCTTGAAGTATTTTTATTACCTAAAATTTAGAAGAGGGAACTTTCAAATTGTGACGAATTCTGACTTGAAAGAGGGATTTTTAAAAATTCCTTTTTTCTCAATCCGAATTATAATTCCTTTAAAAAATTCCCATTCCATGTAAAACATTCCCTGTTCCAAGTGAAATTATATTTCTTGAATTTTGCTATGATCAGAAGTAAATTCCCGGTTTTTATATTAAATTCCCGGTCAATAAAATTCCAGGTCATTTCCCGGTCAAGTCGCCACCCTGAAAATTATACCTGGAAAAAACTTGAGATACCTGAAAAAACCTGGAATTTTCAGGGAATTTTTGTCCTGGATTCGAGTAGACACCCTGGTACTAGCTGCGAACACTTGTAGATTATTATTATTATTATTGATGATGAGAACTTAAGTAAAAAAGAATATAATCACCTTGGACAAAACGATTATAACCAGTAAACTTTATTAAAATTAACAACAAGTCAGTGTTTCAACAGTCCATCGTAAATTCTAATTTTACAAAATCAACCTGACGTCACTCATCACTCGACGGTGTATAGTGTTTTACAATATACTCGTTCAGAACGCTTCTCGTCATGTAAGAGTAGTGTCCGCACCTACGACATTAGTAATATTAATCAACTTGTAAGGATTCTTATAAAAATACTATAATTATCATTATCGTTACTATAATTTCGCAGAAAGCCAACAACATTATCAGTCAAATAACATATAGTACATCGCACAATTTGTTTCATGGCATCGTAGTAATCGCTAGTAATAGCACACAGAAAAAGGCGAGCAATAAAAAGAAATTAGCTTTTATCTGATTAGTAACATAACAAACGTATTTTATAGTTAGTAACAATAAATCAGCGTTACACACATTACTAGCTTCTTTACAACTCAAATTCTCACCTTCGCTCACCAATGCGTCCTGCGATTCACAACCCTTTCTCGAACAAACTGCCTTTTCGTTAACAGGTTTAACAAGATTAGACTCGTCAGCTTTACTAATAACAGGAACCTGAGAAAGTTCCTCTTTTGATTCCTCCCTGTCCTCCACATTCTTACTAATTATCTTATCTTCAATTTCTTTGGTACACACAGCATGATCTTCGTTCGAGGCGACAAAATTGGTCAATTTCTCCCTCAAGGTCGTTATTTCATTTCCAATTTCATCAATATCATTGTCAGCCGGATTCTCCTTTCCAAACCCCGACCCAGTTTTCTCTCTTTTACAAGAATTTTCATCTCTAGACTCTGCTTTTTCTAATTCCTCCTGACATATTCTCTCTTCCAAGGCATTTGGGAGAAGGGAGTCATTTTTATTCGATTCAGGGTCAAAACATTTAGTAGACTCGACCAAATTCTCCAACTCCTGGCAAAGCTGCCTATAAACCGAAATCTCCTGCTCTGTGAAAGGTCCCACATCCTTGTGAGCTGTTTGCTCTTCTTCAATTTTTAACTCCAGCTCAGCCTTATTCCCGTTGATGTCGAGACTACTTGTTTTATTCAAATCCAGATCAAACTCGCTCTCAAATCGCGGACTATGATCGGAAACTCTGCTTCCAATTCCATTCGTGCATTCAGAATCTAATTCAGTTTCATCTAGACCTCCTTTTTTGTTAATCAGGCTGTAAAGATTTGCCGATAGCGAGCGCACAGCGCGCTTCTTCTTCGCGACAAAGGTCGAAGGTCTCTCCCAACTATGCTTCTCATCGCTGATACTTTTATCAAGTGCATCTTTTCGCAGATTTCGAAAAGCGAGATCATCAGTGACGACATCGGGTTCACATCGGGGAAGGTAGATCGACCTGCGTTCGGATTTTGAAGGTTTTGTGTGGAGATAGTCACTTTCAGTGGCGCCTGTGATTGGCCCTAAAGGAATTCCAAAAGGTGGTTGAGGCTCGAGGACTTTTAAAGTGTTGTTTGCATGGTGCAAATTCCGGAAGACTACATCATCGAGAGTCACATCTGGCTCCTTTCTTCTGACTTTTTGTTTTGGGTCAATGTACAAATCCCTTCGAGAAGCAAGCGGAGAAGTTATGAGGTAGCTGATATTTGATAAGATAGCATGTCCATCGGAAGTGGGTCGATTAGAAGATTTGAGTCTTCTGTAGGCCATATCATCTTTTATGATGTTGGGTTCAACTTCTGACTTCTTTGCTTTTGTGTTGGCGGAATTCATGTTCCGTTCCAAATCACTCAGAATATGCTCTATTTTTTTGTTGCTGTACTCTTCCATGCTCCTCTTTTCTGCTCTCTCCAAAAGATCCTCATCTCCTAATTGAAGACTGTTGTAGATTTCTTCCAGCTCGCAAAGAGCTTCTTCCAAATTCTTAGAACTTCTCTTTTCAGATTCTTTTTCTCTTAGACCTCTTTCTTCTAGAAGGCGTTCAGATGGAGACAACCGGGAGGGGGTTTTTAACTCAGATTTGAAGACGATTTCTGACCTTTCAGTTGGTGAGCGAATCCGGGAATAGATACTCTCTTCCTTCGGAAGATAAAACTGATTATCTGGTCTCCAGTTACTGAACCTGACATTTTCTTTATGATCTATTTTTGAGTATTCGTAAGGACAAACGTAAGATTTTCGAACCTGTGGCGAAACTTTCGCCTCGAAAACCGGAAGATGATCCTGGTAAATATCCTCCTGAGATCTCGACTTTTTATTAGGAAGGATGTCAATATTCGTTATCACAGGGAATATTTGCTGGGTTTGTCTGCGACGGGGGTCGAGTTTCTTTTTCTCTTTGAAGTTATTAGTCTTGTTCTCTTTAAAGTTGACACTCTTATCGAAGTCAGAGAAATATTGAAGGGTTTGCCTAACGAGGGGATTTTCCGCTTCTTGGATTTCGAGTTGATAATCTATGGCGGGAGGTGATCGAGAATGATATTTGGGGAGAGTGTTTGGTGAAGGAAAAAACTGCGAATTCTTATCGGACCATTTATCTTGCGATAAACGACTATTCGCGTCGCTTATCTGATCGAAATCTTGCGAGGACGTAATCGGTTTCAGAGATCCGTTCTCGTCTTTGCACAATCGTTTTATGAATCGCTCGGTTCTCGCAGTTCTTCTCCTTCTGAGACAGACATCATTTTTCACCCCATTTTGGGGCCTACATTCATTCGAACTTTCATCGGTGCTGCTGTTTATGCAGAGTTTATCCCTTTTTGCCTCGACTCTAGCTTTCATCTTGTCTTTTCGAAACTTCTTATTAGATCCGTCGAGCGAACCTTCGCTGCTGCGAGAATACATGGACTCATGATGAAGAGGGGAGGATTCCAGAGGTGAAAAAATGAAGGGATTCGGGTCGGGTGGTTTTCCTCTTGTGTATTCAAAATCGAGATCTTTTTTTGGTTGTAAAGATGATCGAATGGCACGACGAGCAGTTTTACTTTTGAGAATGTTCTTGGTTTTCTTCCGCCTTAAAACAGGCGTGTGGATGCTGGAAGCATCCTCACTGGAGGAGAGATCGCTCTCGCGATTTGAGATTTTTTTGAAAAATCCACCGATAGTCCATCTCTTTCCCTTTCTTTTGTCGACTGGGGAAGGTTCTACGTCGGGCTGCCGTCGAGTGGGAGGCAGAAGACTGTCCGTTTTTGGGGCTGTTTTGCTTTTGCTTCTCCACTTTTCCATCGGGACGAATTTGCGGTTTCTCTACTTGATCTGCTTCATTTGTAAGTGGTTAGGAACCTGCAACAATTTCAGGGTTTGTTAGTTTTCTGATGAATTTGTGGAGTAATGTGCGGTAGTTTCGTAAGCGGTGTAGTTTATTCAGCGCGTGATAAATTGCGGGGTTAAATACAGGCCTCACAGTTTCTATGGGATAAAATATAGGGACCAAAGGATACTTTTTGACACGCTCATAGGGTACTTTTTTCGTGCTCAAAGGGTAAAAAATTCAGGATAAATTCGTGATACTTCAAAACAGTTCAAGTTAAATTACAAATAATTCAAGTAAATCGGAAATATGTTAATAATTAAAAAAATTCCATGGATTTCCGTGAAATTGGAATGAATTTAGAAGAATTAAAGGTAAAAGAGAAGAATTCGATGAAATTCATAAAAATTCAGTGAGGTTAAAAGAATTTAGGACAAATTAAATACAAACTTTTAAAATTTGGAAAAAAATTAAATATGAATTAAATAGAATTGAGTGAATTTAGAAGAATTCATTTTAATAAACAAAATTCAAGAGAATTGCAAAGAATTTAAATTAATTGAAGGTGAATTGAAAAAAATTCAAATCTTTGAAACCCTACTAATTTCTAACCAAAGAAGTGACTGATGACTACAAAAAAATTAAAGTTAAAGTCACATTAATTGGAAACAAATTGAAAAATTGAAAAAATTCCACTGATTACAATAAAATTGAGAGAAATTTAAGGGAAATAAGAAGAGTTCGACGAAATTCATAACAAAATTAAGCTTAATTTAAAAAACAACCAAGTGAATTAAAAACAATTTAAAAATATGAAAAGATGAAGTTTTTAAAAACTTCAAGATGAATAAAACAAAAACTTTTGAAAAATGTATTGAATTGAGTAAAATTGTGTGAATTTACAAGAATTCAAAAGGATTTTTAAAAAATCAGTATAAATTAATAAGAATTCAGATCGAATTCCAAATGAATTGCAAAACATATTTGAAAATCTTTTTAAATCTTTGAAACCCTACGAATTCCCTCACTTCTTGTGAGTAAATTCTTTGAAATTCATTAAAATATAAAATACCGTGAAGTTTTATGAAATTTGATATTTCCAGAAAGCCTGGAAAATTGATGAAAATACCTTGAGAGATCTTAAAACCCCATAAAACCATTGAAATCCTCGGAAATCTTATCAAATCCTTTGGAATATTTTTAAATACCCTATAACCTTACAGGTCCTGTAAAATCCTTCCGTATCTTCCGAAATTCTTTAAAACTGCATGCAAATTTTTTTAAATCCCTTCAAATTTTTAAAACACTCGGAAATCCCTTGAAATTGTTTAAATCTCTTTAAAATGTCTTGGAATCTTTTAACACACCTCAAATATTTCCAATTCAAATATTTTTTTAAAATTCAAGGGAATCCCAAAGAATTTAAAAGAATTCAGGGTGAATTTCAAAAAATAATTTCAAATCTCTTCAAATCTTTGAAACTACTAATTTCTAACTAAAAAAATGACTAATGACTTAAAAAAAAAATCAAAAAAATTCATTTATTTCAATTGAATTGGCCAAAATTTACAAATATGAAAAAATTTATTGAATTGAATAAGTTTGAAATAAATTTTAGAAAAAATTAAAGAGAATTCAAAAGAATTTCATGAAATGCCTAAAAATTTGAGTTTTAATGACTTCAAGATGAATTAAACAAAAACTTTTAAAAAATCCATTGACCTGAGTAAAATTGAGTGCACGTGGAAGAATTAAAAAGGATTTAAAAGAATTCAGGGCAAATTAATAATAAAATCTCTTAAAATCTTTGAAACCCAACGAATCCCTCACTTCCTGTGAATAAATTTTTTGAAATCCATTAAAATATTAAAATCCCATAAAATTATTAAAACTCTTGGAAATCCCTTGAAATTGTTTAAATCTCTTTAAAATGTCTTGGAATCTTTTAAAATACCTTAAAATATTTCAAAGTCTTTGTAATCCCTTCAAACTATTGAAATAAATAAAAAAAAGTTCTGGGAATCTTTTAAAATGTCCTAAAATATTTAAAATCCTTTGATATTTTTTGAAATCCCTCGAAACTTTTTAAAGCTGTTGAAAATGCCTGGGAATCTTTTACAATACCGTTAAATATTTCCGATCCTTTGAAATGCATTAAATTACTGAAATCCATTAAAAATTTATTTGTAATCTTTTAAAATGACCTAAAATATTGAAAATCCTTTAAAATCTTTTTAAATTTTTTAAAGATCTTGAAAATGCATACATAATATACTATTCAAATATTTCAAATCCTTTGATCATTTTATCAATTGATGCTCAGGATCGGTTCAATAAAAATTTTTAAAAATTCACAAAAATCCATTGAATTGAGTAGCATTGAGTAAATTTAGACGAATTCAAGAGAATTCATCAAATTCAAGAAAATTTCAAACAATTCAGGATAAATTAATAAGAATTCGGGGTCAATTCCAAATCTCTTCAAATCTTTAAAACCCTATGAAATACCTCACTTCTCGTGAATAAATTCTTTAAAATACACTAAAATATTATAAAATCCACTAAAATCATTGAAATCCTCTGAAATCTAATCAAATAACGTGAAATCTTTTAAAATATTTTGAAACCTTATAAGTCCTGTAAAATCGTTCCATATCAACATTTATCTTCATAGTTAACCATAGAATTAGAATCAAAAATTATTTTTTAAATATCACCCCCATAAGTCTGTTTTATAGGGCCCCAAACAAAATCCCATAAGTGAAAAATTGGATTTTGCGAGTTTTTGGCACTAATTATGATTTTTTTTTTATGAATTATAAATTGTTTCTAATACATAAGATACTACTTTCTATTGATAAATAGATGTTTACATAAATTGTTTAGACAATTTATTATTGTTTTTAGCAATTTTCTCTTAGAATAGAGTTAGAAAGTCGCAGGTTTTTCCGAATTTTTAAAATTATTATCAACTTTTCAGTTAGAGCAAACCAATAATGAATTAAACTTTACAAAAATAATTTATTATTTATGATAATCTTCTCTTAGAATAATGCTAGAAAGTTGCAGTTTTTTCTCAAATTTTCGATTTTTTGTCTATTTTTCAATCAGCGTGAAGCAATAATTAATACAATTTAAGTAACCTAATTATTTAAACAAATTATTATGGTTTATAACTATCTTTTCCTATAGTTCAGTGCTAGATAGTTGCGATTTTTTCTGAAATTTTCAACTTTTTGTCGTTCTTGTAGTTAGAGTGAGGTAATAATAAAGGCAAGTTAACAAGCATAATTGTTCAAACAATTGATTATTTTTCATAACTATCTTCTCTTAGAGTAATGCTAGAAAGTTGCGGGTTTTTCTGAAATTTTCAGCTTCTTTGACTTTTTAGTCAGGAACAAATAATGAATATTAATATTAATTTAAACAAAAAGGTTCTCAGTAACTGCTCCAAGGAAAATTTACATTTAATATGATCCATATAGAAACTTTGAAGAACATTTCAAATATCTGTTTTATTTCAGAATAGATTCATAAAAAAGAAAGAAATTGTTTAGATGTTTATTTATTATTTGGTCATAACTAAAAAACCAAAGCAAAGTTAAAAATTTCAGGAAAAAAGCAACTTCTAGCAATTATCTACGAGAAGATAGTTACAAACAATAATAAAATGTTTAAGCAATTATGCTTCTTAACTTAAATTAAGTATTACCTCATTCTTATTGAAAAGTGGACAAAAAGTTAAAAATTTCATAAAAATCCGCAATTATCTAGCATTATACAAAGAAAATATTTTTAAAAATAATGAATATGCATGAAAATTCAACAAAAAAAATTTCAAATGCACTTTTGGTCCAACCTGTTGAGCAGCCTCAAATTTTATTTTTAAATTCTACCAATAAAAAGTGCACAAATGTTTAGGTATTTGACCAACTTCAATCTAAATTATATAGGATTAAAATACAACTTCCAAGCTAAAATATTTTTTCGCTGAATCTATAAAAATTAAATATTTTTGAAAAGTAAGGTGCAGTTTCAAATTTTAATTCAAAATATTAATTGTTGTAAGCACGAAATGACAGATCTTGGAAAGAAATCTTTAATTATACCTGTAAGTATCACGATTTAATTATTATTGATGGAATTTTGAAACGGAAAATATTCGAATTAAAACATAAAAATGGTTTATTTCACTATTTTTTGTCAGACTTTTTTAGACTGTTGTGGATGGATTTGCAGCGGTCTAAGTATATCTAATGGTTAAAAACGAATTATTCAATGGCAAAAATCATTAAAAAATCATTTAGTATTATTTAAATTTTAAAAATATAACATTTCTTATGGAATGTTTTTTTTCTTTTCTAAATGTAAAAATAAATATCTAATCTTTCCCCTATTTTTCCCCATTTTCTTGAAAAATTATCCTATTTTCCCCTTTTCCCTGTGATCCCTGTAATTCGGAATTAGTGCTTAATGAAGATTTATTAGATTACGACTTAAAAATTCCGAAAAATAAAATTCACAAATAGTTTATAATATTATCGAATTAGAAAATTCCCGACAGTTTATAATATTACCGAATTTGAAAATTCCCGAATAAAAAAATTCCCGACAGAAAATTGTTGAATTATAAAATATCCGAACTAGAAAATTGCCGAATTGAAACAATTAATTTTTTTTAGAAATATTATTTATTTATTAAAGATACAATAATCAAATATTTTTATAACAAGACTTATTTATAATGTTTAACGTTTCTAAAATTATAGTTTAAATTTAAAATAAAATAAATAACAATATAAAAATAAATAAATAAACTATAAAAATAAAATAACAAAAATTGAAAAAATATATATTTCTGGATGCAAATTTTTTTCAATTATTGTTATTTTAAATTCGGGCAATAATTTTAGAAACTTTAAACATTACAAATATTTTTTGTTATAAAAATATTTGATTATTGCATTTTTAATAAATAGATAATATTTATTTTTAAAAAATTATTTGTTTAAATCCGGGAATTTTCTGTTTCGGATATTTTATAATTCGGCAATTTTCTGTCGGAAATTTTCAAATTCGGTAATATTATAAACTGCCAGGAATTTTCCGATTCGGTGATATTATAAACTGTTAGGGAATTTTATTATTCGGGAATTTTACAGTGTCAGGAATGTTATTTTTCGATATTTTTCAGTCGTCCCATACTGACTTCAATATTAAATAATAATATAATAATTCATGTTCACAATAAACAGAATTTTTTAAAACATTAATTCTAAAGTTCTTTACATTATATCTGATGAATGAAAGCAAGAGTTGAAACAACTTGGTTATTTTTAAACGAGCAAAATTAACTCCTGAACTGCGGAAATAATAAATATTTTTACTGTTCTACGAAGAACGTTATATCTTACATTATGTAATTTTTTTACAGAATTATTCGTACGTTTTTATGAAAACTAAGAGTATTTGAATGAATTTATAATAAAGATATGAAGATCACACCTAGAAATTTTTAAAAATATTTCTAATGAGAACAATATTTATTATATTATATTTATTATATTATATTTATTATATTTGGGTATACATTAGGATGGGCCGAAAATACCTAATGTTTTAAAATCGAAGACGTCTAGTGCTGAAAAGTTGCTACGTTTAAAAAAAAATCTCGAATGGATTTTTGAAATAATAAATAATAGGAGGGGTCCTACGGTCTCGCAATGAGGTCAAAAATTGGGATTTTTGAGAATTTACCAAATTTTCCCCTGGGTACGAAAATTGAGGAGTAAGCGAACAAAATGTGATACATCCACATTATTTAATTTCTCAATATTTAAGGATATATTGCAGCTTGAAATCCATTGATCAAAAAAAAATTTTAAATAAACAATTATAATCAGCCAGACTGTCAAATAAATAAAATGTAAAAATCTCTTTAATTTAATACTGTCTTGAAGTTATTAACTAAATGAAAATAGATTTATTCACTTTTGATTAAGTAAAGGCAAAATTTCGGGACGACTGAAAAATTCCGAAAAATGAAGTTCCTGAATTATAAAATTCCCGAAATTAAACAAATAAACATCTTTTTACAAATATTATTTATTTATCAAAAATACAATAATCAAATATTTTTATCAACAAAGAATTATTTTTAATGTTTAAAGTTTCTAAAATTATTGTTTGAATTTAAAATAACAATAATTGAAAACAATATATTTCTGGATGAAAATTTTTTTAAATTATAGTTATTTTAAATTCAAACAATAATTTTAGAAACTTTAAACATTAAAAAAATATATTTTTTTAAACTAATATTTGATTATTGTGTTTTTAATAAATAAATAAAATGTATTGGAAAAGAAATTTAATTGTTTATATTCGGGAATTTTCCAGTTCGGCTATTTTATAATTCGGCAATTTTCTGTCGGGAATTTTATTATTCCAGAATTTTCATATTCGGTAATATTATAAACTGTCAGGAATTTTATTTTTGGGGAATTTTTCAATTCGGTAATACATTATAAACTGTTCGGGAATATTATTATTCGGGAATTTTTTTTCTTTCTTCAGTAACAAATTTGTTTTTTGGTTGAAAATTCAAGTATTTTATTGAACATTTTTATCTGTTTGGTATAAAAGTTCATCTCTTTCTGTAAAAAATTCATCATTTTTGTTAAAAATGTCTATTCAAAAATTCAACTATTTTGTAAAAAAATTCGTATTTTTGGAAGAAAATCAATTTTTTTGTTTAAAAATGCAACTGTTTGGATGAAAGGTTGAAAATTAATCCATTTTAGTTGCGAATTCAAACATTTTGTTGAAAATTAGTTTTAGTTGCTTAAATCCAACTGTTTTTTATTTTAAATAAAAAATGTATGTTGAAATATCATCTATTACATTTTTTGTTGAAAATTCATCGTTTTAGGTGAAAAATTAAACGTCTTGGTTGAAAGTTGAAATAAATTCTTAAAGTTTCATTTTTTTGGTTGAAGATTCATCATTTTGGTTGAAAATTCGTTTTTTTTGTTTGTTAAAAATCAAATTTTTTAAATGAAAATTGAACTATTTTGTTAAAAATTCAACTGATTGGTTGAAAATTAACTTTTTTGTTTGAAATTCATATTCCCGAGTTAAAAATTTAACTGTTTTGTAGAAAATTCGTCTTTTTGGCTTAAAAATGCGACAATTTGGTAGAAAATTGACCTATTTGGTACAACATTAGACTGTTTTCTACAAAATTATTATTTTTTATTAAAAATTAATTCTCCTAAATGAAAATTTGACTACTTCATTTTTAGTTCAAAATTGATCTTTTTTAGTCAAAAAACTTAACTACTTAGTCAAAAATGTTTAGAAACGAAAAAAATATTACCTGAAAATTAATCAAATAAAATTTGGACGAACATCACATCAATTGTTTAAACTATTTGGTTAAAAATTTATGTAATTTGTTAAAAATTCATCTTTTTGGTTTGAAAATTCAACAATTTGGTAGAAAATTAAACTATTTGGTACCAAATTAGATTGATTACTCTAGAAAATTCGTTTTTTTAAATTGAAAATTAATTCTCTTGAATGAAAATTTAACTAATTCATTTATGGTTCAAAATTGATCTTTTTTAGTTAAAAATTCAACTAGTTAGACACAAAATTTTAGAAAGAGAAAAAATATAAACTGAATAATAATCAAATAAAATTTGGACTAACATCACATCAATTGTTTAAACTATTTGGTTAAAAATGTATGTAATTTGTGATAAAATTCATTTTTTTGGCTTGAAAATTCAACAATTTGGTAGAAAATTAAACTATTTGGTACAAAATTAGACTGATTTCTGTAAAAAAAATTCGTTTTTTTATTGAAAATTAAGTCTCTCAAATGAAAAGTCAACTAATTCATTATTGGTTCAAAATTGATATTTTTTAGTTAAAAAACTCAACTATTTAGTCAAAAATTTTTAGAAACAAAAAAATACAAACTGAAAATTAATCAAATAAAATTTGGACTAACATCGCATCCATTGTTTAAACAATTTGGTTAAAAATTTACGTATTTTTTTGAAAATTTGTCTTTTCTGGTACAATCTTCTTAGTTGAAAATTCAATTATTTGGTTAAAAATTTATGTATTTGCTGAAAATTCGTCTTTTCTAATAGAAAACAAATCTTCTTGATTCAAAATTCAACTATTTGGTAGAAGATTTATGTGATTTGTTGAAAATTCGTCGTTTTGGTAGAAAATTAATCTTCATGAATTAAAATTCAATTATTTGGATAAAAATTTACGTATTTTGTTGAAAATTTGTCTTTTCTGGTATAATCTTCTTGGTTGAAAATTCAACTATCTGGTTAAATATTCAACTATTTAGGTAAAATTTAACGTATTTGTTGAGAATTCATATTTTTTGGTAGAAAATTAATCTTCTGTGTTAAAAATTCATCTTTTTCTTTAAAAATTCAACTATTTGGTTCAAAATTCACTGGTTTGAAGAATTTTTTGTTGGGTGAGGATTCAAACTTTTTTTATAATCCGTCCTCTTGGCTCAATTTAAAGGTTTTTGATTTCAAATGAAAATCTGTTTTTAGCTAAAATATCAACTATTACATTTTTTCTTGAAAATTCTTTTTTTTTTTCGTTGGAAATTTTTAGAATGTTCAAAATTAAAATTTGCTGACCTCATTGCGACACCATAGGACCATTTTCGATTTCAAAAAGCCATAGTTTTTGATTTGTAATAATAAAACGTAGAAACTTTTCAGCACTAGCCATTTTAGATTTTCAAAATTTTTGTATTTTTGGTCCACCAAAAATAATTTCCTATTATATTTTTTATTGAAATTGAGATGCTTAATAGTAAAACAAATGAATAAGTTATAGAAAATTCCATAAACATAAAATAAAAATGAAATTTTGGATACAAAAATAATTTAAGTTACCTATTAAATCCTAAATCGGAAAAATATTTTTAATGAAAATTTAAGTACGAAATTCTTTGAGGCAATGAACTAATTTTTTCCTCAAGAGTTTTTCAATTAATTAACAAGTGGAAGTGATTGTATCGTTAGACACTTGATCCTCTGTTAGTTTTTAATTCAAGGCCAGAGTATAGAGTACAGTTGTGCTGGACATTTTTCAGATATGGAGATGACTCTGTAACACTGTCATTCATAACAATTCAAAGTTCAAGAAGTAAATAACTGACTAAAAATGAAAAATTATTCGACAAAATTAGAAAATCTGCACAATGAACAAATCAGATCCTTTTTTTAAGGTAGTTGTAGTGACAAAAGTCAGGCTTCTGAAAGAAAAAAACATTTTTTATACAAAAAGTTTAAAACATAGAAAGATTAACTATTTTAACAAAAGTTTTTGTAATTAAATCTTTTCTTTCTGTCGCTTATTACCAATTTATTGAAATGGTTTAATTTTAATCGATAATGGATTTTATTTGGGGAAAACATTTCCTATAATTCTACTGTTTCCAATTTAAAAAATAAGTAGATAATCTTCAAATAGAGTTATTCGTTTTAAAAATTTTGTCTTAACAAAAATGGTTTTAACGATTTCAGTCATAGAAAATCCTATTAAATAAAATTGGTTGCATACTGCGTGAATATGATTTTAAGTGACTGTTTTCAGTTTCTTTTGAACTTTCCGGAATTTTGTAGATCGCAACTTCCAAACGAAGAACTTTAATTCTAAAAAATTATCTCTAGAAGAGAAAAAAAATATTACTACGCTAAAATTGTAACTAAAATTGAAATTACATTTTTTTATTACTGTATTAAAATATGAGAATTCGGACAAATCCTTTTATCACAAAGTGTATTTGTTTTTTTAAGAATTTTGTATGCATTTTCGAAAAAATGTTGGTTAACTAGTTCTGTACTGCCGTCCTTCAATTCTGTTAACTTTTTCACCAAATGTTTAAAAATTTACAAAATTGTAAATTTGTTTAATATTGAGAAATAATTCTGTTCTTAACATTTTATTATTTTTATATGATAAATTATAATTATTATTTAATTATTATTATAATAAATTATTTAATATAATAAAAATAAATAAAGATTTAAATATTAATAAATTATAAAAATTTAAATCTTTATTTAAAGAAATTTTTATTTCTTCTGCCACACGATAATTTGTCAACTTTTTCATACTTTCAAAGAGATAACAAAAAAGAAATTATGGACAAAGACTTGAAATATCTTAATTATTATTTAAGCTTTTATTTTAAGACCATTTTTTAATTTTTGCAGGATTTAAACAAAGTTAGGAACACTTTGAATTATTTTAAAAGATATTTCGAAGTTTTAGAAATTTTGAAAAGATTCTAAATAATTTAAAATTTGAAAATATTTCTAAATTTTTTAAACAAAATGTAGATTTTCAAAAATTTTGATTTAAGGATTTTGAAAGGTTTTAATATAATAAAATTTGTTACGATTCCAGGGAATATTTAAATTGATTTTTCATTTTGACAAAATAAATTTAAGAAAATGTTTTAAAATATTTAAAAACATTTCAGATAGTTTCCTAAAATTACGGAAAATAATGTAGAAAATTGTAAACCAAATTGTTGAATTTTGCCAGATTAAAAAATTTTAGAAAAAATTCGAATAAATTCAAGAGATATTTACAAGTTTTTTCAAGAAAAAATTATTTTAATAGAATATTTAAAAAGATTTTCGAAACATTCCAAAACATTTCCAAAAATTGTCAAAAAAGGATCTGAAAGACTTTAAGGCAATTTTTTAAATTTTATAGCAATTTTTCAAATATTTAGGAAAAATTCGAATCATTTAAAAAATTTTTTAGATGTTTTTAAAAATTTTTTTAAGCATTTAAAATTTGAAAAGATTTGAAAAGACTCAAAACAAAATTTGGCTTTTGAAGATTTCGAAATAAAATTTGGAAGGTTTTAAAAGATTTTGAAAGGTGTCAAGATTGAAAAATTAATTTTTAGGGAACATTAAACAAGATTTTAAACCCATTACATAAGATTAAAAATATTTTAAAACTTTGAAAGATTTCCAAACATTTATAAAATATGTAAAAAAATGTCCAAGCGTTAAAGTCCTAAATATCTTTTAAACTGTCTCAGATTTTTCCTAACATTGTGTAAACTTTTGTAAAATAAACAGATTTTCCTTAAAATTGTCTAGATACTTCTTTGAAATATCTGAAACCTTCCAAAGTCTGTTTGAATTTTCTCGAGAAACTTAGGAAAATTATATTTATATAACCTTAAAGCAAATCAACAAAGAAACTTGAAAAATAAATAGTTAGTTGAAATTTTTATTTTGTATTAAAAATTATTTTCTCTTTCTATCATAATTTGCCTGATTTTTTTTTCTTGACTGAAAAATCTTTTTTGGTTGAAAATAGAATAATTATGTTGAAAATTCGTCATTCGGTTTGAAAATTAATCTCTTTTGCCAGGAATTTAATCTTTTTTTATTAAAATTCCAACTGTTTGGTTTAAAATTAAAATCTTTTTTGGTCGAGATTCAATTATTTTGTTGCAAATTTGTCTCTTTGAATGAATTCAACCATTTTTTTAATATCAATTATTCTGTTTTTCGTTCAGAATTCATCTTTTTTTTTGAAAATTCAACTTCTAGGTTAAAAGTGGAACAGCCAGAGAGAAACAGCTTTGTTAAAACTTAATTTTTTTGGTAAAGATTCATAATTTTAGTTTAAAATTCATTTCTTTGGTTGAAAATTCGTTTTTTTTTTATTAATTGAAAAATGTTTTTTACTGATAATTCCTATTTTCGGTTTTAAAATTCAACTGTTTTACAGAAAATTCGTTTTTTAGTTTGAGAGTTAAAAAATTTGGATGAACTAGTCTTTCTTGAAATCTTTATTTGT
>CAKNYM010051343.1:61828-71968 GCA_932195095.1 Andricus curvator | reverse complement strand
TCTTTCTTAAAAATTAATTTTTTATCTATTTATTATTAACTTTTTTTGGTTCGAATTGCTGAAAATTTACCGATTTTGTTGAAAATTATTTTTTTTTTAATTTGAAAATTATTTTTTTAGCTGAATATTTAACTTTTATTTTTTTTTAATTTATCTTTTTCAGTTGAAAATTTATTTGTTTCGTTAAAAATTTTTTTTTTTTGTAGAAAATTCTTCTTGTTTGAAATTCATCTATTTTGGTTAAAAATTTTTTCTATAGTTTTTCTATGTTTTTTTTGTTGAAAATTAATTTTTTTAATTTTGTAGAAATTGTTGATGTAAGTTTTTGGCTTTAGGGTCAGGTGAATTGAAACCAATTAAGTTCAATTCACCTGACCCTAAAGCCACAACTTACCTCAAAAATTTCTACAAAATTTAATTTTTGAGGGTCAATACAATCCCCCAGCGATTATTATTTTTTTTAAACTGGAAACTTATGTATTATATGCTAAAATTTGCAGTTAAAAAATGCATTTTTTTAAGTTGAAATTTCATCTTTTTGGTAGAAAATTATTCTTCTTGTTTGAAAATTCATCTTTTTGGCTGAAAACTAATTTTTTTTAAATGAAAATTCAACTATTTTAGTTGAAAATTTATCTTTTTTGTTGATAAGTAAACCGTTTGGTTGAAAATTAATGTATTTTATTGAAAATTCGTCTCTTTTTGTTGAAAAATAATCTTTTAGGGGGAAAAACACCTTTTTGTTGAAAAATCATTTCTTTGGCTAAAAATTTAAATATTTAATTTGAAACTTCGTTTTTCTTTGGCTTGAAAATTTATCTTTTTCAATTTAAAATCTATCTATTTTGGTTTCGTTAAAAATTCATTTCTTTGGTTGAAAATTTGACTATTTTAATGATTTTTCTTTTTTAATTGAAAACTTGAGTATGTGCTAAAATTTTTAGTCAAAAAATATTTTTTACTTGAAAATTCGTCTATTTGGTAGAAAATTATTATCCTTGTTTGAAAATTCACTTTTTCAGTTGAAAATTAATTTTGTTTTGTTGGAAATTCAATTATTTTGTTCAAACACCTTTTTTTGGTTCGAATGGTTTAAAAATGGTTGAAAATTTACGGATTTTGTTGCAAATTCTTTTTTTTTAATTGAAAATTATTTTTTTAGCTGAATATTTAACTTCCATTTTTTTGAAAATTTATCTTTTTTAGTTGAAAATTTATTTGTTACGTTAATTTTTTTTTTTACAAATAAACCAATGGCTTGAAAATTCATGTATTTTAATGAAAATTCGCCCCTTTCCGTTGAAAATTAATCTGTTTGGTAAAATTTTTATCTTTTTGGTTAAAAAATGATTTCTTTGGTTGAAAATTTAACTTTGTTTTGAAAATTCGTTTTTCTTTTGTTTGAAAATTTATCTTTTTTAGTAGAAAACTCATCTTTTTTCGGTAGGAAATTGTTTGAAAATTCATCTATTTTTGTTAAAAAATTATTTCTATGGTTGAAAATTGTACTGTATGGTGGAAACATTGTTACTACTTTTTTGTTAAAAATTAATTTTTTTAATTGGTATAATATCTTAAAATTTTCAGTTAAAAAATGTATTCTTTTAGTTGAAAATGAATCGTTTTAGTGGAAAAGTCCTCTTGTTTGAAAATTTATCTTTTTGGTTGAAAATTAATAGTGTTTTTGTTGAAAATTCAACTATTTTTTTGAAACTATTTTTTTTGTTCAAAAGGTTTAAAAAAGGCTGAAAATTTATCGATTTTGTTGAAATTTTTTTTTTCAATATTTGTTAAACTAAGTATTTAACTTCCATTTTTTTAAATTTATTTTTTTCAGTTGAAAATTCAACGTCCGGTATTTGGTTGAAAATTCGTCTTTTTTGTAGAATTTTATCCTTTTTTTTTTAAAATGGTTGAAAATATAGCGATTTTTTTGAAAATTCTTTTTTTTAAATTAATTTGGTTAACTGCATATTTAACTATTCCATTTTTCTGAAATTTATCTCTTTTAGTTGAAAATTTATTTTTTTCGGCAAAAATTGAACTACTAGATGAAACTTCTTTTTTTTTTTTAATTAATTTTTTAACTAAAAATAAAACTTTCATTTTTTGGTTAAAAATTTAAATTTTGTTTAAAAGTTACTTTTTTCAACTATACCATTTTTGGATGAAAATTTAAACATTTTGTTAAAAATTCCTTTTTTTTGTTGAAAATTAATTTCTTTTTTAGTTGAATATTCGTGTTTTTAGTGGAAAATTATTTAATTGAAAATTCATCTTTTTGCTTAAAAATTCATTTGTTTGGTTGAAAATTTAAATTTTGTGTTGAAACTTCGTTTTTTTTTGGTTGAAAATTATTTGTATACTGAAAATTCAACTATTCCGATTTTCGTTGAAAAATTTTGTTTATTTGAAAATTCAATTATGTGGTTGAATATTATTCCTTTTGTTTATAAAAAATTGAAAAATTTTTTTGAAAATTAAATTTTTCATCTGAAAATTTAACTTTTCCATTTTTGGTTGAATTTTTTTTTAGTTGAAAATTCATTTCTATAGTTGAAAATTTAACAATTTTGTTGAAAATTCGTTTTTTTGTTACTTGAAAATTGTGCCATTTTTGTTGAATATTGAACTACGTGGTTAAAAATTCATCGTTGTTGGTAGACAATTCTTGTATAAAAATTAATCTATTTTGGTTATCGTGAAAAAGCTTTTTTTTCCAAATTACTAAAAAAATCAAGTTTCGTCCCATGCATTCAACCTGAAATATCTAATGAGCCAGTAAAAAATGAGATAATTATCCTTCTTGTATAAAAATTCATTTATTTTGGTTATCGTGAAAAATCTTTTTTTCCAGCTTATTAAAAAAATAAAGTTTCTTCCCATGCAGTCCCACTCAACCTGAAATACCTAATGAGTCAGTAGAAAATGAGATAATTATTCTTCTTGTATAAAAATTCATTTATTTTGGTTATCGTGAAAAATGTTTTTTTTCCAAGTTATTAAAAAAATAAAGTTTTGTCCCAAGCAGTCCCACTCAACCTGAATTACCTAATGAGCTAGCAGAAAATGAGGCAATTATTCTTCAGTATAAAAATTCATCTATTTTGGTTATCCTGAAAAATCCTTTTTTCCAAGTTACCACAAAAATGAAGTTTTGTTTATGCAGTTACATGCAGTCCCACTCAACGTGGAATACCTAATGAATCAGTAGAAAATGAGACAATTATTATTCTTGTATAAAAATTCATCTATTTTTTAAAGTGAAACTTTTATGCAAAGAATTAAAGAAAGTCTTTTTAAACCAAATGTGCGTCGATACACAAAAATTGTATAAAAACATTTTTTTAACTGTAATGTTTTTTGACAATTTGTATTCTTAGGACAGTATAAATTTTTTCATGAAAATTAATCTATTTTGGTTATCGTGAAAAATCCTTCTTTTTCCAAGTTATTAAAAAAAATAAAGTTTTGTCCCATGCAGTCCCACTCCACATGAAGTACCTAATGAGCCAGTAGAAGATGAGACTTAAAAGATGCTTAAGAGGTGAATTGGCGGAGTAAATATTGTTTAAGTTTAACTGGTTTAAGTTTAACTGGTTTAAGTTTACGGAGTTAAGTCCCATGTTGACTGAAATTTCGATACGCATGTCAGGGCCACGCGACGAGGCCGTTGAGGGAACTGGGAAGGCAGGCAACTGAGGCAACTGTAAAGGCGTGTTTGTTTGAATCTTTTCTCCTAATCTAGGGATCTTAAATCAAGATTGACGTCATGAGCGAAAACGGATTTCGAGTTTCAACTACGAGTCATCATCCAGTGAAATCTGAAATACGTCTGTGTCTGTTAAGTCAGTCTGAGGGCAATGCTCAAAATATCGTCTGCGCTGCGCGTCACCGAAATAGTAGTTATAGTTTATTACGACATTTTTTTACAAGGCCCTCTATTTATATATTGTTCATTTTCATATTTTCATTCTGTATTGTAGCGTCGCGAATGAACAAATATCGAAATGAGATTTAAAAAAAATTGTTTCTACATTTTGAGGATTTTTCTTGTATCATTTTTTAATTTCGTAGAGAATGCTCATTAACGTTTTTCAAAACAGTTTTTAAAATGAAAAAATTTGCTATACAAGGAATTAAACAACAATGCTTTTTGAAGAAAAATTTTTTTAACTGTAATGTTTTTTGAGAATTTGTATTCTTACTACAGTGTAAATGTTTTCATGAGATGTTCGTCGATAATTTTTAAAAAAATAATATTTGAATAATGATTTAACTGTAGTGTTTTTGATGATTTCGTATTTTTACTACAGTGTGATTTTTAGGGAAAAACACAGATTTATTTATTTATTTATTTATTATATTCACAGATACACAAATTGACTTCCTTGAGTATGTTTTTTTTTAAACTGATTTTTTTAAACATACTTCTTTTCAAGAGTTCTTGTGCAATTCTGTTACACAATTTGACTTTTTTAAGTTTATATTTTTTAAAAATATGTACTTCCAAAAAAATAAACCTAATGATAACAGGAAATTCATTTCAACTTTAATTTTTAAAAATTGTTTCCTCATTTCAGTATTTTTTGTATACTTTTTGAATTTCCTGGATAATGTTGATGTACGTTTTTAAAAACAATGATTAAAATGAAAAATTGTTATACAAGGAATTAAAGAAAAAGGTTCTTTAAAGAGTTTTGAAATATAATATTTTTTGACCATTTGTGTTCTTACTACAGTCTGAATGTTTTTCATCAAATGTTCCTTGAAATTTTTTTTATAGAATATTTTAATAATTACTTAAGTACAATGTGTTTGATAATTTCCTATTTTTAATAGTGATTTTGAAGGGAAACATTTTTCTTTACTTTCACATAAATAATTTCTAATGATAATGGAAAATTCATTACATATTTTAATGAATTCTTTAACTACAATGTTCCAATTTTTGAAGCATAATTGAAGAATTATTTAACTACAATGTGTTTGATAAATTTGTATTTTTACTACTGTGTGATTTTTCAAACAATTTTACTTTTACATAAATAATTTCTAATGATGACAGAAAACTCAGTACATTTCAATTTCAAAATTAAAAATTTCTTAAAAACAATTTTTCAAAATGAAACTTTAATGCAAAGAATTAAAGAAAAAGGCTTTCTTAACCAAATTTTGGTCGATATACAAATTTTATATAAACTTTTTTTAAACTGTAATGTTTTTTAGAAATTTGTATTCTGACTACAGCGTAAATGTTTTCATAAAATGTTAATCGATAAAAAAATGTTGTTAAAAGAATATTTGAATAATGATTAAACTAAAATTTTTGTGTTTATTTCGTATGAATAATTGTTTAAAGTGCATTTTTTTTATTTAAAAAATTGTTTAACCAATTTTTCGATCAAATCTACGTCGCTAAAAAATATTTTTAAAGAGTTCTTTGACTACAATGTTTTTTCAATACTTCGACATTTTTTTTTATAGTGAAAAATTGTTATTAAATGTACGTCGCTACAAAAAAAATTTAAAGAATATTTTAAGATTTATTAAAAATTATTAATAAAATAAAAATAATAAAACAAAATAAAAATGTATGCAAAAATCTTTGTCTGGGATCCAGATCATATGGAAATCTTTGCTTGGCCATTACAGAGTATAATAATAAAAAAAGTTTGACTTAAAAAAAAAAGAACTCCGTAAGTTCCCGAATATTTATTAAACATAATTTGTATAAAATTTAATTTTTTTAATTACGCAGTGCGTACACTTTCGATTCGACAGTCGCCTATTTGTGAATATTTTCTGACTTCTTGCAAAGCTTTAATTTAAAATTATTAAATGAGTTTTGAAAAGCCTCAACTTTTATTTTTAAATCTTACAGTAAAAAATTAACCATTTTTATTTTATCAATTTTAAACTAAACTATTTAGGATTTAAATAAAACTTTAAAGTTGTTTTGAAACGATAAATATTTGAGGCACTCAAACTATTTTCAGTTTGAGTTTAAGAGCATTGAGTGTAGTTTCAAATTTACATTAAAAAAAAAATTATAGTACGAAAAAAATGGTAAATCTGGGAAAGAAATATTTGATTAAACTTATTCTAAGCAGGATTTCATGATTAATTATGGCATTTTTTAAAGAGAAAATATTCTTGAATATGAGAACGATTTTGAACATATAAAAATTGTTTATTTAACAAATTTGATTTTTATTGGTCTTTTTTATATCGCCCGGAATGGATTTCCAACGACTAAAGTATATCCAACATTAAAAAATAAATTCTTCAATTGCAGAAATCATTAAAAAATCATTTAATATTATTTCAAAATAGAACATTTCTTACGATTTTTTTTCTTCTTTTTTATAAAAATAAATATTAAATTTTTCCCCTATTTCGTGAAAAAATTACCCTATTTCTCCTCCTTTTGCGCTGTGGTCCCTGTTAATGTTTGTTTTTGATTTTTTTTTTGCAATTTTAGGGTGACTTTTGTACCGCGAAACGGGAAATAAAGGGGAATTTTTCGAGATCGAAAAATGACAGTGAATTTATTTTTTGACCGGGAATTGCACACATTTTTAGACGAAAAATCTATCCAATCACTTGAAATATCACAAATTTTATATCACATATAATGCAATTTAAAAAAAGTTCAATTGTTAATTTTTTGAATTATGAAATCACTTAGTTCACTATGCGCAATTCTAAAACATTTGCATCAAAAATGTACATTTTCAATTAAAAAATTTTTCTAGTGCAGTTTTGAAAACTTAAACAAATAAAAATTAAAAACGTTTGAAATTGAAAATTTTTGACAAATAACTTTTTCAGTTGCAGTGTAAATATAAATTAATTATTAGTTTTTAATTGGGTTTTTAAAATTGAACTGTAGTTCGAGCATGAAAAATTGAACTTGATTTTACAAAACAATTTTGGAAATGTTCAAAATTATACAATTTACAGATTTTAACGTTAAAAATGGAAGAGTTTCAATTTGAAAGCCTTAACAGTTAAACTTTATAAACTATTTTCAATTTCAAAATAAGTACAAATTAATCAATTAATAATTAAACGTTTTTATTCAATTTCACATCCTATGAAAATATTCCATTTTTAACCCATTCAATTTTAAATTTTCTAATTAAAAAAAGGAACAATTTTTTAATATTTAGCAATATTTGACCATATTGGACTGTTCATTTGATATGATCAATTATAAATCAAATATTCAAAATTTGAAAAATCTGAAACTTGTTTGAAATAAAAAGCCTTGAATCTTTCAAATTTTATTTATAAGTAACAATGAAACAATTATTGATTTTAAAATACTTGAAATAAAAATAATTAAACTCCTAATTTAAAAAGTGTTCAGTTAAAAAAAATCGTAATCGTTCAATTTTTAATGCTGCTAACTTAAAATAGCTTTAAAAAATTGTTTAACGGCATTAAATTTAAAATTGTTCAAATAAAAAGTATTAAAAGCTTCCATTCTAAAAGTGTAAATTATTGAGCGTTTGAATAAAACAATTCTGAATTAAAAATTTTGTAAGCTCTAATTAAAAAAATTTTTAACTCAAAAGAGTTTGACTTTAAGTCTTTTGATTTGCAGTTAAGTTTTGATTCGAATTTTTTAATTCCAATGACAGTGAAAAATTTGTTCGAACCGGGAAATGACCGGAATTTTTTAAATTTTAAAACGAAGCCGGAATTGTAATTTTTAGAACTTTTTTTTTCTTAAAAGTTTGAAATTTATTTGTACATTTTTCAAAGAAATATTAGATTCAATGAATTTTGGAATACCATTCAAAGGTTTTTTGCAGAACTTAAAAGATTTTTAAATTGTTTTTGAGAAATAAATACTTTTTTTCGAATGTTTGTACACGCTTTCATTGTAACGTTTTTATTTCTCCCAAAAAGCATAAAATCAAAATCAAATGAAAAAAATGGAAATAAATACATCACTTTCCTTTAGATATAGCTTGGATATATAAATAATTTTTATTAATAGTATACATCCTCGAAAAATTGTGTACATTGAAACAAAATTTTCTTTTTCTTTGGCGAACATACACTTCATTTCATTAAATATACCTTTGTGAATTTTCAAGGTAATAAATGCAACGGCTGCTAATTATTGCTAAATGCTAATGAAGTACTATTTTTATCAGAACTCGGAATTTCTTTTCTATTTTCGAATTTACCAAAGTGTAAACTTTTGGCACATATATTATCGCTTATACATATATTAAAAATTTGTCAGTTTATTTGAATGGTGTTAGGAATAACACCTTATTGCAAAACACCATTCGTCTGTATACGTAAGATGAATTAATACCTTGTCTGGTGTTTTCCCTTTATGCATTTAATATTAGGAACAATTCTAGAAAAATGTATAATTTTTAGCCCGCTTTTAGTTTAACATTTAAAATATTACGAATACTGATTTTCTTATTAAAGATTAAATAAAAATGCTCTTATTTTAATTGTAATCGATTCTAAGTCTATATTTAAATAAAAAAATGTCTACACATTTTCTAATTTAAAACAATATTTAAGACATTTTTTAACAAAAAATATATAATACATATATTAAGTCTACGCATTATACATCGACTTTATTGTAATCGAACAGTTATATAAATAACTCATTATCATGTTTCAGTTTTACGTATGCGTTATTTTTTAAAAAATAATCACCCTGTATAGTTCCTCGCATTTATGTTTTTTTCTTACAAAACCCTGCAAGTGTCAGTTCTCATATTATAATGATAATATTATAATAATAAGACATTATAATATTATAATGAGTGGTTCGAGAAATCTTGATGTCACTGAAGTTCGCAATGTTTACAAAAAAAAAATAAAAAAAATTTAATTACTGAAATCAATTTTTTGTATTTAAAAGTCGTAAAAATAATATGGTTGGTAATAACTTATTATAACGTCATATTTATTATTTTAATAAAATAATTTCTATTTAATATTCGGAAAACATTCTAACTTTCCTCTAAACGTTCGTTTCTGAGATTGTATTAAACTAATTACTTGTACTCGATGTTGGACAATACCAGAAAAAGTATCCTCCTAATATCCCTATCGGAAGACTTCGTTATGTCCACCCACGCACCCTCAAATATCTATAAAACAAGACGGAAAAAATTCTAACTTTCTTCTTAAGCGTCCGTTTCTCAAATTTTCGTTCTCTAGTTACTTGTACGGTATGTCCTACAACACAAGAAAAAGTTTCATCCCAATATCCTTATCAGAAGACTACGTTTTATCCACCCACGCACCCTAAAATTTGTATGGAATAAACGGAAAAAATTCTAACTTTCCTCGAAATATTTTGTTCTTGGATTTCTTTCCCTTATTACTTGTATTTGATTCCAGACAACAGAAAAAAAGTTTTATTCCAATATCCTTATCGGAAGACTGCGTTTTATCCACCCACGCACCCTAAAATTTGTACGGAATAGACGGAAAAAATTCTATCTTTCCTCGAAATGTTAGATTCTTTGATTTCTTTCCCTTTTCACTAGTGTTTGATTCCAGGTAATTGAAAAAAAAGTTTCATTCGAATTTTCTTTTTGGAAGACTGCGTTTTATTCAGACAAGTTCACTAAAATGGACGAAGAAGTGCGTAAGTGGATAAAACGCAGTCTTCGAAGAAGAATATTGAGATGAATCTTTTTCTGGTGTTGCTTGACATTAAATGCAAGTGATAAGTGGAAGAAAATTTGATAACCGGACGTTTAAGAAAAAAGTTAGAATTTTGTCCCGTCTTATTTTATATACATTTTAGGGTGCGTGGGTCGACATAACGCAGTCTTCCGATAGGGATATTGGGAAGATACTTTTTTTGGTATTGTCCGACATCCAGTACAAGTAATTATCAGAATAAGATTAGACAACCAAAACGTTTAGAGGAAAGTTATAATTTTTTTCGAATTTTTCTGTGTACGTTACAGAGTGCGTGGGTGGATATAACGCAGTCTTCTGATAAGGATATTGGGATGAAACTTTTTCTTGCGTTGGAGGACATACAGTACAAGTAACTAGAGAACGAAAATTTGAGAACCGGACGCTTAAGAAGTTAGAATTTTTTCCGTCTTGTTTTATAAATATTTTAGGGTGCGT
>CAKNYM010051343.1:0-11162 GCA_932195095.1 Andricus curvator | reverse complement strand
TTCTTTGTAAAATTTTCTGAATTCTTTCTTATTCGTTGGAAATCATTAAAATATTTGAAATCTTTGTGAAATCTTCTAAAAAATTTTTAACTCGTTTCAAATCTTTGAAATGTTTCGAAATATTTTTGAAATCTTTCTTAAATTTTTGTTTGTGAAACCTTTCGTATTCGTTGAAATCATTGAATTATTTCAAATCATATGGCCATGGCTCATTCTAATTCTGAAACTGAATTAACATCGAAATTTTCAACTAATAATTTTTATAATTTGTAAATTGAATATCACAAGAAAATGTATACATTAACATTCTGTATTAGCGCAGAAGAAATAAAAAACTTATAGAATTATCCACAATATTAAAGTCTGTTAATTGTAATCTATAAAATAATTGGCACCAGTCTAGAAAAAGTGCCTTGCAATCTATTTATTCTGTAATGAACAAAAAATAAATTATATCTTGATAAATAACAAACTTTTCAGTAGCAATATCTCTTCTAAACGAGATTTTTCTTTCATAATAGACTAAGAGATTTTAATTACTCTTCACATTTCAATAAAATAACTATTTAAAAAAATTAATTGAAGGTTCACGTGAAAAATTCAAGGAGGTTTCCAGGTTTTCAAGGTTAAAAAAAAAATCAAGGAGAATTCCAGGTTTTCAAGGTTTTTCAAGGTCGCTGGACACCCTGTTATTCCATTGAGTTTTTGTACATTACATATGTGATTATTAAAATAGAATCATAAAAGGACAGAAATTATATATTATCTGGAAAAAGAATATTTAAAAAACCGAAAAGCTTAGCACCTAATTGAGTTTAAAATCTCTTGAATAATACAGAGTGTCTACTCAAATCTTGGAAAAAAATTCCCTGATAATTCTAGGTTTTTTCCAGGTATAACTTTTCATAATGCGGAGCCATTCGCATATTTCGCATTTTTTTAAACAATCGACTCGGAATATGTATATATGTGTATATAACATTATATAAAATATAATGTTATTTTTCAGTTAATATTTTTAATTTAGAAAGCTTTGACAAATGATATTACAAGATATTCTCAAACATATTAGCACCATCGATTGATTTAATAATTAAATAATACTAAACACATAATCATTTCTGATATTTGTCTTTTTAAGTCCATGAATATGAATAATAATTCAAACCAATTTTCATTTTATCTTCTTATACTTAAAATTCAGTGCAAATTTAACATGAATGTGGGTACTATATTAAATTCAATTTAAACCGCTTCAAATTTCTAACTTTTCAAGTAAAAATATTGCATTTTCAACAAGATAGATGAATTTTTAACCAAATAGTTGAATTTTCAACCAAAAAGATGAATTTTTTACCAAAAAAGATGATTTTTCAACAAAATACATGAATTCACAACCAAAAAGTTGCATTTTAACTAAAAAAGATCAATTTTCAACCAAATAGTTGAATTTGGACATAAAAAAGATCAATTTGAATTTGTTCTACCAAAGTGAAGAATTTTCAACTGGAATAGATGAGTTTTAAACCAAAAACATGAATTGTATAACAAATAATTTAAGTTTCAACCAAGTAATTTTATTTTCAACCAAAAAAATGGATACGTTATTTTTCAGTTTAACAAAATTTTCAATAAAAAAAAGGGAGTGTCTACACGTATAAAAAAATCCAGATATTTTTACCGAAATTTGGGTACACATAGCCACGGCCTAAAAGAACTAATTTCAAATAAATGAAAAAAACTAATTTCCAACAAAATAGTTAAATACAGTAAAATAAAGCTAGTTTCACAAATGAAGAATCATTACTATCCAATTTTTATTGCAATTTAAAAAAAGCACGCTCTCGAAAAAATTCCCCGACTTTAAAATTTTCTTAAAAAGATCTTTTTGATGATCAGGGTGTCCAGCGACCTTGAAAACCTTGAAAACCTGGAATTCTCCTTGAATTTTTTTTAAACCTTGAAAACCTGGAAATTTCCTTGAATTTTATACCAGAACCTTGAATTTGAATTATTATTTTTGTTTTTCTTTTACAACAGTTATTTTATTGAAATACGAAGAGTAACTTAAATCTTTTTGTCTATTATGAAACAAACATCTCCTTTAGAAGAAATCTTGTTACTGAAAAGTTTTTTATTGATCAAGATATAATTTATCTTTTGTTCATTACAGAATAAATAAAGAGATTTCAAGGCACTTTTTGTAGACTGTACCAATTATTTTATAGATTGCAATGGACAGACTTTAATAGTTCGACGTTAATTCAGTTTCAGAATCTAATGTTAAAATATTTAAAAGGATTTTGAACATTTCACAAAGATTTGAAAAAGGCGTGCACACTAAATTAAAAAGGTTTCACAAATATTTCAAAAAGATTTAAAAACTTTCAAAAGATTTGAAGGATTTCAAAGATTTGAAACGATTTTAAAAGGTTTCAAAACACTTTAGAAGATTTAAAAAAGATTTCAAATAATTAAATAATTTTAACGAAAACAAAAGATTTCACAAATAAAGATTGAAGAAAGATTT
Organism: Andricus curvator; assembly: GCA_932195095.1. NCBI lineage: Eukaryota > Metazoa > Arthropoda > Insecta > Hymenoptera > Cynipidae > Andricus > Andricus curvator. Next base: position 8,632 of record CAKNYM010051343.1, on the reverse strand, counting down.
CAAGAATTTCAAAGATTTAAAAACGACGTGTTCTAGATTAAAAAGATTTCACAATTTCCCAAAGATTTCGAACATTTCATAAAGATTTCAAGGAGATTTTAAAACGTTCAAAAGATGTCAAGGATTTTACAGGTTATAGTAAACTAAATTTTAAAACATTTCAAAGATTTCAAACGATTTCAAATTTTTTTAGAAGATTTCATAAAGATTTCCCATATTTTAAAGATTTCAGAACACCAGATTTCAAAGATTTCAAAACATTTCAAATATTTTTAACGATTTAAATTTTGTTTAGAAGTTTTCACAAAGATTCCAAATATTCCACTGATTTTAAACAAATACAAAAGATTTCACAAATATTTCAAAGAATTCATAAGGATTTCAAAATATTTAAGGAATTTTTAAGATTTCAACAATGGTGCAGTACACCAGATTTCAAATCAGTAAAAAGATTTTGAAGTATTTCAATTTTTTTAGAACATTTCGAAATATTTCACAAAGATTTTAAATACTTCAATACTTTCAAACAAAGACAAAAGATTTCAAGAATATTCCGCAAATATTTCAAAGAATTAGTAAGGATTTAAAAATATTTCAAAGATTTAAAAACATTTCAAAAAATCTAAACGATTTCAAATTTGTTTTAGAAGATTTCAAAAGATTTTCCAAAGATTTCAAATATTCCAGTGTTTGCAAACGCATACATAAACTTTCAGAAATATTTCACAAATATTTCAAAGAATTCATAAGGATTTCAAAATATTTAAGATTTCAACAATGGTGCAGTACACCAGATTTCAAAACATTTCAAAGATTTTGAAGTATTTCAATTTTTTTAGAACATTTCGAAATATTTCACAAAGATTTTAAATACTTCAATACTTTCAAACAAAGACAAAAGATTTCAAGAATATTCCGCAAATATTTCAAAGAATTAGTAAGGATTTAAAAATATTTCAAAGATTTAAAAACATTTCAAAAAATCTAAACGATTTCAAATTTGTTTTAGAAGATTTCAAAAGATTTTCCAAAGATTTCAAATATTCCAGTGTTTTCAAACGCATACATAAACTCAGAAATATTTCACAAATATTTCAGAATATTTCGGGAATTTTAAAGATTTCAACAATGGTGCAGTACACCAGATTTCAAAACATTTCAAAGATTTTGAAGTATTTTAAATTTTTTAGAACATTTCGAAATATTTCACAAAGATTTTAAATACTTCAATACTTTCAAACAAAGACAAAAGATTTCAAAAAGATTCCGCAAATATTTCGAAGAATTAGTAAGGATTTTAAAATATTTCAAAGATTTAAAAACAGTTCAAAAAATTTAAACGATTTCAAATTTGTTTTAGAAGATTTCAAAAGATTTTACAAAGATTTCAAATATTCCAGTGTTTTCGAACGCGTACATAAACTTTCAGAAATATTTCACAAATATTTCAAAGAATTTCAAAATATTTCAAGAATATCAAAGATTTCAACAAGGGTACAGTAAACCAGATTTTAAAGATTTCAGAACATTTAAACGATTTTAAACGATTTCAAAAAGATTAAAAAAGGTTCAACAAATTTGAAAAGATTTCAATGATTTCAAATGAACACAAAGGAGTCATAAACAAAGATTGAAAAAATATTTCACAAATATTTCGAAGATTTCATAAAGATTTCGAAAAATTTCTCAAAGATTTCAAGGATTTCAAAGATTTTACAAAAATTTTAAAAGATTCTAAATGGTTTCTCAAAGGCTTCACAGAAATTTCAAGATTTCACCAAGATTTTAAATACTTCAAAAAATGTCAATGAATTCACAAAGATTTCATAAAGATTTACAAGATTTCAAGGATTTCAAAGACTTTACAAAAGTTTAAAAATATCCCCAAAGATTTCATAAAGACAACTTATGTTCACAAAAAATTAAGAATTTGTTTATTTATGGTTCTGCTTTCTTTAAAAATTGTTCACCAATAAAAAATAAATGGATAATTTTTTACATGTATAGCAAACGGGGTTTTCATTATTTGATGTAAAAAAAGGAGACCTGGAAAAAATTAACTTCTTGATCTGGAAAACCTGGAAAAGACCTTGAATTTTGTTCCGAAGAATCGCTGGACACCCTGATGATCTTTAATGCTCGAGTAGTATCTCATCGTAACTCTTGTAATGTAATCATTTATATATTCCAGATTCAATCTTTGATGCATTTAATTAATCCCCTTGTAAGGACGATATTTTTCAATGATTCTTAAGAATTTATTTTGTACAATTTGAAGCTCCTTCAAATTGGTTTATGAAATTAACTCCATACAGGACACGCGTATGTCAATGCAGATCTTATTATCATTCTATAAATCTTTTCTTTTTTTCCCTAATAAATAATTTTGATCTCCTATTAAGGTAATGGATCTAATTTTATTAAAAATCCGATAGCTCTATGGCTTAGAAAATTAACATATCTCTTATAAATCTGCACAATTTACATCTGTTGCCATTTTCTATAAAATCAAACAGATAATATACATTGAGTACCAGGTAAATAATTATTAACTTTCAAAATATTGATTTTAGAGAAAATTGCAATGAATAAAAATTATGCTGATTTACAAGAGGAATACGAGTGTTACGGTAAATTTGATGAAAAAAATGTTATTTTGTGTATTTTCCACACGGAGAAAAATGGATGTTTAAACGTAATATCTAGATCTTCAGGGTTAACATATTTTATGTTTAACTATAGGACAGCAATCTAGATGTTCAAAGTTAGGATCTGTAGATATTCAAAAGTGAGATGTTACTCTGAAACATCCAAAATGTTCAACCTGAAATATCCGAAATATTACATGTATGGTTATGTCAACTAACGGCTGTAAATATTTGAGGAATTTACTTATTTCTGAGCATTTAAGGAATTAATTGATAACTTATTTGTGAATTTAAAACTAACCTTGAATTTTCGTACATGAAATAAAAACCGATACAGGGTATGAAATGCCGATCAGATAATACATTCAGTCTAGCTGAGGTTATGTTTAATATTTTAATTCAAAATAAAAAATAAAAACGGGGTAAGTAAGCTGAGAACGAATAATATGTAATCTGCATTTAAAATTCTATTTATTTGAGGTTACTTAAACTCATATTTTATTATAAATTCACAAACATTTTGTCAAATCACGTGTCAAATGTTCAAAGGTGTTCGAGTCAATATAACCTCAAACTTAAGAACATTGTTCCGTCGTGTAGACAGACAAAACTCGTTATACAATTTTAATTAAGGATAGCTAATTTTGATTCTTTGAAAATGTTCAAAAATGGTAATATTCCATAATTGTAATATCGAAATTATATAGCCGTCAAATATAGTCGTGAAATTCGAATGCGCAATGCGCATGCGTTCAGATGATTTTAACATCTGAATATGTTACAGTTTAACATAAAAATATTTTTACGCCTAACATCTCAAAAAGATAGTAGATGTTTGGCATGAATATCTGCATGTTAGGCGGAACAATCTTACCCTTTGAACATCTACATTTAAACATCCATTTTTCTCCGTGCATATTTTTTTCTGGGTATAGTATTAATATAAATTGTAAATAGATGTGATCCTATAACTGGTCCTTGTTAAAAAGCTTTAATTTTGCGTCCAAAAAAAGTTCCCATATTACTAGTATTGATTGAAATTCCACTCTCTTTTAGATTTTGAAAAATGTGTGAAAGACATCAGTTTTTTTTTTAATTCTACGTTTTTAGTGCATTTTACGTAAAACTTCTAATGAGCAAAAAAAAACATTCCCAAATTTCCGAACAATTAAAAAAAAAAGAATGTACCATAAATAGTTCTAAAGTTATGACGCCTTAAAGAGATTTTTCAGTAAAAAAGAGGCAAATCTTTTTCTTTTCGAACAATGTCTTGGCCAATATACATCCTACATTACTGTTGTTTTAAAATAAAATAAACAGATTAAATTAGCTTTAAAACTAAAAAGAAAAAAAAATGATTCTAACTCTTACAGAACATCTCAATTATATAGATTGCATTTTTTAGTTAAAACTTATTTTCTACCTATTGCATCAGTACTTTTCACTATTTTCTTTAACGCTTGTGCTTGGAAGAGAAAATCGGCAGTGGTCAAGGTTTAAAGTCGTCATTTAGAGAAAATGTATAAATCCCTTGTCACTTTATATATTTCTAATGTATTAATACAATAAATGAGTTTTTGCATGGCATTAGTGAATGAGAAATTCATTCGGTTGTTGCACTGAAACATAACAGTTTAAAGATTAAAGATTTTTAAAGATTGAACTTTTTTTTTACTGAAAAATCTCTTTAAGGCGTCATGACTTTAGAACTATTTAGGCTGGAACATTTTTTTTTAACTGTTTGGAAATTTGTGAACTTTTTTTTGCTTTTGAGAAGTTTCACGAAAAATAAACCAAAAACGTAGAATTTTTAAAAACACGATGTCTTTCACACATTTTTCAAAATCTAAAAGGGAGAAAGTCAATCAATAATAGTCACACATCAAGAACTTTTTTTGGACGCAAAGTTAAAAGTTTTAATCAGAGAAATCTTTACTTATTATTTGTCCCTTTCGAAAAAAATCACATAAATTGATCAAAAAACACTATAATATTTTTTATCAAAGCGAAAAACTTGTTCTTTTCGTTTCTAGGAACCTAATAACGTAATAACACCTTTATGTATGACAAAAGCAAGTAATATTTATGCCAGCATTGAATATATAAATGAATTTTAGTTTTGGATTTTTCATCGCATAATTTCGTACAATCCAGGTTTTTGAAGCAGAAAAAAAATTGTCTCTAGTTATATATTAAACAAATTTTATATACAATTATCCGTTCCAGCTATTTGTGAGAAAATACCACTTATTTATGCAAACGACCATAAATTACCCTGTAATAATGGTCTAATAATTGTTAAAACAAACTTATTTAACAAATTAGCTCTTCGGCTATGTTGCAACATATAGAGTTAATTTTTTCTATATAATTAATTGCAAATAACTACATTGAAGCCAATGTTAGAACTCTGGGCAATGACTAATAACTATTATTGTTATCAACTTTTATAAGCAAAGTTTTCATGTCGTCTTATCATATCTTATAAACTAAAAAACATTTTTTATGTTGGAATCAACTGCCAATGACTCATTGCCATCACGTTTGGTCAATCGATGAGAATCTCATTTTGTGTCATTGTTAACCGAAAATTTGCTATCGCTAATATTATAATGATTATTAAAGTAAATAACGCTTGCATCCAAATAATAATCATGTATAATAATAATAATAATAATAATAATGTCAAGGCACATAATCAGTTGATGCGACGAATCTTGCTCGTTTCATGAGCTTCTCTAATAATAACAAATAATAATTTGTTTACTATATAACAAATTATTTATTCATCTTCATTAATCCAACTCACAAGCCCCTTGTGTCCATGTAATGTAAAAACTTAGTTGAAATTAAGTGCCCAAACATGGCTAATCGCCACCAAATTATTTTCATCCAGTTATTTGTTCATAACAAATTCAATAAATGTTTAAATGTTTACTGTTCTACTGAAAAACATTTCTAAATAGCTGTATCATTGATTCTAGATATTTTTCACTGAATTAGGGTGTCCAGCGATTCTTAGGAAAAAAATTCAAGGTCTTTTCCAGGTTAAGAAATCAAGTTTTTCCAGGTCTCCTTGTTTTACATCAAATAATTAAATAACCGTTTGTTATACAAGTAAACAAAATGATCTATTTCATTTTTTGTTGGTCAACAATTTCTGAAGAAAGCAGAACCATAAATAAACAAATTCTTAATTTTTTGCGAACATAAGTTGTCTATGTGAAATAATTTTTAAATCTTTGTGAAGTCATTGAAACCCTTGAAATCTTTCTTTGATTTTTGTTTGTGAAATCATTGATATCTTTTGAAATCTTCTCAAATTTGTTGAAACTTTTTGAAATGTTTTGAAATCTTTGAAACCCGGTGTACTGTACCCTTTTTAATATCTTTGGAAGTCTTGAAACATTTTCAAATCCTTAAGAATTCTTTGAAATCTTTTGTATTCGTTCGATATTACTGGAATATTTGAAGTATTAGGGAAAAACTTTGAAATCTTCTACAAAATTTTTAAATCGTTTCAAATTTTCATGAAATCTGTGAAATATTTGTGAAATCTGTCTGAAAGCTTTGGTATTAATTTAAAATCATTAAAATATTTGAAATCTCTGTGAAATCTTTTGAAACTTCTAAAAAAAATTGAAACCTTTGAAATGTTTTAAAACCTTAGAAATCTTATTTACTGTATACTTGTTGAAATCTGTGAAATTCTTGAAATCCTTATGAATTCTTTGAAATATTTTGTATTCGTTTGAAATCATTGATATATATATATATAAAATATTTGTGAAATCTTTTGAAACCTCCTAAAAAATTTTTAAATCGTTTAAAATCTTGGAAATATTTTAACATTTTTGAAATCTGGTGTACTGCATCCTTTCTTAAATCTTTGACATTCTTGTATTCTTTTGAAATATTTCGGAAATTTTTACGAAATCTTTGAAATATTTGTGAAATCTTTTATATTCGTTTGAAATCATTAAAATATTTGAAACCTTCCAAAAAGTTTTTAAATCCTTGAAATCTTGTGAAAGTTTTAAAATTTTGGTAAAATGTTCGAAATCTCTGTGAAATCTATAAAATCTAATGTATGTTACATGCCTTTTTTAATTCTTTGAAATCCTTAAAGTCTTTATGGAATGTTCGAAATTTTTTTGAAATATTTTAAATGGAGTGTACACGCCTTTCTTCATTTTTTGAAATCCTTGAAATTTTGGAAATCTTTAAAATGCTTTAATTTCTTTGAAATCTAGTGCACTGTACTCTCTTTCAAATCTTTGAAATATTTGAAATGTTTTCAAAGTTCTAAAATCTTTGTGAAATGTTGAAAATCCTTTTAAATATTTTAAAATCTATGAAATAATTTGAAATCTTTAGAAATATTTTGTAACCTTTTGAAATCTGTATCCCCCTGCCTAATTGTAATTCTGAAACTGAATTACCATCGAAATTTTCAACTAATAATTTTTATAATTTGTAAGTTGAATTAAAAACTTATATAATTATTCACAATGTTAAATCTATAAAATAGTTGGTACAGTCTACAAAACGTGCCTTGAAATCTATTTATTCTGTATGAACAAAAGATAAATTATATCTTGATAAAAAAACTTTTCAGTAGCAAGATTTCTTCTAAACGAGATGTTTCTTTCATAATAGACGAATAGATGTAAATTACTCTTCGCATTTCAATAAACTAACTGTTTTCAACGTAAAAAAATGTAAATTCAAGGTTCTCGTAAAAAATTCAAGGAGATTTCCAGGTTTTCAAGGTTTAAAATAAATTCAAGGAGAATTTCAGGTTTTCAAGGTCGCTGTACACCCTGTGAATCTGAATATTTTATAACGAACAGTATGACGGTGAATCTAGCACCCAGTTATCAGCACCAAGTTAATTTTTTTTTAAATGTAGGCTGGTATCATTGAACTAAAGAAATACGTCGCGCCTGCGCTTTGGCAATGTTGTCATTTGCTTTCTTCCTAACCTCCGTTTGACATTTCTCCAAAATATGTTCAAACTTTCCATGTTTTTACAAAGATTTATTACGGGATGCGACTTTATATTCGAAGGAGGTTATTTTCGACGAAGTCGCAATCGAAAATATGATATTTATAGTTAGGATTCGCCAGCTCTGAACTTTTCAGAACCTTAAAATAATGTTTTCACTTGTCAGGATCAAAATAATTTGTTGGGACCAATACTCTGTTACTAGATTTCAATGTTAATGACAAAATTATTTTCTGATCTTACTCTATTCTATCTCTCTTTTTATTTTATCCTATTATAACACTTTTAATGATAAATCAGTTTGGTTATGCGAAGAAAGTAACTTTCGACGCAGCCGCAATTGATAATCTATTTCTATTTAGCATTCTAACGTATATGATTTTGCGATCAGGAGGTTCCAGAAGTGAATAATCTTCAAGTCCCAACTCAGTTCACCAGTTAAATTTAGTCAAGGAAAAAACCAGGGCCATTTTTCGATTTTCACATCCTCGACAACGTCATCTTCAGAGTCCAGGGTCGAGTCCCCTGAGATTTCCTGGTCAGGAGGTCTCAAAAGTGAATAATCTTCAATTCCCAACTCAGTGCACCAGTTAAATTTAGTCAAGGAAGAAACCAGGGCCATTTTTCGATTTTCACTTCCCCGACGACGTCATCTTCAGAGTCCAGGGTCGCGTCCCCTGAGATATCCTGGTCAGGAGGTCTCAAAAGTGAATAATCTTCAATTGCCAACTCAGTGCACCAGTTAAATTTAGTCAAGGAAGAAACCAGGGCCATTTTTCGATTTTCACTTCCCCGACGACGTCATCTTCAGAGTCCAGGGTCGCGTCCCCTGAGATTTCCTGGTTAGGAGGTTTCAAAAGTGAATAATCTTCAATTCCCAACTCAGTGCACCAGTTCCCAGATAGCACAAGAGTTTGCGGCAAACTTGCCTAAACCTTGTGATGCAAGGTTGGAAAGCTTGCATTGCAAGGTTCAG
>CAKNYM010051342.1:0-13079 GCA_932195095.1 Andricus curvator | reverse complement strand
ACTTCCTTATCCTTTATCCTATTTTTATTTCTCATTACCCCCAATTTTTCTTCCCAGCTCTCCAACTCCACAACCGCCACTTCTTTCTCCTTTCTCCCCTCCAACTTAACTTTCCCTACCCTGCCTTTATTCCACCCTATGCTCTGTAGCAGCGCTTCCACACCCTCCCTTTCTTCCCCGCTCTTTATCTTCAACCCTCTTATCACAATATTATTTCTCCTGTCTGCCTTCTCCTTTCTCTCCATTCTCAACTCCATTGCCCTTATCCTTTCCCTATCCGCCCTCTCCTCCTTTTCATTCCTACGCTCTCCCACTTTCTCTTCTATCATATTCCCTACCCTCTCCCAAATACCTTTAATCTCGCCCCCGCTACCCCCGACTCCTATTTCCATTTCCGTCCTGCCCTCCACCTTCTCAAGCCTTTTTTCAGTCCTTTCTTTCCACGCCCTAATCTCCTCTTCCATCTGTTTTATTTTAACTTCTTTTTCTTTTCTTTCCCTCTCTAACCCATCTACTCTCTCTCTCTCAGCTCTTTCACCTCCTTTTGCCATTTCTCATCTCTGATTCGCAAGTCCTCCCTCATACCTTCCATCTGCACCTTGGCCCCCCTTACGTCCTCCCTCAGCCCCCTGATCTCGCCTAACAACATCCCGAGAGCCTCCTTTTCCAACATCCCCTCCATTTTTTTGGGGGGTGACCTCGGTGTTATCCCGCTTTTTTTAAACGCGCTCTCGACCTCGCATTTCCCCGGACTCTCTTGGCTGTCTCTCTTCCTTTTCAAGAGATCCTCCCCGTCACTTGCGCTTGACGCTCTCTCCCTTACGTTCTCGCTTCCTTCGTTGCCACCGTCCCGATTTCTCCCTCTCCCCGACGCACCGCTCGACACCGGGCGACGCGTTGTTGGCCGTCGTGGCTTGTGAAAAATTCCCTCCCCGTCGGTTTCACTACCAGCACTGCCAGTACTCTCGCTGCCCACCTCCCGCTCTACCGCCGGTAACTGGGACCTATCCATGCAGTACCTGCCGCAAGCGACAGATGTCTCTGCCAAATGTTGGCGTCTTTCGCCGCCAAATTTTCCTTTTTTTTTTCGCCTTTTTTTCCAATTCCTCAGTCCCTGCAGACACCCCTTTCTCTCCCTTAGCATCCCCTAACTTTTCGAGAACCACCCTTGAACCCTCGAAAGCCCAGGACTCCTGACCACGAACTCCCCCGATTACTTGCCAACCTAACCTCACTTTCCCTATCCCGCTAGATACCACCTCCCACCCACGCTGAAACTCATGCCACCAACATGCAAGTCCAAGTAAATATTATATATATAACGGTCACAGGCCGTGACACAAGCATTAAAAGACGTGCATTTCTAATCCTGCAACTTTAAACAGTTTTAATTTGTAACTAAATAATTTGAAATGTTTCAATCTAAAATTATTCAACACTTTCAATTCAAAAAATTCATGCATATTTAAATAGCTATAAATTTCAAATCATTCAATATACTGAATACTACAAATTTAAAATGTCTCAATCATTAAGGCTTTAAATATTTTCGAAATCGCGATTAGCCCTTTGAAGAAAATCGTAGCATAAAGAAAAAAAAAAAAAAAAAAAACATCTTTCTTTTTGAAATTCCAAGAGTATACATTTTTATTTTTTTACCTTATACGAAAAAAAATTTTAGCAATTTCTTCAGTAAAATTCTCAGTTTTGTAGCTGTTTTGTAGACTAAATAGCACTTTCATTTATTAAGAAATCACAATCAAAATAAAAAAATCAGATATTATAATTTTGATTCTTTTTACTTCTTTCTACTCTAAAACAGTTATTAGATGGAAGAATGTTGTTTCTTATATGAGCCGCTGATAATAAAAACTGGAAACATCTCGTAGGTGAGTAAAACGCAGCTATAGAAAAGTGCCTACAAAAATTGGATATAATTGCACGTCTGTAAAAATCAGTAATAGAACATTGGTAGTAGAAAGTAGACAACAGTACTTGGGCCGTAAGAAACAGGAATAGAAAAAATCGGCAGTTTTTATTATCACCTTAATAGGAACTAAGTCATAGAACCAATTATAAATAGTAAATTCAATTTACCTCAAAAAACAATTCTGGAAATTCAAAATTGTGGGAAAACCTCAAAAAAAAAAAAAAAAAAGAGGCTCCCAATATTTAAAGAGTTACATTTTTCAAACATTTTTTGAAGAGCAGAACCGCAATAGTCAAACGACGGACGAAGTACTAGTGACAGGTAAGAAGAACGTGAGTTATGTTGGAAATATAGTACATAGTTTCTCATATAGAGAGCGCATTCAACTGCAATGAAAGTAGCGCGCCAAGGCATTAGGAATTTGAAAATTTAATTAATTATATTGTGGTAATATTTATTTATATAGAGTATTTCTGCTTTTAAATTTATGGAATAATTCTTGAACTTGTTTATGAAAATCGATTCTAAAATTCTTCTTTTATAAGTGTTATTTTCTTTAGCTAAAATCTTTATACTATCGAAATTAAAATAAAAAAGGTGGTCAAAGTTCCAAGAGTGTTGTGACAAACCTGTGTTTAAATTGCCAATTCTGCAATCTCTTTTAATTCTGTTATTCTCGTTTTTAACCTTCTGCCAGTTTCACCAATGTAAACCTTATTACAACCTTTGCATTTTATTAAATAAACTACGTCAGATAAATTTTCAATTTTCTCTGAATCTTTCTTATTTATAAGGCAATTTTCCAATTTATGGTCATTTCTAAAATATGCGTTAATGTTGAATTTTTTCAAAGCACTTTTTAATCTCGCTGATAAACCTTGAATGTATGGCAACGAAACACGTAGATCAGTTTTTTTGTAATTATCTAACCATTTATTATGTTTACTGGAACTATTGTAAATGTAATTGATTCTTTCTTTAATAACACTTTCTATTAAAGGCAGTGGATAATTATTTTGCTGTAATGTAATTTTCAATTGATCTAAATTTTCTTTCCTGAACGTGAAATCACTTAGTTTTATACATCTATCTATTAATCCCTTAATTAATCCAACTTTTTGGTTAAATTGATGGTGTGAGTTATAATTCAAAAATTGCCCTGCCCATGAAGATTTTTTGTACCAATTGGTAACCAAAGCTCCATTTTACGTTTTTATAATTGACATATCTAAATAATTTAATGTGTTATTATTTTCCAATTCAAAAGTAAATTGTAAAGATTCTTCGATACTATTAAATGTATTAATTAATTCTTGAATTTTATCAGTAGGAACTATTGTAAATATATCGTCCACGTACCTTTTATAGAAAAGTGGTTTAAAACTTAATTTTGATAGTGCTCTATTTTCTATGTCCTCTAAAACAAGATTGGAAACAATCGGAGATAAGGGAGATCCCATTGGACAACCTGATATCTGTTTGTAAAATTTTTAGTTGAAAATGAAAACAGTATTATGAAATACTGTTCTAACAGCTATTAATATTTCAGAGTTAGATACTTTTGTTAAATGTTTGTAAACTTGTAATTTGTCTTCTATGCAACCAGAAAGTAAGTCTAGCGGAATGTTATCAAACGTAGAAATCACATCTAATGATAATAATGAATGGGTACTAGGTACATGTATATTTTTAATTTTTTCTTTAAAATCCCAACTGTCTTTAACAAAGGAGTGAATCGTACCAGAAACAGGTTTTAGAGTTTTTGATAAAAATTTAGCTAAGTTATAAGTAGGTGATCCAATGGAAGACACTATCAATCTCCATTTTAGGTCCGGCTTGTGAACTTTAGGTAGAGTGTAAGCCTTGACCACAACACTCCCGTGATTTTTTAAACGATAAGCTAAATTCTCATTTATATACCTTTTATTTTCCCATCTTGATATAATATCATTGCATTTATCTTCAATGGTTGGAACTAAGCTGGTGTTAACTTTTTTGTATAATATGTTGTTTTGTAAAAGATTTTCAACTGTTTTAATATAATCATCCCTATTAGCTGCTACTGAAATATTACCTTTATCTGCTTTTAAAACCATTACGTTTTTGTGATCATTTTGAAATTTTTTAACCGTTTCGAAGACTTTATTAGAATTATTAAATTTATTGATTTTATTGTGGTTCGAAATTAAATCTGTGATCACTTTTCTGAAATTTGCTTTTTTGTTATCGTCATCAACATTTTTTATACATTCTTCAATATTTGCAATGATATTATTAGATGGAATTTTGTTCGAGTTATAAGGAATACCAAATTTATTTCCCAAAGCCAACGTTTCAGCTACCTCATTTGGAATTGTAACATTGGATAAATTTTTAAACCACTTACTTAATCTTAATTCTCTATATTTGTTTTCATTCTTTAAAAATCTATTTTTGAGTAAGTTAAATTTGTTGATGTGAACATCTCTCTGTTCATACTTTAGTCTATGTAAACTTTGTTCTTGTGATTTAAAGAAATTAGTAATTGAGCTATCAGTAATTTTTCTGTCCAGTCTATATTTTAAATAATTAGAAAAATGACCTAGTTTCTGAATCCTATCAACTATATTGCTGATTTCACAATTTAAAAGTTTTTTCTGATACGTTAATTTCACTTTTTGAAGTTTGGTGTAAATTTTATAATGAACGTCATTCAAATTAAATTGGTTAGGACTATTCTGTATATGAGCTTGAATTAGAGATTCTCTTCTACATCTAATGAGAAAGGTGCGTTGTTCTCTCAGGTGGACTAACCTCCGTTGAGTGTTGATCCAATCTCCGATGTCACGACGTGTAGTTGGACCGTATCTTATACGTACGAAATCCAAGTATCCCATTATCCCAGAACGTTATGGACCAATTTTTGATAAAAATAAACAACTTCTTAAAACAATTTTTAAGAAGTGAAATCTTTCTTCGATCGATTCAATTGTTACCTTAATAGGAACGTAAGTTCTATTATTTCGGTCTTACGATCAATTTGAATAAAAAAGACTAGGAATATTCCGAGTTAATACTTTAATTATAAAAAGTTACATTCTGGCAACGTTTCGATCTCATTAAAACTTAATTTTGATAGTGCTCTATTTTCTATGTCCTCTAAAACAAGATTGGAAGCAATCGGAGATAAGGGAGTTCCCATTGGACAACCTGTTATCTGTTTGTAAAATTGTTGGTTGAAAATGAAAACAAGGCAATATTTGTACGTATATTCATACTAGCGCCACGCACGGGAAGTTCAGGCGCGAGTACTTCGCGAAAAAACATGCTCATTTTTCGTGAAGTCAATGTACAGGACTTTGGCCTCTTTGTGTCTATTCTCCATGTTTGTAAGCTACACTTAATAATCAATTATTAACTCACGTAGAGATAAATGAAGTGAGGTTAAAAAACGGGACCACGTGGTGACAAAAATTAGTTTGAAAAAGTTCTAAAAGTGAAAAAGAATAAGTTAAAATGTTTGAAATTTAAAAAATATACGCTCCAAGAGGAAGAAAAAGTCTTCAGCTACTGAATAATAAGAAGATCCTTGCAAAATAACCAAGATAAAAGTGCGATGCAAATAAATTAAAGTCGGCAAGTGAAACACGTGCTAAGGTGTTAGTGTAGAGTGCGTGGCAAGTTTATAGGTTAAAAATGCCGGGTCGTATGAGTGATGAAGAAAAATCAGCGGCAGAACACGATTTTGAAAAGAAAAACGTGGTCTTGGATAAGGACTTAAGAAACCAGATTCGAAAAGTGTTTTTGAAACAACTTAAAAAAATAACAGTGTTTACAACGAAAATATATCAGACTATAAGTGTCCAAAAAATAGAAATGGCTAAACAAGCAAGAATAGAGGATATCATGATACCCATTTTTGATGGAGTAAATTATACAAGCTGGAAAATGAGATTGATGACTTTGCTTGAATATAAAGAATGCAAAGGAACAGCACTGAGAAAAATTAGTGCTACAGATACAGCACACACCTGGAACAAAAAGGATTTGAAAACGAGAACGATCTTGATAAGTACAATTACTGATAAACAACTAGAGTATGTTGGTGAATGTACAACTGCTTGTGATATGATAAATAAATTCGACAAAATGTACTCGACACAATCTACAGCTATGCAAATAATATGCAGAGGAAAAATAGAAGAAACAAAACTAATAAATTACAACACGGTAGAAGAATTCTTTATTGATTTCGAGAAAACGACAAATGAGTTCAAGGCAGCTGGTGGAAAGCTAGATGAATCCGAGAAGATGAGATACCTTATTAGAGCTTTGCCACCAAACTACAGCTACATTGGTGACTTCATCGATGTTATTCCGGAGGACCAAAGAACTGTAGATTACGTAAAATCTAAAATAAAAGAAAAGAACATGACTTTAACTAAAACGGATAATAAAAGCAACGCGAGTACCTTTGCAACACAAGCCAAAGGCAAATGCTTCAACTGCAGAAAATTTGGCCACTACAAGAAGGACTGTCGACAACCACAACAGAGCAACCGAGGGAGAGGTGCTCACTTCAACCATGGTCAGCGAGGTCACCAGACAGGTTACTACAGAGGTGGATCCTACAGAAGCCGAGGCCAAGGACAAAGATCAGGACAACCGAGAGGCGAATCATCAAGCGAGCAACAAAGCAACTATCCATCCGAGACGTGGACAACACAGGTATTTAATCCAGAGGTAAATCAGGTAGAAGGGTACGGTTATAATAAAGAAATTGAAAATTGTAGTGAGATTAACTGTTTGTTAGATAGTGGCTGTACAGATCTCATCATAAGAGATGATAAATTTTTCGATAATTTTGTTAACCTAAAAGATCCTGTCGATGTAAAGTTGCCAGATGGCAAAAAGTTAAAAGCAACCAAACTAGGGATTGTTAAAATTTATTTTAAGAATTACTATAATCAAAAACAGGTAGATTTGAGGAATGTTTACTATGTAGAAGGTATAAAGCAAAATTTACTAAGTTTTTCAAAGATAACCAAAGTTTGCACGATAGTAGCAAGAAATCAAAATGCCAAAATTTACAATCAATCAATCGAGAGAATTAATAGCTCTCGCTAATAAAATAGACAATTTATATTGGATGAAAAGTTTTGTATCTGAAAAGGGTAAGACTAAAATACATGCAAATGTGATAAAGTTAACGGATAAAGAGCGATGGCATAGGGCACTAGGCCACGTAAATTTCCAATATCTAAATAAATTGGTAAATAATAAATTAGTAGAAGGTCTGCCAGACAAAATTGAAACTACCGAAATGAAATGCGCGAATTTTATAGAAAGTAAGATGGCAAATGTATCTTTTGAAAACAATAGAACAAAAACTACTGAAATTTTAGAACTAATACACACCGATTTGAATGGTCCACATAACACAACTGGTTATGGTGGAGAAAAATATTTTTTGACTTTCGTTGATGATTACAGTAAATGTACAAGAATTTTTTGCATTAAAAGTAAAGCAGAAACAGCGAGTTGCTTCATTGAGTTTTTAAATCTGGTAGAAACTAAATTTAACAAAAGGGTAAAAAAACTACGATGTGACAATGGCAAAGAATATTTAAATCGCGAAACTTATAATTTTATCAAACATAAAGGGATTGAATTATCGCCTTGCCCACCCTACGTTCATGAATTAAATGGAGTAGCAGAAAGGTACAATAGGTCAGCTATGGACATAGGTAGATGTTTGATGAGAGAAGCCAAAATACATAGAAGGTATTGGCCTGAAGTAATGAAAACCGTAGCGTATTAAAAAAAATCGAACAATTGCGAACACAGTGGAAAAAAAACTCCCTACGAAATATTTTTTGGTAAAAAACCCAACGTCAAACATTGTAAGATTTATGGTAGTCGAGTTTTTGTTAGGGTTCCAGAGACTTTAAGAATAAGTAAATGGGAAGACAAAGCTGAATTAGGCGTATTAGTAGGGTATGTTGAAAATGGTTATAGAGTTTTAATAAACAACAGAGTTATAAATGACACGTAGAAGCTAGACACGTACAAGTAGTTGAAGAAGATACACAAATAATTGGCCTAGAAAAAGTAGATGGCCATAACGGCCATAACACGCTGGAAACACCAGTTCCCGTTAGATCACTGAAGTTAAGCAGTGTTGGGCGCGGTTAGTACTTGGATGGGTGACCGTCTGATACTACTGCGTTGCTGTTGCCTGAAAACTGAAAACAACAAAATAGATGTAAATGATAACGAAAATCCTAAGAATGTCGTGAGCGATAAAGTGGACTACGAAAATTCAAATAATGTACACAATGAAGTTAAAGAAAATCTAATAGTAAAAAGAACATCTTACAGAAAAAAAATTCCAGTAAATAGGTACGGAAATCCAATATCTCATTTTATTTATGTAAACTATATTGATGCGAACGTACCAAATACTTTCGAGGAGACGTTAAACACCAGCGAATGTAAACAATGGCAAATAGCGATGAACTCCGAGATTAAAAGCTTAAATAAAAATAATACATGGCAAATTGTCGAAAGGCCTGAAGACCAAAAGGTCATTGATGTCAAATGGGTTTATAAAAAGAAAAATAATAATGTTTATAAAGCTAGATTAGTTGTACGAGGATTTCAACAATCGGAGTATGTTCAAAATGTTTATTCACCAGTGGGAAAAATGCAAACGCTAAAAATTTTATTGTCTTACAGTTGCAAAAATAATCTATTTGTAGAACAAATGGATGTCGAGACAGCTTTTTTAAATGGAAATATAAAATCAGAGGTGTATGTCAATGAACCGAAAGGTTATGAAACTGGAGACAATAAGGTTTGCAAGTTGCAAAAGGCACTCTATGGTCTCAGAGAAAGTCCTAGGGCGTGGTACGACTGTTTTAATGAATTTATTGAAAAACTAAATTTTGTTAGAAGCAAATATAATTACTGTCTTTATGTCAATAGAGCAAGCAAAGATCCAATACGAGGTGTGGCTATTAAATAACGAGACTGGCGCTTCTACAGAAGAAGTACGCATGCGCCAAACATCAGCGACCGATAGCTGTATAGCCTGAAGCCTTCTCTTTCGAATGCAGTACCTCTCGCTTATGTAAACAAATCCGTATAGCCGTAGCCTTCGTTCGCCTTAGAGTTGTTTTTCTGTTTCGCCGGGAAAATGTTAAGTGTGCCAATAGAGCAACGAATTGTTGTGAAATTTCACATGAAACTTGGAAAAACCGCTACTAAAACTTATAATTTATTGAAAAAAGTGTATGGCAATGAATGTTTATCGCTTGCACGTGTTTTTGAGTGGTTCAAGCGTTTTTAACATGGCCGAGAAGACATTGAAGATGATTCACACCCGGGTCGCCCTTCCACGTGTTTTTTTTCGATATTCATAGGATTGTGTACGTTCACTGGGTTCCTGAAGGTCAAACTATTAATCAACATTACTACCTTCACGTTCTTGCTGAACTCCGCGAAAGAATAAGGAAAAAACGGCCCGAACTGTGGAAGGACAAGTCATGGGTTCTCCACCTAGATAATACGCTAGCTCATTCCGCATTGTCTGTCAAGAGGTTTCTAGCCAAGTACAGCATCCCAATGTTTGACTATCCGCCTTATTCGCCGGATCTTGCGCCGTGCGACTTCTATCTGCTTCCTAAGGTGAAATCTGCATTAAACGGAACAAGATTTGAGTCCGTTGAAGCTGTGAAAGAGAAAGCAACACGCGTCCTGAAGGAGCTGAAAGAAGAAGACTTCCAGCACTGTTTCAAACAATGGAAGCCACACCTCGTATATATACTAATTTTTGCAGATGATCTCTTCATTTGTTGCCAAAGATAAAATTAAATTAAACAAAGTAAAAGCTAGTCTAATGGAAAGATTTTCGATGAAAGATTTAGGTAAAATTGGTCAGTATATCGGTATTGATATTGTTTATAATGATGCTAGAAGTAAAATGACATTGAGTCAAATGAAATATATTGAATCATTGGCTGTAAAATGCAAACTTGAAAATACAAAGTTATACGACACTCCAATGGAGACAAATCTAAAACTAGACCAAGCGAGAGAAACAGATGAGAGAATAAAATATCGAAATCTAATCGGCGAATTACTATATATTAGTACAGGCACAAGGCCAGATATAGTTTAAAGCGTTAATTAATCATTTAATATACAGTTTAAAAAATGGATTAATATGTACGAAGATAACGCAAGTGCAATTATTATTGCAAACTTTGGAAATTTTACAAAGAATTCAAAACACATTGAAGTGCAATACCACTATGTTAATGAAGACTATGAGAATGGAATTATAGATATAGTTAAAGTAGATTCAAATTTAAATCTGGCTGACATGTTAACTAAGAGTTTGAATAAGATAAAATTTGTAAACATTAGAAAAGCGCTGAGATTGGTTTAAAACAATGTAATAATAATACTGTCTGAAAAATCGAAAGTCAGTGTACTAGGATAAAATGTTTATGTAAATGATCAAGATTATAAATTTAAGGAGGCGTGTTGAATATACTGTTAAATATTATAATCTAGATATATCATTATTCAAATTTGGCACTCTTAGCGCCATCTATTAGTCTGAGGCGAGTCTGACCAGTAGAGACGAGCGCAGACAGGAGTGGTTCTGTTCTTCCTTCTATCGTCGCACGACAATGTGTAATGGGCGGGCCGACTCAGGGTTACATTATAATAAACCTTTTCTTATTGCTAAATAAGTGCACAGTTATTGTTTCACCATTTGATTAATCAACCTTTCCAACAGTTTTAAAAAGCTTAAAAAAAGATCAGAGGTTTAAATATTTCAATATATAATAGAAACGCTGTAAGTTTGAAATTAGTCTACATTTTCATGTTTGACCTACAATTATTCAATTTTAAAGGTTACAAATTACAATTGTGAAGAATAAGTAAAATATTTTAATTAATTTATATTAAAAAAAAAACATTTGTATACTTTATTATAAATAAAGCTGACGACACTGAATTTTAAACGCTCTGAATTCAAGATGTATTTCGAAAAGAAAACTGAAAGCAGAGGATCTACTTTCAAAATTTAAACTTTTGACTTTTTCGTGTTGTAGCAATTTCGAATCCCAGAATTTTTCATTTTTGACCTAACCTATAAGTTATAACGAAAATTGTGAAAATTCAAACAATGAGCTTGCATTCTGAAAATGACGCAAATTTTAACGTTAAAATACAAATTGTCTAATTGAAGCCTTGGAAATAAAAATTTTTTAAATTAATGTTTTGTAAATTGCATTGGAATCCTAAAAGAGTATAATTCGTGTAGATACATTACATTTTTTTACATATCTAGAGGTAAAAAAAGTCTACCCAATTTTTTCGGAATTTAATAACTTATTTTATGAGAGATAATTCCTATTAAATTCACCGCCGTTCACCAGTGACCGAAATGCACTAAGAAAAATATCGCCAAGACCCTAGGAATAAAAATTGGGTATACAGCGAATTTTTAAAATTTTAATTTTGGTATTTAATGAGATTATCGTTATAGCTTGTGATTTCCACAATTTTCCTATAATAATTTTTTTTTTCAATAAATACTGTAGGAAAAAATCGACAAGATCTAGGTGCCGAAATTATAATTACAGAAAATGTTCTGTACTTCTAGGGACGACTGAAATATCTCGAAAAATAAAATTTCCGACTCCGTAAAACTCCCGAATCATAAAATGCCAAAAATAATAAAATTCCCAAACAGTTTATAATATTACCGACTTTGAAAATTCCCAAATAATAAAATTCCCGACATAAAATTGCCGAATTCTAAAATATTTGAACTAGAATATTCCATAATTATAAAATTCCAGAATTTAAATAATTAAAAAATTATTTCTCAATAAGTATTATTTATTTAATAAAAATACGAGAATGAAATATTGAAATTTAAGAATTTCAAATTAGATTAAAATCAAATTCAAAATCCCATTTAACGTCCAATAATAAAGTTAATGTATAGAATTCCTGAAAATAAAACAAGAATTCAACGATCTAATTTGGACAAACACCACAAAATGCTCCTATTGCAATTCCTAAAAATAAAAAACTTTGTTTCTTTGCACAAAAATAAAAAATGGAAAGAAAAATGAGAAGGCAACCAACCAAATCCCCTTCCTTCTCTTTTTATTTCTTTCGTCTTTTTTATTTTTATTATTATCAAATCACAATATGGAAGCATGCACAATATTTACCAACGTTTCGGTGCTCACACAGCACCCTTATCAAGGCAAGAAAAATGAGTGCAGATAGAAACAGCGACGAAATAACGACGCTATCACCTCGATACCTGAAAACTAAATGTGGGTCAAAAGGCAAATCTGTTATAAACAAACAAGAAATGAGAGAAAGTCAAGACCCATGAAAACTTATTGCTAAATGTAATTAATCATACTAGAATAACTTTTGTTTAATTTATCCAAATCAGTTTTTAAATTAATAGACAACCTATTTTGTTTTTTAATATAAAGCATTTCCATGAATTCTCTCTTTCTTTCATTACTTTCACTGTGTAAAATATCAACATTATCTCAGTCAAACTCATGGTCAACACCAACAAACCCTTTCGTATGTCTAGCAAGAACACTCTTATAACAACGTCCTAAACGAACATCACTACGGTGGAGGAACCCAAAAGTGATGTACGTTTAAGACGTTGTTATAAGAGTGTTCTTGCTAGACATACGAAAGGGTTTGTTGATGTTGACCATGAGTTTGACTGAGATAATGTTGAAATTTTACACAGTGAAAGTAATGAGAGAATTCATGGAAATTCTTTATATTAAAAAACAAAATAAGTTGTCTATTAATTTAAAAACTGATTTTGATAAATTAAACAAAAGTTATTCTAGTATGATTAATTACATTTAGCAATAAGTTTTCATGGGTCTTAACTTTCACTCATTCCTTGTTTGTTTATACCGGATTTGCCTTTTGACCCACATTTAGTGGTCAGGTATCGAGGTGATAGCGTCGTTATTTCGTCGCTGTTCCTACCTGCTCTAATTGTTTTTGCCTTGTTAAAGGTGCTGTTTGAGCACCGAAACGTTGGTAAATATTGTGCATGCTTTCATATTGTGATTTGATAATAATAAAAATAAAA
>CAKNYM010051340.1:273048-295410 GCA_932195095.1 Andricus curvator | reverse complement strand
TGGTTTTAGGAAGTGGAGGTGCTAGGTTAATGTAAGCTAGCACCTCCACAAGAAAATTTGTTTTTTGAAAAAAGTAAAGGAGCCCAAAAATTTTAATTGTGGCCCAAAAAAAGCCCTAAAAAGCCCAACATTCTGAGCTATGAAACATCCCAAAATTCGATTGTGGAGGTGCTAGCTTAATGGACCTGTCCCAAAGAAACCCCATAAGTGAAAAAATGGGTTTTGCGAGTTTTTCGCGGTAATTATGACTTTTTTTGCGGTTTTTTCAATGAACATTGTTTCTGGCACATGAAAGACCACTTCATACTGATGATTAGATGTTCACATAAATTTTTTAAACAATTTATTATTGTTTTTGGCAATTTTCTCATAGAATGGAGTTAGAAAGACGCGGTTTTTTCAAAAATTTCCCACTTGTTGTGGGAACAATTTATTATTAATGTTAATAATATTCTCTTAGAAAAATGCTGCAAAATTGCAGTTTAAACAAAATGCTAGCAAGATGCGGTTTTTTTCTGAAATTTCTGGCTTTTTGTCCAATTTTCAATTGGAGTGAAGTAATAATGAATTCAAGTTAAAAACATAATTGTTTAAACAATTTATTATCATTGTTAATGATATTCTCTTTGCTTCATTGGTAGAATGTTGCGGGTTTTTCTGAAATTTTCAACTGTTTGTCTATTTTTCATTAGGCGTGACTTAATAATTAATTAGATTTAGCAAAAATAATTGTTTAAACACATTATCATTGTTTATGACTATGTTCATATGTATCAGTACCTGATAGTTGCTGTTTTTCGAAAATTTTTACCTTTCTATCCTTTTTTTCACTTAGTGAGGTAGAAATTAATTAAAGTTAACAAAAAAGTTCTTTAAACAATTTAATATTGTTCATAACTATCTTTTCTTAGATAAGTGCTAGAAAGTGGCGTTTTTTTCTAAAACCTTTAACTTTGCATCGCCTTTTTTATTTACGAACAAATAATAAGTCTACCACAACGAAAATGATTTTTCGAATGGTATTGTTGTTTTAAGTGAATTATTTTTGCTCTTTTCCCAATGCTTAACAAAAATTAATTTAAAGAAAAAAAGCTATTTTACACAAGAGGCAAAAACAAAGAATAGAATAATTAGGAATAGATGGAAGGACCAGGTCTTTAAATGACTCGTAAAAGTTTTTTTTTTTTATTACAACAAGAAGTTTATTGCAAAGCGTAAAAGAAAAACTTGGAATTGCAAATCTCTAATGTTTATTTATTGATTTTTAGTAATTAAAAAGGCGAAGTAAAGTGAAAGATTTCAGAAAAAACCGCCACTTTCTAGCACTTCTCTAAGAAAAGATAGTTATAAACAATATTGAATTGTTTAAACAAATTTTTTGTTAACTTTAATTAATTATTACCTCACTAAGTGAAAAAAGGACAGAAAGGTAAAAATTGCCGTAAACCCGCAACTATCAGGCATTAATATAGATGATGATAGTCATAAACAATAAAAATTTGTTTAAACAATTATTTTTGCTAAATATAATTAATTATTTAGTCACGCCTAATGAAAAATAGACAAACAGTTGAAACTTTCAGAAAAAACCAAACTAAAAACTTCGAACTAAAAAATGACTTTTCTACCATAAAAGATGACTTTTTAAGAAAATACTTGAATTTTCAACAAAATAATTAAATTTTCAACAAAATCATTGAATTTCCAACAAAATAATTGAATTTTCAACCTAAAAAGGTGAATTCTAAACAAATATGTAATAGTTGATATTTCAACCAAAAAATATCAAATTTCATTTTTTTTAAATGAGAGAGAGAGATGAATTTTCTGTATAAAAATTAAATTTTCAACCAGAAAGTATTAATTTTCAGCAAAAAAATTAATGTTAAACAAAATAGTTACATTTTGAACCAAAGGGATAAACCTTCATTCAAAAAAATAAATTTTCAACAAAGTAGTTCAACTTTTACCCTCCAGGTTGAATTTTCAATTAAAAAAGATCAGTATTCAACAAAATAGTTGAAGTTTCAACCAAAGAGATTAATTCGTAACTAAAAATATGAATCTTCAACAAAAAATTGATTTTTTAACAAAGTGGTTCAACCAAAATTTGCAAACAAAATAGTTGAATCCTCAAGCAAATAAGATTAATTTTAACCAAACAGTTGCATTTTTATCCCAAATAGATGAAATTTCTACTAAAACAGATGAATTTTTAAATCAATTTTTTTTAATTTAGATTAAAAAAAAAGAAATTTAGATTTGACTTTTTAACATCAAAATATGAGTTTCAAACAAGAAGTAAATTGATCATGAAGATACTTGAATTTTCATCCCAGAAAGACAAATTTTCAACAAAACAGTTGAATTTTCAACCAAAAAGGATGATTTTTTTACCAATATTGTTGAATTTTCAACCATGTAGTTGCATTTTTATCCAAGAAAGATGACATTTTTACTCAAACAGGTGGATTTTTAAATAATAAAAAAATAATTTTCAAAAAATAGTTCAATTTCCATCCAAAAAAGATTTTAGTTTGACTTTTCAACATAAAAATATAAGTTTTAAACGAGAAGTAAATTTTCTACGAGGATACTTGAATTTTCAACAAAACAGTTGAATTTTCAAACAAAGAAGATAATTTTTTAACAAAATTGTTGAATTTTTTATCCAAGAAAGATGGAATTTCTACTAAAACAGACTTTTTAAATCAAAAAGACAAATTTGCAGAAAAAAAATTTGTATTTTAATCCAAAAAAGATTTTAGTTTGACTTTTCAACATCAAAATATGAATTTTAAATAAGAAGTAAATTTTCTACGAAGATCCTTGATTTTTCATCCCAAAAAGACCAAAAAGTTTTCAACCAAAAGTTTCAAAAAAACAATTGCATTTATATCCAAAACAGATGAAATTTCTACTAAAACAGCTGAATTTTTAAAGTAAAAAGACAAATTAAAAAAAGATTGAATTTTCATCCAAAAAAGATTTAACTTTGACTTTTTAACATCAAAATATGAGTTTCAAACAAGAAGTAAATTGTCTACGAAGATACTTAAATTTTCAACCCGAAAAGATGAATTTTCAACAAAACAGTTGATTTTTCAACCAAACAGGATGATTTTTTAAACAAAGTTGTTGAATTTTCCACCAAATAGTTGCATTTTTGTCCAAGAAAGACGAAATTTTTAGTAAAACAGATGAGTTTTTAAATAAAAAAGACAATTTTTCAAAAAATAGTTGAATTTTCATCCAAGAAAGATTTTAGTTTTACTTTTCAACATCAAAATATGAGTTTTAAACAAAAAGTAAATTTTCTACGAAGATACTTGAATTGTAAACAAAATTGTTAAATTTTCAACCAAGTAGTTGCATTTTTATCCAAGAAAAATGAAATTTCTACTAAAACAGATGAATTTTTAAATGAAAAAGGTAAATTTTCAATAAAAAAAATTTGAATTTTCATCCAAAAAATATTTTAGTTTGACTTTTCAACAGCCAAATATGAGTTTTAAACAAGAAGTTAATTTTCTACGAAGATACTTGATTTTGCATCCTAAAAAGACGATTTTTCAACAAAACAGTTGAATTTTTAACCAAATAGTTGAATTTTTAATTTAAGAAAGATGGAGTTTCTACTAAAACAGATGAATTTTTAAATAGAAAAAGAAATTTTCAAAAAATAGTTGAATTTTCATCCAAAAGATTTCAGTTGACTTTTCAACACCAAAATATAAATTTTAATCAAAAATTAAATTTTGTATGAAAATAGCTGTATTTTTAACCCAAAAAGACCAATTTAAAAAAAAAACAGTTGAATTTTCAACCAGAAAGGTTGATTTTTTCAATCAAAATTGTTGAATTTTCAAACAAATAGTTGAATTTTTAATCTAAGAAAGATCAAATTTCTACTAAAACAGATGAATTTTTAAATAAAAAATACAAATTTTCAAAAAAAAGTAGAATTTTCATCCAAAAAAGATTTCAGTTAACTTTTCAACACCAAAATATAAATTTTAATCAGAAATTAAATTTTAATTAAAAATTAAATTTTCTACGAAAATAGCTGAATTTTGAACCCAAAAAGACGAATTTTTAACAAAACAGTTGATATTTCAACCAAAAAGTAAGGAATATAATGATCAAAATGAACAAACAAAAATTTAAACAATCTTTGTTTAAACAAATGTACTAAAAATTAATTAAACAAATTTCTTTTCTCACCCTATAATCCTATATTGAGGCTCATTTAGGGCTCTACAAATACTAAATTGTTGAATTTTCAAGCCAAACAGATGAATTTTCTACAAAAAAAATCAATTTTCAATAAAAATGATTCATTATAAGTTGTAGCAATTTTTTAAAAATTACTTAAATTTTAACCAAGTACTTGATTTTTCAACCAAAAAATATTAATTTTCAACCGAACAGTTGAATTTTCAACGAAAAAGGATGAATTTTTAAACATTAAAAAAAAATCCATACTTATTTTTCAAAACTTTCCTCAAGTAATTATATTTAATTTTTAGTGGTCTTTTAATTTCACCAGGAAAAAATATATTTGAAAAACTTAGATGATCATGATTTACTAGGAACATGTTTAATGGGTCGTGCATAAATTATGTGAATTCTTTTGGGTAGGCGAGTAGGTCATCGATTTTTTTATGTGTGATCATTATTTTCTGTTGAAAAATCTACTATTAAATTTCTGGTTAAGAATTGATCTTTTTTGGTTAAAAATTTATTTTTTGTTGTTAAAAAATCATCCTTTTTGGTTAAAAATTCAACTGTCTTGTTGAAAAATCGTCTTTTTGACTTGAAAATTCAACAATTTGATTTTGTTTTTTTGTTGGAAAATTCATCTTTTTTGTAGAAATTTCATATTTTTTGGGTTAAAAATGTAACAGTCTGATCAAAAATTAAACTGTTGCGGTTAAAAATTGAAGTACTTTGCTCAAAATTCGTTTTTGTTTTGTTAAAATTTAATTTTTAACTGAAAATTTAACTATTTGGTTGTAAATTCAACTGTTCGGTTGCAAATGAATTTTTTTTGTTAAAAATTCATATGTTCGGGTTTACAATCCAACTATTTTGTGGAACATTCTTTTTTTTGGCTAGAAAATTTTAAAGTTTTGTAGAAAGTTCAACTGTCTGACAGAAAATTCGATTATTTTGTAGAAAATTCGTTTTTTAAAATTGAAAATCAATTTTTTTCAATGAAAATTTAACTATTCCATTTTTCATTAAAGATTTATCTTTTTTAAGTTTAAAAATTTAGCTATTTGGCTGAAAATGTATGTAATTTTATGAAAATTCGTCTTCTTTGATAGAAAATTAATCTTTGTGGTTGAAAATTCATTTGTCTTTTTGGTCGAAATTTCACCTTTTTTTGGTTCAAGATGCAACTGTTTGGTTGAAAATTCTTGTTTGGTTGAAAATTTAATTATTTTCTTGAAAATTCGTTTCTTTTGTTAAAAAATCATTTATTTTTGTAGAAATTTAATCTTTTTTGGTTAAAAATGCAACTTTTTGGCTAAAAATGTATGTAATTTGATGAAAATTCATCTTCTTTGATAGAAAATTAATCTTCGTGGTTGAAAATTCAACTGTTTAGGTAAAAATGTATATATTTTGTTGAGAATTCGTCTTTTTTTAGTAGAAAAATTAATCTTATTGGGTGAACTTTCATCTTTTTGGTTGAAAATTCAATTGCTTTGTAGAAAGCTCCTCTTTTTGGCTTGAAATTTTAACATTTGCAATTAATTTTTTTTCATTTTTTACTGAAAAATCTTTCTTGGGACTTGGAAAACTTACCTATATGGTAAAAATTTCATCTTTTTTTGTTTGAGGATTCAAATATTTTGTTGAAAATTCGTATTTTGTGGTTCAGTTCAACTGTTTTTGATTTAAAGTGAAAATCTTTTCTTGTTTAAAATAACAGATATATTTTTGTTCAGAATTCTTCTTTTTTTGTTGAAAATTCGACTACTTGGTTGAAAGTTCAACTTTTTTCTGAAAAATAATTTTGTTGTTAAATATTCATCTTTTTAGTTGAAAATTCATTTCTTTAATTGAAAATTCTACTATTTGCGTAAAAATGAACTTTTTGGATGAAATTTAATTTGTCTTTTTGTTCGAAATTTCATCTTTTTTTGGTTAAAGATGCAACTGTTTGGTTGAAAAATCTTGTTTGGTTGAAGATTTAATTATTTTGTTAAAAATTCGTTTCTTTTGGTTAAAAAATCATTTGTTTTTGTCGAAATATAATCTTTTTTGAGGATTCAACTATTTTGTTGCAAATTCGTATTTTGTGGTTCAATTCAACTGTTTTTGATTTAAAATGAAAATCTTTTCTTGTTTAAAATAACAAATATTATATTTTTGTTCAGAATTCTTTTTTTTTCTGAAAAATAATTTGTTTTGTTAAATATCCATCTTTTCAGTTGAAAATTAATTTCTATGGTTGAAAATTCTACTATTGGCGTAAAAATGGTCTTTTTGGTCGAAATTTCATCTTTTTTTGGTTAAAGATGCAACTGTTTGGTTGAAAATTTAATTATTTTGTTGAAAATTCGTTTCTGTTGGTTAAAAATCATTTATTTTTGTAGAAATTAAATCTTTTTTGGTTAAAAATTCATCTTTATTGCTAAAAATAATTTATTTTTCTTGTGGATTCAACTATTTTATTGAAAACTTGTAGTTTTGGGTTAAAAATTCAACTGCTTCGTTAAAAGTTTAACTTTTTTTTTTAAATGCACTTTTTTGGTTGAATTCAACCTTTTTTGATATCAAATAAAAATCTTTTTTCGTTGAAATATCAACTATTATATTTTCCGTTAAGGATTCATCTTTTTGGCAAAAAAGTCATCTTTCTTAGTTGAAAATAAATTTTTTTGTTGAAAATTCAACTTTTCTGGTTGAAAATTCGAATGTCTTCTAAAAGAGTCGTCTTTTTTGTCTCGAAAATTAATTTGGTTGCAATTATAACTGTTTTTGTTTGAAGTTTAATCTTTTTTGTTTGAAAATTCGGCCATTTTTATGAAAATTCATCTTTGTATGTTGAAAAATTATCTCTTTAGTTGAAAATTTAACTCTGGTTGAATATTCAACTATATGGTTTTAAATTAACTTTTTGGTTTGAAAATTAACCTTTTTGTTAAAAATTCATCTTTTTGGCTTCCAAAGTCAACGGGTTTTTTTTAAAATATTCGACATTTTGATTGAAAACTCAACCCTTTTGTTGAAAATTTGTCTTTTTGGGTTGAAAATTCAACTTTTTTGTTGAAAATGCAATATATTTCGACTTGAAATTTTAGGATTAAAACGTTTTATATTAAATTCAATATGGTACCCGCACATGAATTTTATTGAAAAGAATTTATTCCGCTATTTTCGTTAAAAATTACCATATTTCCTCTGTTTTGAGTTCATTTTGGACTGTGTAGTCTGACATAAATCAAGCTTTCTCCCCGACACACCAATTCACGGCCACTTCTGAGGAGATTGAACTTCATTTAAATTCTAGATGTCAAACAATCGATCTTAGCCATTCAGATCAATCAGTCGTTTGGAATACAGATGAGCGATTCGCTGCTAAAAAAATGTGTCATTAAAATCAGCATATTGAAATAGGCTACAAATTGGTAATTAATATTTACAGATATGTTTTGACAATATTCTGCTTGACAATTCAGTTTTACAATTAAACTCTCCTTGTTAATATATTTTAAATACTAATAATAAATAATAAGTATGTTAATATTATATTAATATTCATCATATTAATAATATCAGAGTTGGGTAGTTACTTGTTACAAGTAACGAAGTTACTGAAAAGTTACGTTATTTGTAACTTTTAGGGTAACTTCGTTACTGTTTTAAAAAGTGACTTTTAACGTAACTTAGTTGCGATTTTTCCAGTAATTTGGAACTTTAATTTTAGTTACTTTGAAGTTACTTTGTCAGGGTGGCGACTTGACCGGGAAATGACCTGGAATTTTATTGACCGGGAAATGACCGGGAATATAATTTAAAAACCGGGAATTTACTTCTGATCATAGCAAAATTCAAGAAATATAATTTCACTTGGAACAGGGATTTTTTTACATGGAATGGGAATTTTTTAAAGGAATTATAATTCGGATTTAGAAGAAAGGAATTTTCAAAAATCCCTCTTCCAAGTCAGAATTCGTCACAATTTGAAAGTTCCCTCTTCTAAATTTTAGGTAATTAAAGTACTTCAAGCAGTTTTCAGAGTAGAAGTAAAATTTCAAAGAAGAAATATTTCTGAATTATAATAGAAATTTTTTTACATTGTTCGTTGCGAATTCATCGTTTTTTAGTTAAAAATTCAACTACTGGGTTGAAAGTTAAACTTTTGTTCAAAATTAATTTGTTTGGTTGAAGATTCATCGTTTTAATTTAAAATTCATCTCTGGTTGAAAATGTAACTACTTTCTTGAAAATCAATTTTTTTTTAATGAAAATTCAACTATTTGGTTGAAAATTGATATTTTGCATTTAAAAATTAAACTATATGTTTGAAAATGTATGTACTTTGTGGAAAATTCATATTTTTTGTAGTCAATTAATCTTTATGGTTGACAATTCATCTTTTTGGCATAAAATTCAACTATTTCAGTTGAAGATTCATCATTTTAGTTGACAATTCATCACTTTGGTTGAAAATTAATTTCTTTAAATGAAAATTTAACTGTTCCATTGTGAGTTGAAAATTAATATTTTCAAGTTCGGAATTCCACAATTTGGATAAAAATTTGTCTTTTTTAATTGAAAATTTTTTGGTAGAAAATTATCTTATTTTTCTTTGAAAGTTAATCTTCTTGTTTAAAAATTCTTCTTTTCAGTTGAAAATTCAAGTATTCCAGTCAAATATTTATCATTTTAGTTGAAAATTAATCTTTTATGTTGGAAATAAAATTATTTGGTTGAAAGCTAAACTCTTTTGTTTAAAAATTTTTTTTCTAGTTGAAGATTCATCGTTTTAATTAAAAATTCATTTCTTTGGTTGAAAAATGAGCTGTTTGATTGAAAATTTGTTTTTTCTTTGGATGTTTTTTGGTTGAAAATTATTCTTTTTTTTAAACTGAAAATGTAACTATTATTCCAGTCGAATATTTCATAATTTTCGTTCAAAATTCATGTCTTTGGCTGAACATTCATTTTTGACTAAAAGTTTAATTATTCAATTTTTGGTTGAAAAATTATCTTTGTTAGTTGAAAATTCGTCTTTTGGTAGCAATTAATCTTCTTGGTTGAAAATTAATCGTTTGGTCAAAAATTCAATTATTCTAGTTTAAGATTTATCATTTCAGTTAAAAATTCATCTTTCTGGTTTGAAATTCAACTATTGCAGTTAAATACTTACAATTTTATTTGAAAATTCATCACTTCGTTTGAAAATGTAACTATTATTTTGAAAGTTTTTTTTTGTTGTTAAAAGTTTTTTGAAAGTAATTTTTTTAAGTGAAAATTTAACTTATTCCAATTGAAAATTCCATAGCTGTAGTTCAAAATTCATCTGTTTGGTTAAAAATTAATTTTTTTAACTAGAAATTCAATTATTAAAGTTTTGGTTGACAATTTATCTTTTTTTAGTAAAAATTAATTTTTTTGTTTGAAAATTTAACTATTTCAGTTAAAGATTCATTGTTTTAGTTGAAAACTCTTATGTTTGGTTTACAAATAATTTTAATTTTAAATTGTATTTTTGGATAGAAAATTAATCTTTTTATTTAAAATGTAATCTTCTTTAAAAATTCGTATTTTTGGTTGAAAATTCAAGTGTTCCAGTTAAATATTCATAATTTTAGTTGAAAATTTATCTTTTTTGTTTAAAATTTAACTATTCCAGATAAAGATTTATAATTTTATTTGAAAATACATCACTTTGGTTGAAAATGGAACTATTTTGTTGAAAATCCGTTATTTTTTTGTTGAAAATTAATTTTTTCAACTGAAAGTTGAACTATTCCATTTTTTGTAAAAAATTGATATTTTTTAGTGAAAAATTTAAGGCAAATATGAATGTGTTACTTTTAGTTGACCGGGAAAATTGAAAAACTTGACCGGGAAATGACCGGGAATTTGAAATCGTCCGCCAAATCGCCACCCTGTTTGTGCTTTTTGAAAATTTCCTATTGAGAGAGGTTTATGGGTCAGTTATGGGTGAAAATTAATTATTTAGAGTTGTCCAAATTTGGTCGTTGGATTCTTGTTTTTATTTTCAGGAATTCTATACATTAACTTGAGTATTGGACGTTAAATAGGATTTTGAATTAGATTTTAAACTAATTTAAAATTCTTAAATTTTTTTGTTGTTGTTGAAAATTTACTTCCAAAAAAAGAAAATTAATCTCTTTTGTGTGGAGGATTCAGCTATTTTATTGAAAATTCTTTTTTTGTTGAATTCAACTGTGATTCATTTCAAATTAAAATCTTTTTTGGTTGAAATAATGTCAACTGTATATTATATTTTTCTTTGAGAATTCATCTATTTTGTTTAAAAATGGTACTACTTGGTTGAAAATTCATGTATTTTGTTAAAAATTTAACTATTTTGGTAGAAAGTTCAACTATTTTAAAGATTTTAAGGAATCTAAAAAAAATCCAAGGAATTTTTAAGAGCTTTTACAAATTTCAAGGGATTTCAAAAGATTTTAAAGGATTCAAAATATTTTGGGTATTGATTGGTATTGATTGAAATACCTGCAAGTGATTCCAAAGTATTTGAAGGATTTTAGGATATTTAAAAAGATTTCGAATAATTTTCAAGAGCTTTAAAAAGTTTCAAGGAATTTTCAATTGATTTCAAAAAATCTGAAGAGATTTCAAAGAATTTTAAAGATTTTAGGATGTTTTTAAAAATTGCAAGGAGTTTTGAAGAGCTTTGAAAAACTTTAAGGGATTTTCAAAAATTTTAAAGAATTTGAAATGACTCGGGGGGGGGGGGGCATTTTTAATAGATTTCAATAATTTGAAGTGATTTAAAAAGATTTGAAAGATTTTGGGTTATTTAAAAAAAAATGCAAAGTATTTTAAATATTTTAGGGAATTTTTAATAAGTTTAAGAAATTTTCAAGAGCTTTAAAATATTTCAAGATATTACCAAAGATTTTTAAGAATTTTAAAGATTTTATGATACTTTAAAATGTTCTAAGTAATTTGCAATTGCTTTCAATATTCAGAAGGGATTCCAAAGAATTAAAAAAATTTTAGGGAATTTCAAAAAAATTCCAAGGAATTTTTAAGAGCTTTGAAAAATTGGAAGGGATTTCCAAAAAATTTTAAACTCTAAAGGATTTTAAAATATCTTAGGGTATTTTTATTTGATTTTAATAATTTCAAGTGTGTCCAAAGTATTTTAAGGATTCTAGGTTATTTTTGAAAATTCCAAAATAATTTTCAAGAACTTTAAAAAGTTTTAAGAAATTTCAAATGATTTCAAAGGATTTGAAATATTTTAGGGCATTTTTAAAAGTTCTACAATATTTTCAAGAGCTTTAAAAAGCTTTTCATAGATTCCAAGGATATTTCAATTGATTTCAATAATCTGAAGGGATTTCAAAGAATTTTGAAGATTTTAGGATATTTTCAAAAATGTCATGGAATTTTTAAGAGATTCGAAAAATTTAAGAGATTTTTAATAGATTTGAATCATTTGAAGTGATTCCAAAAGATTTGAAAGATTTTATGGTATTTAAAAAAATTCCAAAAAGTTTTCAATAGCTTTAAAAGTTTCAAGGAATTTCAAATTATTTCAAAGAATTTGAAATAGTTTTTTTTTATTAAGTAAAAATTAATATTTTCAACTAAAAATTTAACTATTCAATTTTTCGTCTAAATTTTTTTTTCATAGACATTTAATCTTTTTGGTTGAAAATTCCTCTGTTTGGTTGTAAACTTAACTATTTCGATGAAAATTTATTTTATTTGGTTAAAAACTTATTTCTCTAACTTGAAATGAAAATATTCTATTTTTTGTTGAAAATTCATCTATTTTGTTGAAATTTTTTTTATTTGCTAGAAAATTAACCTTTTTTGGTTGAAAATTCATGTATTTTGTTGAAAATGATTCTTTTTTGGTAGAAAGTTAACCTTTTTTCTGAAATCACATTTCTTTGGTTGAAAAGTAGTTTTTTTTTAATATTGAAAATTAATTTTTTTACTGAAAATGTAATTAAATTTTTTGTCGAAAATTTTTTTTTGATAGACATTTAATCTTTTTTCTTCAAAATTAATTTGTTTGGTTGAAAGTTTAACTATTTTGTTAAAAAATTTTTGTTTGGTTAAAACCTTATTTCTCTAAATTTAAATTAAACTATTCTATTTTTTGTTGAAGATATCTTTTTTAGTTGAAAATTTGTCTTTTTTGGTAGCAATATAACCTTTTTGATTGAAAATTCATGTACTTTGTTAAAAATTATTCTTTTCTTTTAGAAAAATAATCTTTTTGGTAGAAATTTCATTTCTTTGTTCAAAAATTAGTTGTTTTATTGAAAATTAATTTTTTCAACTAAAAATTTAACATATCAATTTTTCGTCGAATATTTTTTTAAAGACATTAAGTTTTAAGACATTTAAACTGATTCCAAGGTATTTTATAAGATTTACGATGATTTCAACGATTTTAAGGAATTTTTAAAGAAATATCGTCAAATTGCATAGAATTTCACGGGATTTTATAATATTTTAATGGATTTCAAAAAATGGATTCACAAGAATGCTTTAATGACACCCTATGAAGAAAAATGATACGTTAAAAAATTTAGAGATACCTGCTGGAAAAAAACCTGGATTTTGTCCGGAAATTTTCAAATTTTTAATTTTTTGTGTATGGAAACAATTTTTTTTCATTTTTTTGTTGTTGAAAAGTTTAAGGGAGTAAATAACATTCGACGGAAAAAAGAAAGAAAAAATTTTTTTCGTTGAAATATATATTATTTTGCTAATTTGTATCTACATTTTCCAAAAAAAGGTTCCAAAAAAATGTTTATAGAAGGAAATAACCTTAGACCGAAAAAAAGTAAGAAACATTTTTTTTCGTCGAAATAAAATATTTCAAAAAATGACGAAATATGCACTTTTGTTAATTTGTACCAAAAGTTGCCAAAAAAAAATGTTTTATTTTTTTATTTTTCTGATGCCTTTTTCTATAAACTAAAAAAATGTTCTTGTTTCCTTAGTTTATTAAAAAAGGCATAAAAGATTTTTTTAAAACGAAAAAGTTTTTTTGTGCAACTTCAGGAACAAATTAACGAAATGGTGAGAAATGTTTTAATTTTTTTTTTAAATTTGTTCGTAATGCCCCAAAGAAACTTTTCAGTGCTGTTAGCGGGACGACTGAAAAATCCCGAAAAATAAATTTACCGACATTTTTCGGGATTTTTCAGCCATCCCCTATTACCCATATGAATCTAATCATTTTGAGTTTTTTTGGCCCACCCTACTAATTAGACTATGACAGCTCTGAGAATAATAAATTAAAAATTTATAAATTTTAATTGAAAATGGTTTTATTCCATTTATGAAAGATTCTATATTAAAAATATTACAAGATTAGAATTTTTGTCTTTAAATATTAATGGTATGGGAAAATGAAAAATTAGTCAGAGAAAAATCAAGGAAAAGTCAGGGAATTGTGAAAATGAAATTTGGCGGCGGCCAGCTTGTTTTCCAACAGCGAGCCAAATTTCTACATTCTACGGTTCTTTGAACTTGCGGCCTAATAATTTTGTAGATCACTGTAAGCAATTGTAAATGCGACGCACACTCGGAACCTTTGAGCATTCTATGCTCTCTGGAATATAATAAAAGTTCCAAGGCAGTTCTAAGAGTTTTAAACTTTAAAACATTATTGGAATAATAATCGATGGGGATTGTATTGACCCTCAAAAATAAATTTTTTAGAATGAAATTTGGTTACATATATAAAAAAATTTTTTTTAAATTTCAAAATGTAATTTTCCGTACAACAAAATTAAAAGAAAAATGTTTTAAATAAATATGCGTCGGTGAAAAAATATTTCAAAATAATTCTTCAACTAACATTTTTTTGTAATTTTGGTAATTTTACCACAGTGTAAATTATTACTTGGCTGCATTTTTTGATAACTTGAATATTTATTTTTTTTATCAAAGTATGTCACAATGCAATTTTTGAAGAATACTTGCAGTTTAGATAATACTTGAAGAATTATGCCCAATTACAATGTTTTTGATAATTTATAATTCAATTTGATTTAAAACAAAAAATTGTACTTTCACAGACATAACTTCTGATGATAACAAGAAATTCAGTATATTTTAATTTAAAAATGAAGACGTAAAAAGAAAAAAAATACTACGTTGTAAATGTTTTCATCAAATATTCTTCGGTTGGGAAAAAAGAATTTTTTATAGAATTTCAAAATAATTATTTAACTAAAAAATATGTTTGATAATCTCGTATTTTCAATACAATATGATTTTTAGAGGCAAACAAAAATTTTTTAATTTTACAGAAATAATTCCTAATGATAACAGAAAATTTTAAATATAAAAGCAGACTCAATTATACAACTACAATGGGGTTTTTCAATTTATTTGGTACTACAGTGCGATTTTGGAAATGATTTTACTTTCATAGAAATAATTTTCAATGGTAACAGAAAACTCAGTGCATTTCAATTTCAAAAATTAAAATAAAAGTTACAAAATTTTGAGAAACATAAAACTTTTTTAAAGGGAAATTTGTATACAAGAAATCAAAGAAAAAAATTCTTTTTATTAACCGTATGTCGTTTAAAAGAAAAATTTCAAGGGAAAAAATTTGTTTCAATGCAGTGTTCCTTGACAATTTGTATTCTGACTACCTGTGAAAATTTTTTTCTTCAACTTTTCGTCGATATAAGGAAAAGAAGATTTGAATAATTATTCAACTACAAAGTTTTTTATAATTTCGTATTTTTACTACATTGTGATTTTCAAGGGAACAAAGTTTCACTTTCACAGATATAATTCCTCATAACAGAAAAATTCATTACTTAATATTATTTCTCTTATACACAAAAAACTGTGTTTAATGATTTAAATAAAAAAAAATTGTAATTAAATATATGTCGCTAAAAAATAATTTCAAAAGAGTTCTTCGTCTGCAGTGTTTAAATTTGTTAAACAATTTTTCTAGTACATTGTAATTGTTTTTTCATGAATTGTACTTCGTTAAAAGAATTGTCTTTAAAGAATACGGCAAGCTTTATTAATAGTTATTAATAAAATTAAATAAAATTTAAATTTTAAATTAAAGATTTATATTTCACAACTGACCTGCACCTAAAATCCTAAAGCTAATAACGTATAATAACAATTTCTAAAAAATTATTGGACTGTTTTAACTAACGGGATATACTTTCCGTTCAAGGTGAAAATTCAAACGCTGACCAACTTAAGCTTCAAAAAATAAAAAAATAAACGAAATTACCACTTTTCCGTAGCTGCTATAATTATTTCATTATTTTTATCGCGAGCTCAGAAATGTGGAACAAAGTGAAATGGAGACTAAACGCTGGAAAGAATGAAAAAGAAAAATAATGGGGCTATAAATTCTGCATTTTAAAGTAGAAATGTAAAATATAAATATTTATCAAATATAAAGAGATCTGTTATTTTAATAGAAAGCAGAATGAAAAGCAAAAATGCTCGAAAACAGGTGAAATAAGGCGATTTTTCACGAAAATTGGGGAAGAATTCTTTTGAATAAAGTTAATGTGGGTACTATATTAAATTAAATTTCAACCGATTTAAATTCCTAACATTTCCAGTAAAAATATTGCGCTTTCAACAAAATAGATTAATTTTTAACCATTTAGTTCAATTTTGAACTTAAAAGATGAATGTTTAACCAAGGAGATTTATTTTCTACCAAGAAAGTCAAATTTTTAACAAAAAAAAATTAATTTTTAACCAAAAAATAAGACATTTTCAACAAAATAGTAAAATCCTCAATCAAAACAGAATAATTTTAAGCAGAGTTTACATTCTTAATCTTAAAGATGAAATTTCTACCAAAAAAGATGAATTTTCAAACCAAAAAGACGAATTTTGAACTAAAAATGATGCATTTTCAAAAAAAACTGGAAGTCAAATTTGCAGTTAAAGAATTCAATTTTCAACAAAAATAAAATGATTTTTCAAGAAAATGGTTAAATTTTCGACTGTAGAAGTGATTTTTCAACCAAGAAAGTAATTCAACAAAAGATATTTTAATTTTAGATCAGTAACAGTTGAGTTCAATAAAATAACGAATTTTTAACAAAATAGTTACATTTTTAAACAAACGGATAAATTTCGCCTAGAATGTCGAATCTTCAATTAAAAAATGCATTTTTAGCAAACTAGTTCAACTGTAAATCAAGCAGTTGAATTTTAAACTAAAAAATATCAACTTTCAACGAAAAATGGAATAGTTAAATTTTAGGCCAAAAAAAGAAGAAATTTAAGAAAAAAATAGTTAAATTTTCAACTAAAATGATGAATCTTCAACCAAAAAAAAAAAGTTCCTAACAATATAGTTAAGCTTTCAACCAAGTAGTTAAACTTTCAACTACAATAGAGAAATTTTGAACCAAAAATGAAATAGTTAAATTTTTAGTCAACGCAATAGTAAAATCCTTAATCGAAACAGAATAATTTTTTGAAGCAGTTGCATTATTAACTAAAATGATGAAATTTCAACCAAAAGAGATGAATTTTTAAATTAAAAAGACGAATTTTCAACTAGAAGTGATCAATTTTCTACCAAAAATTGAATAGTTGAATTTTCAATTGATAAATTTAATTTCCAACCAAAAGAAAACGAGTTTTCAACGAAAAAAGTAATACTTGGTATTTCAAACAAACAATTTAAAAATTATAAACAGTTGATTTCAGTAAAAAAAGAACGAATTTTCAAAAAAATAGTTCAATTTTTAACCAAAAAGCCAAATTTTCACGTAAAATGTCGAATTTGTTAATAAAAAATGAATTTTTAACAAACTAGTTCAACTGTAAATTAAGTAGTTAATTTATAAACTAAAAAATATCAGTTGTCAACAAAAAATGGAATAGTTCAATTTTAGACCAAAAAAAGAAGGCATTTTCAACTGTCGAGATGAATTTTCAACTAAAATGATGAATCTTTAACCAAAAAATTGAATTTTTAGCAATGTGATTAAATTTTCAACTAAATAGTGAAATTTTTAACTAAGAAAGAGAAATTTTGAACAAAAAATGGAATAGTTAAATTTTCAGTAAAAAAAAAAACGAAGTATCTCGTCTCGAAATTCGGGACGACTAGTCCATCCCCTTTTCCCACAGCTAAAAAATTAATTTTTAACCAAAAAATAACAAATTTTCAACAAAATAGGTGAATTTTTAATCAAAATATTTGAATATTTAATCCACAGAACAGTTGATCTTTCAACAAAAAAGTTAATTTCCATTCCCAAAATATGATTTTTCAACAAAATAGTTGAAATTTCTACAAACTTTTTTTATTTAACAATCCAAATTAAGACGAATTTCCTACAAAACAGTTCAATTTCCAACCCGAAAATATGAATTTTACAACTCAAAAAGTTAATTTTCAACCCAAAAAAAAAATAAATCTTCAACAAAACAGTTGAATTTGTAACCACAATACTTGAATGTTCAACACCAAAAACGTATTTTCCACAATATAATTGAATGTTCAACCCGAAAATATGAATTTTCAATCAAAAAAGTTAACTTAAAACAAAATAGATAAATTTTCTACGGAATTTTTAAATTTTCAAGACAAAAAAATAAAGTTTCTACAAAACAGCTAAACTTTTAACTCAAAAATTTGAATTTTCAACAAAAATGTTGTTTTTTTGAAACCAAAGAGTTGAATTTTCAATTAAAAAATTTGACTTTTAACCATAAGAAAGTCAGTTTTCAACAAAATTATTAAATTTTTATCTAAAGATAAATCTTCAACGAAACAGCATTTTTTCACAAAGTAGTAATAGACGGTGTTTCACGCAAAAAAATCTTTTAATTTTAGATCAATAAATAACAGTTGAATTCAATCAAAACAAGAATGCATTTTGAATAAAGTAGTTAAATTTTTAACCAAAGGTATACATTTTCACCTAAAATATCGAATCTTCAATAAAAAAAATGTTAACAAACTAGTTCAAATGTACATCAAGTAGTTGAATTTCACACTAAAAACGATTAATTTTTACGCAAAATAGAATAGTTTAATTTAAAAAAAAATCATTTTCCATGAAAAATGTTGAATTCAACCAAAAAGACGAATTTTCAACAAAATAATTGAATCCTCAACCAGAACAGATTATTTTTCAACCAAGCAGTTGCATTTTTAATCAAAAAAGATAATATTTCTACCAATCAAGACAGATTTTTGAGTCAAGAAGGAAACAAAATTGATGACGTTTTAATAAAATTGTTGATTTTTCGTCAAAATAATTAAATTTGCAACCAAAAAGTTGCATTTTTAACCAAAACAATATCAAGTTTATATTCAAGAAACATTGTTCAGTGGAGAAAGAAAAAAATTTCAACAAAATTGTTCAATTTTCAACAAAAAAGTTAATTTTCAACCAAATAGTTCAATTTTCTACCAAATAATTAAATTTTCAATCAAACAGGCAAAATTTTCAACAATAAATTTGATTTTTCAACAAAAAATGATGAATTTTCATGAAAAGAATAAAATTTTAAACCAAGTAATACAATTTTTTACCGAAAAATGTTAATTCTCAATCAAAGATGGAATAGTAGACTATTCAACCGAAAATAATTAGCTCAACCAAAAATATTTTGATGAATTTAGGTCGCATGTAAGTGGAAAAATGAGAAAAAAGGGAAAAGAGGCGAATAGGGGAAAGACTGTGCAGTTTGCGTTAAATAAATAGATTTTTTGATCATTTATGGGCAAAAAAATAATATTTTATATAAACAATAAAGTTCGTTTTCAATACTTTAAAAATATTACATACGTTAGAAAACTGAAAGTTTTCCTTAGAAAATAAAGTTGATTTTTCACTGCATTTTCTATTTCGGCCCTGCTCTGAAGTTAGTTTAAATAAAAGAAAAGTTAAAAACGATGGAAAGTTTAATCCAATTAAGTTTTCTGCTTAAGAACAAAAAATGCAATTTTAGTATTTAAAGTCCCGGATTTTGAGAAAATGAAGTTTTTACAGCATTTTTAAGTATTTTATTGCAATAGAGTGGGTAGTCGTTCCGGTCATTAGAGCAAATTGTTCTGTCAACGAGTATCGTCCGACTCATTTGGAAGTTTTGCTCCCACAGACTGGAGTATGAGCAATAAACTGCTTTGTGTTGCTATTATTATTGCTAACATCTGAATAGCCTAATTGTATTCTGAGAATTATTAGTGAATCAAAAAATACCAAATTATTTTCCCGGGAAAACCGGAAATTAATCGGGAATACAAATTCAAGCCGGGAATCACATTTAAAGTTTTGGAAAACTTGGTATTTAATTCTGCTCCATCAATTTTGTAAATTAAGTCGAGATCTCGAATGTTAAGCATGGACGGGCGCGGTTGGAGCTCGGATGGGTGACCGTTCGTGATTCTTGCGTAGTCGTGTTTTTTCACTGAGCGGAAGGTTTGACGCCGAGGATGAATGTGCGCACTCGATGCTATCAAATTTCTGTATCCAAATTCGTCTGTCGGCAGCCGGCGCCTCGTGAGTTTTCGTTTTCTACAGTTTTCCACTTCTCTGACCAAATGTAAGTGAGGAATTTTTTTAAACTTGCAGGATTTTCAAATTTGTTTATGGAAACTGAATTATTTCAAAACATATTTAGAAGTTTTAAAAAGATTCGGAAATAATTAAAAATTTGAGTTTAAGTTTAAGAGATATTTAGAAGTTTTATAAAGATTCAAAGATAATTGAAAACTTGAAAATATTTTTAAAAAATCTTAAACAAAATGTAGATTTTTGAAGATTTCGAACAAAAAGAAAATTTTTACTGGTTTTTCATTTTGAAAAATTAATTTTAAGAGAATATTTAAAAGCACATCAAAAGATTTCAGAAGACTTATAAAATTGTAAAAAAATAATCCGGAAGATTGTACGGCAATTTTTTTAAATGTGCAGAATTTTTTTAATTTTTAAGAAAATAACGAATAACTTTAAGATATTTCGAAGGTTTAGAAGTGTATATAGAAATTTTCCTAATTTTTATGAATAATTCTAATCATTCTAAAAGATATTTAGAACGTTCAGAAGTTTTGAAAGATTTACAAATTATTTAAAATCTAACAAGATTTCGAAAAATTTTAAACAAAATGTGGATCTATGAAAGATTTAAAAACCAAATTTAGAAAATTTTTTAACTTCTGAAAGGTTTCAAGAGAATAAAAAATTTTTTCCTAATATTCATGGGAAAATTGAAATTGATTTTTTATTTTGAAAAATGAATTCTAAGGGAAAACTGAAAAATATCTTAAAACATTTCCTAAAATTTCGAAACAGAATTTAAAAGATTTTGAAGCAAAATTGCTAATTTTGCAAGATTACTAAATTTTAGAAAAAAATCGATTAAGTTCAAGAGATATTTAGAAGTGTTAAAAAAATTAAAAAATAATTTATAACTTATAAAGATTTCTAAAAATGTATTAAAAATGTAGATTTTTTAATATTTCGAACAAAGTGTTTTGAAGCTTCTTATGAATTCTGAAAGGTTTCAAGAGAATAAAAAAATTGTCTCATTTCGAAAAATTAATTTTAAGAGAATATTCAAAAGCATTAAAGAAAAATTCTAGAATTTTTGAAAAATTACGAATAATTTAAAAATATATTTAAAAGATTTAAAAGTGTCGTGAAGAATACAAATTATTTTAAATTTGAAAAGATTTCAAAAAATTGAAAACAAAATTTAGATCTTTGCAAGATTTTAAAACAAAATTAAAAAATTTTGAAAGGGAAAATTTTGAATCATTCTTTATTTTGAAAAAGGAATTCTATGAGAAATCTGAAAAATATTTCAAAATATTTTAAAAGATTTCTTAAAATTTCGAAACAGAATATGAAAGGTTTAAAAAAAATCAATTTTGCAATATTACAAAATTTAAAAAAAAATCGAGTGAGTTTAATAGATATTTAGAAGTTTTGAAAAGATAAAAAAATAATTTAAAACTTGTAAATATTTAAAAAAAAATGTAAACACAATGTACATTTTTAAAGATTTTGAACAAAAGAAGTTGGTATAGTTCTTAATGTTTTTGGTATTAGCGAATTATTTTTTCGAAAATGAGTTTATTGCATACAAAATTCTTAGAAAGCAAATACAAGTTGTGATAAAAAGATTTGTACAAATTCTCATATTTTAATACAGTAATAAAAAAAATGTATTTCAATTTTATTTAAAATTTTAACGTATTTTAGCGTAGTAATCATTTTTGTTCTTCTCTCCACAATTTTTTTAAATATTATTATTGTTTATTGAAAATATAATTTCTTCTTTTTATAGTCCTTTCACAGAATAATCATCTATCTCATTGTGATACCGTCACACTAAATTTGGATTTTCTCGGAACAGAATAATTTGTTTGTATCAGGTATTTGTTTGAAAAATTGAAAATTTTCAAAACCTGTGAAATTATAACCTCAAGATCAGAATTTTTTTACCCTCATTCAGAAACTCAATACCTCGGGAGTAAGTTTGTATTTTTTATTCGAATTGATGATTACATTTTCATCGCAATCCGCAGCGTAGCCTGTTCCAATTTGTGGCCAGTGTCACTTTGAGATTGTCCACTTCCACATCTGTGTCCTTAAAAATGGATACATTTTTCTAATCAAAATTGTTTGGATTTGATTAGGTAACACTTCCGCTTGATTTCCGATTTTCAAAACCTACAAAATTGTAACCTCAAAATTCTTAGACGGAATTGGTTCATTTTTTATAAAACTTTTTTACCCTCATTCCGAAACTCACAATCAGTATTTCGGGAGTAAGTTTTTATTTGAACTGAAGATTCCATTTTTATCGCAATCCGCAGCCTAGCCTGTTCTAATATGTGGTCAGTGTCAGTGTCTTTTGTTTTATTTTAAAACGGTGACTTGGATATTACCGAACGTTTTTTCACTTGCCTGAAAAATTCGGATTTTGTTGGTTATCTAGTTCTGTACTGCCACCCAGATTAAATTTCGATTTTCTCGGAACATAATAATTTATTTGTATCAAACATTTGTTATTCTTATTCAGCTTCCCTATATCTCGGGAGCAAGTTTTTATTTTTTATTTGAACTGAAGATTACATTTTTGTCGCGATCCGCAGCCTAGCCTGTTCTAATTTGTGGT
>CAKNYM010051340.1:145392-273038 GCA_932195095.1 Andricus curvator | reverse complement strand
TTACATTTTTGTCGCGATCCGCAGCCTAGCCTGTTCTAATTTGTGGTTGGTTTCAGTGACTTTTCGTTTATCTTAAAATGATGATTTAGACTTTGTAGAACGTTTTTTCGCTCTCCTGAAAAATTCCGATTTTGTTGGTTATCTAGTTCTGTGCTGGCACCATTTATTTGATATTTACAACCGCGAAAAAAAGGGGAATTCGGTGGGCGAAAATTAGTAGACACCCTGTAAAATGGTTCCGCATTTAGCCGCTTCCGAAACGAGGAACTGAATACCTGAGATGCTTCGAGCATCGAACTCCTCATGACATTTCCAATCCACCAAAGCAGACCACTTTGGGTTTTAAGAACCACAAACTGATTCGGGAGTTCATCTTGAATCATTATCGAAACCAATTAAAACCCTGACTCGAAAGTTTCGACTATAATCTTTCACTTCCACTTCAGAACTGTAGCTGATCCAGGGTGTCTGCTAACCGGGATAACCGGGAAATAGCCCGGAATTAAAAAAAAAACGGAAAAAACCGGGAATTAACCAGGAATACAAATTCGAGCTGGGAATCACATTTAAAGTTTTGGAAAATATGATATTTTTTAATAATCGTGATAAGAAGACAAATAAATTTGAATTGGTTGCGACGATTTTTTAAACCAAAATTTCCCAATGAGTAATTTTATTTCATGATAAAATTTATTTCTAAATTTTTCTAAACATTATCAATAGAAGAGAACGTTTTGTTTGTAAATGATTTTTTAATAATGGGAAATACTTATGTTCTTACCATTT
This sequence comes from Andricus curvator, assembly GCA_932195095.1. Lineage (NCBI taxonomy): Eukaryota > Metazoa > Arthropoda > Insecta > Hymenoptera > Cynipidae > Andricus > Andricus curvator. The sequence goes on along the minus strand of CAKNYM010051340.1, from coordinate 272,252 downwards.
TGATTTTAATTTCATAGGAATCAAAATTTTTTAGGAAAACTGATTTATGTCAAAATATATTTAGAAGTTTTAGAGGTTTTGAAAAGATTCGAATATAATTAAAATGTTGAGAAATTTCAAATCACTTTAAACAAAATGTAGATTTTCGAAAATTGCGAAAAAGAATGTAGAAGCTTTTAAAGCATAATTTTGCAAGATTACAAAAGTTTAGAAAAAAATCGTGTAAGTTTGAAGAGATATTTATAAGTCTTAAAAATGGTTCGAAAAAAATTCCAAACTTTAAAAGATTTAAAAAATCGAAAACAAAATGTAAATTGTTGAACATTTCGAACAAAAAGTTTTGAAGCTTCTTATGAATTCTGAAAGTTTTCAAAAGGATAAAACAATTTTCTTAAGATTTCTTGTAAAATTTCTAATGATTTTTTATTCCTCAAAATTAATTTTCAGAGAATATTTAAAATCATTTCAAAATACTTCAAAGGATTTCCCAAATTGTCAAAAAAGAATCCGAAAGATTTTAAGGCAATGTTTTAATTATGCAGAATGTTAAAAAAAATTAAGAAAAATACGAAACATTTTAAAAAATATTTTGAAGCTTTAGAATTTTATGCATTATTTTTTTTAACTTTTAGGGGAAATTCGAATAATTTTAAAAGAGAATTACAAAAAATTGAAAATTTGAAAATATTTTAAAAACTTTGAAGCGTTTTAAGAATTTTAAAAGGTATTAAGAAAACAAAAAACTTTTCTATAGATTCCTGCGAAAATTTTTAATGGTTGGGTATTTTGAAAAATTAAGTTTTAAAGAAAATTTCAAACAAATTTTAAAAATGTCTAAAATATTGTCGAAAGAAATCTGGATGATTTTAGGGCATTTTTTATTTTTGTAGAAATTGCACCTTCTTGGTTAAAAATGCAATTGTTGTTTAAAAATTAATCTAATACTTTTTAGTTGAAAATTTATGTTTTTGGTTAAAAATTCGCCTTTTTCGGTAGAAAATTAATTATCATGGTTGAAAATTCATCTTTTTGGTAGGAAATTCAATTACTTGGCTGAAAAATATATTTTTTTTGTTTGTTGAAAATCCATATTTTCTGGTTGAGAATTCAACTGTTTAGTTAAAAATTCGACTATTTTCTTTAATTAAATTATTTTGTGAATTAAATTAAACTATTTATTATCTATTTTGTTGATTTAAAATTAAAATATTTTTTTAGTTGAAGTATCAAAAATTCGTCATTGTTGGTAGAAAATTGATCTATTTGGTTAAAAATTCAAATATTTGGTTTAAAACTAACTTTTTTGTTGAAAATGCAAATTTTTGGGTTAAAAAATTTAACTATTTTGAATTCATCAAACAGAATATAAAAGATTTTAAAGCAAATTTTTTTAAATTTGCATAACAAAATTTTAGAAAAAATTCGAGTAAGTTTCATGCAGATAAAAATTTTTTCTTAAGATTCATGGAAAATTTTCAAATGATTTTCGAAAATTTCGAAGAAGAATTTTTTTGTAGCAAATCAACTTTTTTGATTAACAATGCAACTATTTGGTTGAAAATTTATCTGCTTTAGTTGAGAATACTAGTCTTTTGTTGAAAATTCGTCTTTATTGGTTAATTTCAACTTTTTACATTCTCATTCTAATGAGAAGGTATTGGTTTTATGTAAAATTTGATATAGTCGGTTTTCATCAAATCTCCACGTTTTGAGACCCCCTGAGCTAGAAAAAACGATTTTTACGAAGGTGTCTGTCTGTCTGTAGTCTGTAGTCTGTCTGTCTGTCTGTCTGTCAGTCTGTCTGTCTGTCTGTAGCCACGATAACTTTCGAAAAAATGATCAGATTTGATTGAGCTTTGGCACACTTTTTTATGGCCGAAAAATAGAGAACGAGTTCGTTAACCAGCTATTTTGGATGAAAATCCAAAAAGTGAGCACATTTTGAAAATTTTTGAGACCACTTTTTTTGAAGATTTGAAAATTCTATGTACGGTTATTAGTAGTACGCAAAATGTCGAACAAAATATTTGTATGACTTTTCGTGATAAAAAAAAAATTACTGGAGTTATAGCATTTTCAAACTTCTAAAAAACAAACGAAAATGAACATTTTAAGCCGAAAAACGCACGATATGAAAAAAAGTCAAGAGGAGAAAAACGTTGATTCCTGAACACCCTATAATATTTTCATAACAACTTTTTGAATTTTTTGAAAAATAAAAAATTCAAATTTTGATCGCACAAAAAATTAATAAAAAATCAAAAAAGCCATTTTGCTGTCAAACTATGCAAGATACCAGAAAAGATCATCTCACCAAAATTGTGCACCTAAAAAAGATCTACAAATTTCTTATCATTCACCTTTTGATATGACGCGTAATTTTTGTTTTATTCGTAAAAAACAGCATTGAAAATAGAAAAATCAAATTTTCAGACGAATATTACCAGCTACGAAAAAATGACCGAAACAAAATTTGTTCATCCAAGGAAGAGGTACAAATTTATTGTGACTCACGTTTCGATAGGATGCGTGGTTTTTTTTTATTCGTGAAAATAACATTGACAGTAAAAAAAATCAAATTTTTGAAAAAACAATGCAAGGTACGAAAACATATAAATGAACAAAAATTGTGCATTCAAAAAAGACTTACAAACCCGTAATCAATTTTTGTGGTAAGAATATATTGAAAATGAAAAAATTAACTTTTTTGATAAACGGCACAAGCTAAAATAAAATGTTAACTAATAAAATTTGTCGCCTGAATTATATCATTACTTTTCATTTGAAATCAAATACAAATTTAGTAATTTGTATATGAAGAACATATAACACGAAACACAACGTGCGCGTTCAGTGTATTTACCAAATCGCACGCCGTAAGTGCGCTCAAACTTTTTTGTTTCTATCATACGGTTCAAATGATTTTCAAATCAAATATCGAGCGCGAAGCGCGAGTGTCCGGATGAGAATGTGTTCCTTAAGGTCGATAGAACCTTGAGTAAATAAAGTTCCTTTTCAGTGTAAAATAAAAACAAATTTAACAATCACTTAATATGTAGAGGTTTTGATAATTTTATAATATTTGCAAACAAACTTTTTCTTTTCATCGAAGTCGAACACGAAGTTCAAAAATCTAGAGGAGACGAGCGTAAATCGCGATGTAAATACGCCCGAGCGCGTAGCGCGAGGTGAATACATAATCGAGCGCGAAGCGCGAGATCCAACAGTCGCGCGCCCCAGGCGCGCTCAAACTTGCGAGCGCAGCGAGCCGCGCGCGAAGCGCGCCATGAGAATGTGCCCGCGAAGCGGGCAGATTTTTTTATTTAAAATTCGACTGTTTGTTCAAAAGTTGAACTACGTGGTTGAAACTTTATTTCTTTGGTTGAAAATTCTATTTTTTTTTGAAAATTCTATTTTTTTTGAAAATTCGTTCGGATTTTGGTTGAAAATTTAATTTTTTTAAATGAAAATTTAACTATTTTATTTTTGGTGGAAAATCTGTTTATTTCATTTTTGGTTGAAAATTCATCATTTTTAGTAGAAAACTCATGTATTTTGTTGAAAATTCGTCTTTTTTGGTAAAGAATTAATTATTCTGGTTGAAAATGTAACTGTTTTGTTAAAAGTTCATCTTTTTAATAGAGAATCATTTTTTTTTGTAGAAAATCATTTTTTTGTAGAAAATCATTTGTTTGGTTAACAATGCAACTGTTTGATTGAAAATTAATCGGTTTAACTGTTTTTGACTTTTGTTAAAAATTCATCTTTTTAGGTTAAGAATTAATTTTTTTAACTAAAAATGTAACTATTTGGTTAAAAATTCAACTGGTTGAAAACGAACGTTTTTATTGAAAATTCATGTTTTCCGGTTAAAAATTCAACTGTTTTGTAGAATTTTCATTTCTTTTAATTGAAATTTTTTAAAATGAAAATTTAACTATTCCATTTTTGGTTAAAAGTTCATCTTTTCAACTTTAAAATTTCAACTATTTTCTTGAAAATTTATGCAATTTGTTGAAAATCCGTCTTTTTTGGTAGAAAATTGATCTTCTTGGTTTAAAACTTTAAAATTCAACTTTTTTGTACAAAGCTCGACTTTTTGACTTGGAAATTCAACATTTTGGAAGACACTTTTTTTCTTTATTGACTGAAAAATCTTTCTTGGTTAAAATTTCAACTTTTGTTGAAAATTCGTCATTTTTATTTGAAAATTCATCTCTTTTGGTGGAAATTTCATCTTTTTTTTTTGTTAAAAATGCAACTTTTTTGTTAAAAATGATTCTGTTTTGGTTGAGGATTCAACTTTTTTTTTAATTCGTCCTTTTTGGTTCAATTAAACTATTTTTTATTTAAAGTGAAAACCTTTTTTTGGTTAAAATATCAACTATTACATTCTTAGGGTTTCGTAGTCCTCCGTAGAAGCCCTTACAATTTCTGTCGGGTGTCCGTCCGTCGTACTTATTTCGAAGGAGAGACGAAGTAGGAGAAATGAGGAAAGGGGAAGTAGGAGAAATGAGGGGAGAGGAAAAGTAGCTTTTGTAAGGGGAAATGATGATAGTGGAAGTAGGAGAGTTAAGGGGGAATTAAAGGAGGGGAGTGAGGGGGTAGATGGGAAGTGAGGGGTGTGGACGTAGGGGAAGTGAGGAGCAATGATCGGGGGGAAAGTGAGTGGAAGTGAAAGCAGGGGAACTAGGAGAAGTGATGGAAGGGGGATGTAGGAGAAGTGAGGGGTGATGAGGGGAGGGGAAGTGATGGATGGGGAAATGAGGGATGGTGCATCAGGGTGAGTGAGATGAAATGATGGTATAGGTAGGGCAGAGGTCGGCAGCGAGGGGAAATTTCTTAAGTCCAGCTCTTTCAACACGTGTGGATCGGTCGCTTCGTCTCTCCCACCAAGAGTCTCTACTCTACTCTAAGAGTTCAGGGTGGTGGTAAATTCTATTCTATGACGTCAGAATTTACCACCACCCTGAACTCTTAGAGTGGAGTAGAGACTCTTGGTGGGAGAGACAAAGCGCGCGATCCACACGTGTTAAAAAAGCTGGACTCGAGAAATTTCCCCTCGCTGCCGACCTCTGAGGTAGGGGAAGTGAAGCGAAATGAGAAGTTGGAGAAGAGACGGGAAGCGAATGCTGAAGTGTGGGGAGGGTTGTTGGATGGATAGGGCAAGTAGTGGAATGTAGTGAGAGTAGGGGAACTTAGGGAGAGTAGGGGAGGAGAAGTATGGGAGTGGGAGGTTTGAACGACTCAATTAACGTTTTAATAGATCCCTTATGTTGCTTCGAAGTTGAACTAATTTATTATTTATTTTTCTCTTTGCAGGTAATAATGAGAAAACGAAGATAAGTTTATTGAAAAGCGTGTAAGAAGATCCTGGAGAGCCATGGACCATCTGCAGGGGAGGAAGCAAATTGCTTCCCCGGAAGTGGCGATGGCGAGCGAGGTTTTCGATCAGTTTTGCAGCGCCTCCACGCTAAAATCGATCCTTGGTCATTATCGACATCTGTGTGATCTTTTGAAAATGAGGCCTACCAGCGTTGCTCAATTTTATCCAAAGCTTAAATCGAAACTTCGATCTTGGAAAGCACAAGCATTGTGGAAAAAATTCGATCAGAGGGCTAATCACAAATGTTACAATCGAGGAAAAGCTTGTCCGAATAACAGAGTAAGTTCCATCATTACACTGTCATCTTACTCGTGTAATCTTCATCAATTTTTTTCCAGAATTTCATTATAATATTTCATTTTTATTTATTCATTAAAATTTCATTTCCCCTATTCCCCTTTTCCCCCCTTTAAATAATTAACATTTTGCCCCTGTTTTCAAGAAACTTCCCCTTTTTTATTTTTTATTGAAAGTTAATTATTTTTAGAAATCTTTTTGGAGGCCTATTACCAGTATTTTTGATGTTATATTCAACAGAGGTCTCTGTTATAGAATCTTTGATAAGTAGATAATCTACTATATCAAAATTAATAACAGAGACCTCTCTTGAATCTAACATCAAAAATACTGGTATTAGGCCTCCAAAAAGATTTCTATCATATTAAACCAGTCTAACCGAAACTTTGTTTAAAAAAACTTAGTTTCAAATATTGAGTTAATTATTTTTATTTGAAAAGTCTACTATTGTATTTTTGATTCAGAATTCATCTCTTTTGGTCAAAAATTCAACTGTTTTGTTTAACATTGATCTCTTTTGGTTAGAAATTCTCTACTATTTGGTTGGAAATTTAATTATTTTGCTGAAAAACGAACTATTTTCTTAAATCTTCTATTATATTTTTAATTTAAAGGTCTACTATTATATTTTGGGTCCAGAATTAATTTCTTTTGGTTACAAATTCTACTATTTGGTAAAAAGTCATTTTTTGGTCAATAATTCAACTGGTTTGTTTACAAAATCAATTATTATTAATTTATTTAATCATTCAATTATTACAATAATTGTTATGTTGAAAATTGAACTATTTTCTTAAAAAGTAATTTTCTTTCCTTCAAAGTTAATTTTTTTTTTTTTAAACTCTACTATCGCATTTTTGGTCCAGAATTATTAATCTCTTTTGTTAAAAATTCTACTATTGTTCTACTATTACTTTTTTTTTAATTCAACCAGTTTCTTAAAAAGTCATCTTTTTGGTTGAAAGTTAATTTTTTTCATTTGAAAAGTCTACTTTTATATTTTTGGTTCAGAATTCATCTCTTAATTTGAAAATTCTACTATTTGTTGGAAATTTTCATTGTTTTGATGGAAATTCATCTTTTTTGTTAAAAAATCATCTTTTTTGGTAGAAGATCCAATATTTTTGTTGAAAATTCATCATTTTGGATTAAAAATTCATCTTTTGGTAGTTAAAAGTTAATTCTTTTTAATTCAAAAGTCTACTATCATATTTTTGGTCCAGAAATAATCTCTTTTTTGGTTAAAAATTCAACTGTTTTGTTGCAAATGTAATTATTTTGTTGAAGATTAAACTATTTTCTTAAATCTTCTATTATATTTTTAATTAAAAAGTCTACTATTATATTTTGGATCCAGGATTCATCTATGTTGGTTCAAAATTCCACTACCTGGTTGAAAATCGAACTTCTGTGTAAAAAATTCATTTTATTGGTTGAAGATTGAACTATTTTGTTCACAATTTTTCTGTTGAAAATTAAATTTCTTCAATGAAAATTTAACTATTGCATTTTCAGCAGAAATTTGATCGTTTTTAGTAGAAAATTCAACTATATGGTTGAAAATTAACTCTTTGGTTCATAATTTATATTTTAGAGTTTCAAAGTCTGCGAATTTTTTTTTCTTTAAAATTGAGAGGTGAACTCTTTGATTCCAATTCATTTTATTTTAAGATTCTAAATTTCAGTTAAAAATTTAACTATTATGTTGAAAATCTATTTTTTTTTTGTGAAAAATTAATTTTTCCAAGTATTGAACTACTCGATTTCTGGTTGAAAAGTTATTTTTTTGATTTGGAAATTCAACCATTTGGTGCAAAATACATATTTGTATGTTGAAATTTCAACTGTTTTCTTGAAATTTTAATATTTTGTTGAAAATTCATTTTCTTTGGTAGAAAATCGGTTTTGGTTGCAAATTCAACTGTTTTGTATTTAAAATTAAAATCTTTTTTTGGTTGAAATATCAACTAATAAATTTTTCGCTGCGAATTCATCCTTTTAATTGGAAATTAAACTACTTGGTTGAAAGTTAAACTCCGTTATTTAAATTCATTTTTTCTGTTGTAGATTCATTATTTTAGTTGAAAATTTTACCAATTTGTTGAAAATTCATGTTCCTTTAGAAAAATTATTTTTTGAAAGTGAATGTTGAACTGTTCGATTTCTGGTTGATTTTATCTTTTTTATTAGAAAATTCAACCATTTAGTTGAAGTCTTTTCTTTTTTAGTTGAAAATGGAAATATTTGGTTGAAAATACATGTTTGTAGGCTGAAAATTCAAGTATTTCGTTGATAATGTAATTAGTTTGTTAAAAATTCATATATTTGTTCAAAATTTTTTTTTTTTTTTTTGAAAATTCAACTGTTTTTAGGTAGAAAAGTTCTTGGTGGAAAATTGAACCTCCTTCTAAAAAATTCTTCTTTTTGACTAAAGGATCAACTATTTGGTTTAAAATTCAACTGTTTTTGGTTGAACTTTCATCTTTTTTGTTTGAAAATTCGACCATTTGGTTAAAAATTCATCTTTGCTAGTTGAAAATTCAACTTTTGTTGGAAATTTAATTTTTGTTTTGAAAGTTCACCTATTTGTTTAAAAATTCATTTTTATGGTTTGAAAATTCACCTATTAAGTTAAAAATTCAACTACTTTATTGAAAAGTCATATTTTTGAGGCGAAAATTGCACTGTGATATTAAAATTCATCTTTTGGAATGAAAATTCATCTTTAATGAGAAAAGTCATCTTTTTGGTTGAAAATTCATCCTTTGTGGTTGAAACTTAATGCTTTTTAATTGAAAAGTCTACTATCATATTTTTGTCCAGAATTAATCTCTTTTGGATAAAAATTCTCTACTATTTGTTTGAAAATTTAATTATTTTGTTGAAAAATGGACTATTTTCTTACATCTTCTATTATATTTAAAATTAAAAAGTCTACTATTATATTTGGGTTCAGAGTTCATCTCTTTTGGCTAAAAATTCTACTATTTGGTTAAAAATTTAATTCGTGTGTTGAAAATTCAATTGTTTGATTAAAAAAGGATATTATTTTGGTCGAAAATTCGACCGTCTTGGTGAACATTCGTCTTTTTGGATAGAAAATTCATCCATTGGGATTGATAATTCATCTTTTTTGGTAGAAAATTTAATTATTTGGTAGAAAATTTAATTATTTGGTAGAAAATTTAATTATTTGGTTGAAAATTAACTTTTTTCATAAAAATTTATCTTTTCGGTTTTAGGAGTCAACTGTTTTCTAAAACATTCATCTCTTTTAGTAGAAAGTAAATATGTTTGGTTCAAAATTCAACTATTTTTTATGAAAATTAAGGCCTCACTACCGGCCCCTATATCCCCTATTGTACCCTATATTCAGTTAAGATCCCTAAAGTACCCTTTTTTCAAGATTTGGTCCCTATGGCCTATGGTACCCTATTTGCAGCCCCTTAATGGAAATTCCAAAAAATTTATAATAAGATCAAAGCTTCCAAGAGCATTAAAAAAAATAGCAAAAATCAGGGAATTCCTGTAAGAAGTAACTGTAAAAAATAATCAGGGCTGCCACACACAGTCACTATTATTCACTTTTTTCTCAAATCATTTTTTATTTACTTTTTTTAATGAAAAGATCACATTAGTCACTTTTCTATCAATAAATTAACTCATGGGTTAATCACTATTTAATTCAGATCTATACCTATTTTTGAATTGTCTTGAATTTTTTGATATATTTCCGATTATTTTTAAAGATTCCGAGAAATTTGTAATAGATTTCAATAATTTGAAGGAATTTTTAAGATTTTAGGGTATTTTTAAAACTTCTAAGGCATTTTCAAGAGCTTTTAATTTGAAATATTCTAGGGAATTTAAAAAAATTCCGAGGAATTTTTTATTGATTTTAATAATTTGAAGAGATTTAATAACATTTTAGTGGATTTTAAAGAATGTATTCAAGAAAAGTGAGTTATTTCTCAGGGGTTTAAAGATTTGAAGAGATTTAAAATTATTATTTGGATTTCACCCTGAATTCTTATTAATTTATCCTGAATTCTTTGAAATTCTTTTGCATTTTTTAATTCATTAGAATTCTTATAAATTTACTCAATTTTACATAATTCACTTGATTTTTTTGATTTTTTAAAAATTTTTTATATAATTGGTTCTGCTGATTAATTCATAAAATGACCAAAGGATTTTAAATATTTTAAGGTATTTTTCAAATTCCTTGGCATTTTCTATAGCTTCAAAAAATGTTCAAAGGATTGGAAATATTTTAGGAAATTTTAACGATTCCCAGAAATTTTTCATTTATTTCAATAGCTTGAAGAGATTTCAAAGACTTTGAAATATTTTAAGGTATTTTAAAAGATTCCAAGGCGTTTTCAGGAGATTAAAAAAATTTCAAGGGATTTCCAAGGGTTTTAATAATTTTAAGGGATTTTAATATTTTAATGGATTTCAAAGAATTTATTCACAAGAAGTGAGGGATTTCGTAGGGTTTCAATGATTTAAGAGATTTTCCAATATTCTTTGCAATTCATTTGGAATTCGCCCTGAATTCGTATTAATTTATCCTGAATTTTTTTAAATCCTTTTGAATTCTTCTAGATGCACTCAATTCTACTCAGGTGAATGGATTTTTTAAACGTTTTTGTTTAATTCATCTTGAAGTCATTAAAACTCACCTTAAATTTTTAGGCATTTCATCAAATTCTTTTGAGTTCTCTTTAATTTTGTTTAAATTCATTTCAAACTTACTCAATTCAATGAATTTTTTTATATTTTTAAAGTTTCTTCATAATTATACATTTTTGTCAATTCATTTGATTTTTTTCTCAATTCACCTTGAATTTTTATGCATTTCATCGAATTCTTCTCGTTTCCCTTAAATTCACTCAAATTTTACAAAAATAAATGGATTTTTTCGATTTTTAAAACTTTTTCCAATTCATTAAAATTTTTTTGAATTGTTTTGTAGATATAGTCATTTTTTTAGTTAGAAATTAGTAGGGTTTCCAAGATTTGAAGAGATTTGAAATTATTTTTGGAAATTCACCCTGAATTCTTTTAAATTCTTTGGGATTCTCTTGAATTTTTCTAAGCTCATTTCAAAGATACTGAATTCATAAAAGTTTCTTCATATTTTAAAATTGTTTTCAATTCATTACATTTTTTTTAATTCACCTTGAATTTTTATGAATTTCATCGAATTCTTCTAGATTATCTTAAATTCCTCTAAATTCATTCCAATTTTACGGAAATCAATTCATCGTTTTGTCTTGAAAACGCAACTGTTTTATTTGCGGTTTATTATTTATTTTCTGAAAATTTGATCATTTGATTGAAGATTCATCTTCATAGTTTGAAAATTCAACTATTTGTTGACAAATTTAGTTATTTTTCATTTATTTAATTATTCAAGTTGAAAATTGAACTATTTTCTTAAAAAGTAATTTTCTTTCGTTGAAAGTTAATTTTTTCATTTGAAAAGTCTACTTTCATATTTTTGGTTCATAATTAATCTCTTTATTTAAAAATTCTAGTATTTGGTGGAAATTTTCATTGTTTTGATGAAAATTCATCTTTTTTGTTAAAAAATCATCTTTTTTGGTCGAAGATCCAATATTTTTGTTGAAAATTCATAATTTTGGATTAAAAGTTCATCTGTTGGTAGTTAAAAGTTAATTCCTTTTAATTTAAAAGTCTACTGTCTTTTTTTTGGTCCAGAAATAATCTCTCTTTTGGTTAAAAATTCAACTGTTTTGTTGAAAATTAACTTTTTGGTTCATAATTTATATTTTCGAATTTCAAAGTCTGCGAATTTTTTTTTTTATTTAAAAGATTTGAAATTATTTTTGGAAATTCACCCTGAATTCTTTTAAATTCTTTGGGATTCTCTTCAATTTTTCTAAGCTCATTTCAAAGTTACTGAATTCATAAAAGTTTCTTCATATTTTAAAATTGTTTTCAATTCATTACATTTTTTTTTTTAATCACCTTGAATTTTTATGAATTTCATCGAATTCTTCTCGATTAACTTAAATTCCTCTAAATTCATTCCAATTTTACGGAAATCAATGGAATTTTTTTTTACTTTTAAAATTGTTTCTAATTCATTCGAATTCGTTGGAATTTAACTTGAATTGTTTTGAAGTCTTATAAATTTATCCTGAATTTTTTACCCTTTGAGCGCGAAAAAAATACCCTATGAGCGTGACGAAAAGTACCCTTTGGTCCCTATATTTTATCCCATAGAGGCCTGAAAATGAAATAGATTTTGACTTTAAATCTTAAGTGTTTAATATTGAATGTAGTATGGTATCTACATTAATTTTATTTAAAAGAATTTATTCCCCTATTTTCGTGAAAATTCACCCTATTCCTCCTGTTTTGAGTGCATTTTGGGCTATGAAGTCTGTTTAAAATTTGTATTTTTTTTCCAGGTTTTAATAATTGGAGGTGGACCTTGCGGTTTACGATCAGCGATCGAAGCCCAGTTGCTGGGAGCTAAAGTTGTGGTTATTGAGAAACGAGACAGAATGTCTCGGAACAACGTTCTTCATTTGTGGCCTTTCGTGATTCAAGACCTTAGGAGCCTGGGAGCTAAGAAATTTTTCGGAAAATTCTGCGCTGGGGCGATTGATCACATCAGCATTCGGCAACTTCAATGTATTCTTTTAAAAGTTGCTTTAATCCTCGGGGTCGAGTTTCATGAGAACGTAAGCTTCGAGCACCTGATACCTCCTCCAGATAATCAGGAAGAAGGAAGTGAGTGTTTTTTAATGAAAATTCTTATTTAATAAATACATATTCATTTTTAAACTAGATACAGGGATCACAGTCAGTCCCTTATTCCCCTTTTTCCCCTATTTTTCTCAAAATCTCCTATAATCCCTATATTTTAGAATTTTTCCCCCTTTCTTGAATTTTTTTTTGAAGCTGCGAAATATTTTTCAAGAATTATAAGAGACATTAATAAAGAAATTATGATTAGCTTTAAAAAAACTATGATCCAAAGAAAAACGACAATTGCAAATTGTCGACGATTTTCACAAAAAAAAAATATAAAAAAATCTAACATGATTGATTCTACAATGTCACAAGAAAAAAAGTATTGACAATTGATATAACTTTGTTCTTATAACTTTTAAATTATTAATAAAATTGTATTATATTTTCCTCTATAAAAAAGTGGTGTAGCGTTATGTCTCGAAAATTTCGAAATTATTGTTGTTGAAAACCTGATTGGCTTTTGATTACTTGAAGTTAGTGTCTTTCGATGGAAAAAATAATATTTTTGTGTAAGTACTTTAATATAAAATCAGAAAGTTTTGAAGAAGAGTTAAAATTTCTAAAAAATTTAGATTTGGTTCGTTTTTTTCACCGGAAATTAGAATTTTTAAACAAGTATCATCATCAAGATTCCCAATTTTCACCAATTGTAGATGATGTTACCGTTTTACACCGGAAATGGATACTTTTAATAAAAACTTATTAGATTTCAAAGATTTAAAATTTCACAAGAATTTACATTTTTCTCTTTTATTAGCCTTTTTTACCGGAAATTAATATTTTTAAAGAAAAATCATTAAATTTTAAAGGTTCGTAATTTTAAAAAAATGATAGGTTTTTTTAGCGTTTTACATCAAAATCTGGTAATTTTAAAACGAAAATTATTATAGTTCGAACAGGATTTGCAATTTTTGAACAGTTTCGGGTTATATTAACGGGTTTTAAAGGAAAAGCGAAAGAGAGAAAAAATTTATCTTACGCGTAATTGCATTTTCGCTGGAAATTTGTATTTTTAGAAAATAATTTTAATATAAAATCAGAAAATATTGAAGAAAACTTAGAATTTTGGGTTGAGTTCGTTTTTTTTTCATCGGAAATTAGGATTTTTAAACCAAAATCATCATCAAGATTCCCAATGTTCAACAATTTTAGGTTATTTTGCGTTTTAAACTGGAAATGGGGAATTTTAATTTAAAAAACTAGTATTTTAAAATAAAAATCATTATAGTTTGAATAAGATTTGAAATCGGTTATTTTAGACAAAAATCATTAGATTTCGAAGAAGATTTACAATTCTGACCAATTCTCTGTTATTTTAGTGTGTTTTGTTGAAAATTATTAGTATTTTTAATGAAATATTATAAAATTTCAAAGAATATTTACAAATTTTCAAACAACTTTAGGTTTTGTTGGTGTTTTACGCCTGAAATTGATATTTTTAAACAATCATTAGATTCAAATCCAATAATTTTTGTTTAAAATAATAAAATTTACATGTTTGAACAATCTCGGATTGTATTAATGCATTTTGTCGGACATTGAATTTTTTATTAAAAAATCATAAGATTCCAAAGAAGATTCACAAGTTTCGAACAATTTTAGGGTTCGTTGTTATTCTAGATCGATAATTGGTATTTTCAAACCTAAATCATTGAAATTTGAAAAATATTTGTAATATTTTGACAATTTTTGATATATTAGTGTTTTTTCGTCGGAGAATTATATTTTTAATAATATAAAAAAACTTATATTTCAAACATTTCAAAAAAGATTCACAACTTTATACAAATTTTAAGGTGCGTTGGTGTTTACGCTGAAAATCTGTATTTTTAGTAAAAAAATAACATTAGATTTCAAAGAAGGTTTAGATGTTTTGTACAATTGTAGGTTAATCTAGCGGTTTTCGCCGAAAATATCGATATAGATTTAGAAGATTCCCAATTTTGGAACAATTTAAGATTATGCTAACATTTTTACCATTTTTTTGTCAAAAAATGGTATTTTTAATCTTTTAAATTATTAGATTTTTCAGATTATAATTCAGAGTCATTAAATACTGGAAATCGTTACTTTTAATAAAAACGCATTGGATTGCAAAGAAGATAACAAATTTTTCAACAATTTTTGGTTATTTTCGCGTTTTTAAAAAAGCATTTACAATCTTAAAGAATTTTTTGAAGATTCATAATTTTAATTGAGAATCTTATTTTATTACATTCTCATCATAATGAGAAAGTATTGGTTTTATGTGAAAAATGACTTTCGCGGATTCCATCAAATGTCGACGTTTTGAGGCCCCCTGAGTCAGAAAAAATGGTTTTTACGTCGGTGTCTGTCTGTCGTTGTCGTCCTCGTCGTCGTCGTCGTCGTCGTCTGTATATCGGATAACTTTTGAAAGACTAATCGGATTAGATTGTGCTTTGGCACACAGTTTCAGGGGGCAAAAAGAGGAATCGAGTTCGTTAACCAGCCATTTTGGATGAAAATTCAAAAAGTTAGAGCATTTTCAAAAATTTTTAGACCACTTTTTTCCAAATTTCAAAATTATATGTGCGGGCGCTTATAGTACTCGAAAATCTAAACAATTTATCTTTACGACTTTTTTTGATAAAAAGAAAATTGTCCGAGTTACAGCATTTTCAAAATCCCCCCAAAAAAGCGAAAAGTAACATTTTCGGCCAAACAACGCACGATAAGAAAAAAAGTCAAGATAGGAAAAGTGTTTCTTTTCGCACGTCCTACAAGATTATCATAACGACTTTTTGAATTTTCTTGAAAAATCGAAAATTCATATTTTTATTGCACAAGAAATAATGAAAAATCAAAAAAATCAATTTCACGGTCAAACTATGCAAGATACGACAAATCATGACTGGACTAAAATTGTGCATTCAAAAAAGATCTACACATTTCTCATTAGTCACTTTTTGATAGGATGTGTAGTTTTTGTTTTATTCGTAAAAAATAACATTAACAGTGAAAAAATCGGCCCGATAAGCGGGCACATTCTCATCAAAACTTTGCTTATTTACTTTATTTTTCATCTCGGGTGTGTTTTTTCACAATATTTCATTGTTTTTTTGTTCTCAATACTATTTCTAACGATTGAAACAATAAAATATAATAATAATTCAAACAATTTATTCTGACTGAAAATCTGACTTTTATTTCAGAATGCGTTTTGATCTTTGTTTACTAAAATAATTTCTGTGAAAAAATTCGACTATTACATTTATATTTCAAGAACTATGTTCCAAATAGACGAAATGAATATATATATATATATATATATATATTTAAAAAAAAAGAGTTATTGGTTCCTCGTTTAGAGGTGGGCCGGGAATGCGCAGATGGAAACATATGAACTCCTATCTAATACAGCGCTGCTGAAGGCTGGTGACCTTCTCAGTATAAAACATCAACTAATTGCGACTCTCTCGGTTTCCATTCCTTGTCCTCGCCCCCCCCCTCCCCCCGTAACAGAAGTTTTGGTGGGACTGACGTAAGAACTGGACTCTCCACTATACGACGAATCACTACTTAACTTGGGCATGATTTCAACTCGCAAAACAAATTTCGCGCATAAAGGTGGTAGTTGGGTGTACAATCTAAACATGAATAATACAAACAATAAAGTAGCCTCGGAATGGACTGAAACTTTGATTGAGGTTTTGAAATATGGTCTGGAGTAGATAGGGAATCACATGGTAGTCAAGGGGTCGGTTTGATTATGAATGAAAAAGCAAGATATATGTTCCAAAAACGACTTAAATACTTTTTTGCTCCCCTTTTCAGATAGTTGGAAAAAAATCTTTCTGATTGTAGGATTTATTATAAAGATACGGAAATATACGCTGAAGTAAAGGAATTACCTTCTTCATTTTAAATCAAATACAACTTTAGTCATTTTTATCTGAAGAACATTGAACATAACATATGGTCGTTGCGAAGCGCGACGACCAAATTGCGCGCAGCAAGCGCGCTCAAACTTTTGGGTTTCTATTATACGATGAACAGAAACGAGCGTGAAGCGCGAGGTGCACATGATGATCATACAAAATATCGAGCGCGAAGCGCGAGTGTCGTGATGAGAATGTGTTCCTTAAGGTCGATAGAACCTTAAGTAAATTAGTTCTTATTTTTATGTAAAACTGACATAATTAAACCAAAAGCAGATCATAACGATGAAGCTTACTAAGAGAGTATTAGCCTGCGAAGTGCGCAATAGCGAGCACACGAAGTGTGAAAACCTAGACGACAAATGTGTCCGAGCGCGCAGCGCGAGGTGAATGCATTATCGAGCGCGAAGCGCGAGATAAACATATAATCGAGCGCGAAGCGCGAGATGAATACCTAATCGAGCGCGAAGCGCGAGATCCAACAGGTGCGCGCCCTAGGCGCGCTGAAACTTGCGAGCGAAGCGAGCCGCGCGCGATGAGAATGTGCCCGCGCAGCGGGCAGATTTTTTTTTGGTGGTAATATATTTTTTTTACTAAAGATTTAACTATTATATGTTTGGTTGACAACTGATATTTTTTAGTTCAAAATTCAGATATTTGCTTAAAAATTGATCTTTTTAGTTGAAAATTCAACTATTTGGTTGAGAATTCATGTATTTCGTTGAAAAATCGTCTTTTTTGGTAGAAATTAATCTTTTTGATTGAAAATTCAACTATTCCAGATAAAGATTCATCATTTCATTTGAAAATTCATCAGTTTAGTTGAAAACTTATCTTTTTTAGTTCAAAACTCAACTATTTGGTTGAAAATTTGTCTTTTTTGTTGTAAATTCATGTAATTTGTTGAAAAATCGTATCTTCTTGTTTGAAAATTCATCTTTTTGGTTGAAAATAAAACTAATGGGTTGAAAGTTCAACTCTTTTGGTAAAAATGTATCATATTGGTTTAAAATTCATCTATTCCAGTTGAAGATTCATAATTCTAGATGAAAATTCTTTGTTTTTTTTTGGTGGAAAATTAATTTTTTTATCTAAAAATTAAACTATTCTATTTTTGGTTGAAAACTGATCTTTCTTAGTTAAAAACTCAACTATTTGATTGAAAAATGGACTCGTTTAGTTGTAAATTGATGTAATTTATAGAAAAATCGTATCTTCTTGTTTGAAAATTAATTTTCTTTTTCAACTAAAAATTTAACTATTCCATTTTCTTTTGAAAACTGATCTTTTTTAGTCCAGAATTGCACTATTTGATTAAAAATTAATTTTTATTAGTAGAAAATTCAACTATTTGGTTGAGAATTCATGTATTTTGTTGAAAAATCGTTTTTTTTTGTAGGAAACTAATCCTTTGGATTGAAAATTCAACTATTTGGTTGAGAATTCATGTATTTCGTTGAAAAATCGTCTTTTTTGGTATAAATTAATCTTTTTGTTTGAAAATTAAACTATTCCAGATAAAGATTCACCATTTTATTTGAAAATTCATCCTTTTTATTTCAAATTTAACGATTCCAGTTGAAGATTCATCATTTTAATTGAAAAATCATCAGTTTAGTTGAAAAGTTATCGTTTTTGGTTAAAAACTCAACAATTTGGTTGAAAATTTGTCTTTTTTAGTTGTAAATTCATGTAATTTGTAGAAAAATCGTATCTTCTTGTTTGAAAATTCATCTTTTTGGTTAAAAATTCAAGTATTCTAGTACAATATTCATCATGTTAGTGGAAAATTCATCTTTTTGGTTGAAAATAAAACTAATGGGTTGAAATTTCAACTCTTTTGGTAAAAATTCATCTTTTTGGTTTAAAATTCATCTATTCCAGTTGAAGATTCATCATTTTAGTTGCAAATTTTTTGTTTTTTTGGTGGAAAATTAATTTTTTTATCTAAAAATTTAACTATTCTATTTTTGGTTGAAAACTGATCTTTTTTAGTACAAAATTGAACTATTTGCTTAAAAATTGATGTTTTTTAGTTGAAAATTCAACTATTTGGTTGAGAATTCATGTATTTCGTTGAAAAATCGTCTTTTTTTGGTAGAAATTAATCTTTTTGTTTGAAAATTCAACTATTCCAGTTAAAGATTTACCATTTTATTTCAAAATTCATCTTTTGGGTTTCAAATTTGACTATTCCAGTTAAAGGTTCATCATTTTAGTTGAAAATTCATCAGTTTGGTTTAAAATTTGTCCTTTTTTTTAGTGAAAATTCATGTAATTTGTAGAAAAATCGTATCTTCTTGTTTGAAAATTCATCTTTTTGGTTGAAAATAAAACTAATTGATTGAAAGTTAAACTATTTTCTTAAAAACTCATCTTTTAGATTTAAAATTCATCTATTCCATTTGAAGATTCATTATTTTAGTTGAAAATTTTTGTTTTGCGGAAAATTTATTTTATTAACTAAAAATTTAACTATTCTATATTTGACTGAAAACTGATATTTTTTAGTTTATAATTCAACTATTTGCTGGAAAATTGTTGTTTTGTAGTTGAAAATTAAACAATTTGGTTGAAAATACAACTACTTGGTCGAAAGTTAAACTGTTTTTTTTAATTTATCTTTTTTGTTTAAAATTGATCTCTTCCAATAGAAAATTCATTATTTTGGTTGAAAATTTATTAATTTTTTTTGTTGTGAAAATTAATTTTTTTTTTTCACCTAAAAATTTAACTGTTCCATTTTCGGTTGAAAACTGATCTTTTTTAGTCCAGAATTCATTTGGTTGAGAATTCATGTATTTTGTTGAAAAATCGTTTTGTTTTGGTAGGAAACTAATCATTTGGATTGAAAATTCTACTATTTGGTTAAGAATTTGAAACGGTTTAAATTGAATTTAATATGTTACCCACATTAATTTGACCAAAATATGCACTGAATTTTAAGTATAGGAGGATAAAATAAAAATTGGTTTAAATTATTATTCAAATTCATAGACTTCAGAGACAAATTCAAGAAATGATGAATTATGTTTTTAGTATTATTTAATTACTTAATTAATCGATGGTGCTAATATAATTAAGAATACCTTGTAATATAATTTGTCAAAGCTTTCTAAATTAATCAACCTAATTTAATCCCTAGAAACTGAAAAAAACATTATTTATAATAAACTGGCGAAACTTTATACATATTCAGAGTCGATTGTTTAAAAAAATGCAAAATATTTGAATGGCTCCGTACTACGAAAAATGACACCTGGAAAAAACCTGGAATTGTCAAGGAATTTTGTCCAGTATTTGAGTAGACATCGTGGTAAGACAAGCAAATTAATAATCAGGCGCGTGTTTGTTTTCTAGTTCAATAAAATTTGTGGTTTCTTATAGAGGCATTTTTGAAAGAAAAAAATTTCCTCCTTCTTAAAAAAAATCCCCTATTTTCCCTACAACTGTACTGTTGAATGTATAAAATATAATCAGGGTGTCTAGCGACCTTGAACACCTTGAAAACCTAGAATTCTCCTTGAATTTTTGTTGAACCTTGAAAACCTGGAAATCTCCTTGAATTTTTCCCGCGAACCTTGAATTAAATTTTTTTTTTAAACCGGTTTTTTGATTGAAATGCGAAAAGTAATTTAAATATTTTAGTCTATTATGAAAGAAACATCTCGTTCAGAAGGAACCTTGCTACTGAAAAGTTTTTTATTTATCAAGATATAATTTATCTTTTACTCATTACGCAATAAATAAAGAGATTTCTATGCATTTTTTGTAGACTTTACCAATTATTTTATAGATTGCAATGACTAGTCTTTAATATTCAGGGTTGCGACTTGACCGGGAAACCGGGAAATGACCGGAAATTTACTTCTGATCGTAGCAAAATTCAAGTTTTGATTATTTTAATAATTTTTGTCAATTTAGAAAAGTTGAAGATTCATCATTTTTATTTAAAATTCTTCTCTGGTTAAATATGTAACTACTTTGTTAAAAATCAAGTTGTCTTTTTTTTTTGTGAAAATTCAATATTTTGCATTTAAAAATTAAACTATCTTTATGGTTGAAAATTCATCTTTTTGGCATAAAATTCAACTACTCCAGTTGAAGATTCATCATTTTAGTTAAAAATTCGTCAGTTTTGGTTGAAAATTAATTTCTTTAACTGAAAATTTAACTGTTCCATTTTTGAAACTTCAACTATTTCGTTCAAAATTCATGTATTTTGTTCAAAAATCGATATTTTTTTGCAGAAAATGATCTTTTTATTTGAAAGTTAATCTTCTTGTTTACAAATTCTTCTTTTCGGTTAACAATTCAAGTATTCCAGTTAAATATTTATCATTTTAGTTGAAAATTCATCTTTTACGTTGGAAATAAAATTATTTGGTTGAAAGTTAAACTCTTTTTGTTAAAAATTATTTTTTTTTAAAGATTCATTGTTTTAATTAAAAATTCATTTCTTTGATTGAAAAATGAGCTGTTTGATTGAAAACTTTTTTCCTTTGGATGTTTTTCGTTCTTTTGTCTTCTTCAATTAAAAATTTAATTATTTCGTTAAAAATTCATGTATTTTGTTAAAAAATTGTATTTTTTGGTGGAAAATTAATCTTTTTATTTAAAAATTATTCTTTTTATTTGAAACTTAATCTTTTTATTTGAAAAATAATCTTTTTATTTGAAAATTGATCTTCTTGTTTAAAAGTTCATAATTTTAGTTGAAAATTCATCTTTCTGGTTTGAAATTCAACTATTTCAGTTGAAGATTCATTGTTTTAGTTGAAAACTCTCATGCTTGGGTTAAAATTAATTTTATTAACTAAAAATGTTACTATTTCATTTTCGGTTGAAAATTGTTATTTTTTTAGTTCAAAATTCAACTATTTGGTTTAAAATTTGTATTCTTTAAATTTAAATTCAACTATTTCGTTAAAAATTCATGTTTTTTATTGAAAAATTGTATTTTTTGGTGGAAAATTAATCTTCTTGTTTAACAATTCATCTTTTTGGTTGAAAATTCAAGCGTTTCAGTTAAATATTCATCATTTTAGTTGAAAATTAATCTTTTTTGTTTAAAATTTAACTATTCCAGTTGAAGATTCATAATTTTATTTGAAAATTCATCACTCTGGTTGAAAGTTCAACTATTTTGTTGAAAATCCGTTTTTTTTGTTGAAAATTAATTTTTTCAACTGAAAGTTGAACGATTCCTTTTTTTGTAAAAAATGAATATTTTTTAGTAAAAAATTAAAGTATTTTTTTCTCTGTTCTCTGTTGTTGTATTAAAGGATGTTTAGAATAAACGTCATGAAATAAAATAAATATTTGCGTTTTTTCTGGAAATATGAATATGTTACTTTTAGTTGACCGGGAAAATTGAAAAACTTGACCGGGAAAAACCGCGAAATGACTGAAAATTTGAAATCGTCCGCCGAACCGCCACCCTGATATTGTGAATAATTCTATAAGTTTTTAATTTCGTCTCAGCTAATATAGAATGTTAAAGTATACATTTTTTTGTGATATTCAACTTATAAATTATAAAAATTATTAGTTTAAAATTTCTATGGTAATTCAGTTTCAGAATTAGAATGAGCCATGTCCATATAACGGATTTTTCAAGGGTTTCACCACTCGGTTTTTTAGTGTACACTGATTTCAACGAAAAAAGAAGATTTCACAAAAAAAGGTTTAAGAAAAATTTCACAAATATTTGAAAAGATTTGACAAAGATTTCAAAAATTTCACAAAAAATTCCCAAAGATTTCGAACATTTCATAAAGATTGCAAGGATTTCAAAGATTTCAAAAAGGCATGTACACCAGATTTCAAAGATTTCGAACATTTCCAAAGATTTTAAAACTTTCAAAGGTTTTAAAGATGTTAGAAAGGTTATAGTAAACTATATTTTTAAGATTTCAAAAGATTTTACACAGATTGAAAATATCTTAATGATTTTTAATGAATACAAAAGATTTCATAGAAATTTCATCAAGATATCAAAATAATACAAGAATTCCAAAGGTTTCAAAACATTTCAAAGGTTTCGATGACTTCAAACGAATACGAAAGATTTCACGAACAAAGATTAAAGAAAGCTTTCACAAATATTTCAAGGATTTTAAAGTTTTCAAAGATTTCAAATATTTTACAAAAATTTGAAAAGATTCCAAAAGATTTCACAAAGATTTTAAGTTCTTCAAGAGATTTCAAAGACGACTTATGTTCGCAAAAAATTAAGAGTTTATTTATGGTTCTGCTTTCTTTAGAAATTATTGACCAATAAAAAATGAAATGGCTCATTTTTTTACATGTATAACAAACGATATTTTCATTATTTGATGTAAAAAAAGAAGACCTGGAAAAACGTGACTTCTTGACCTGGAAAACCTGGAAAATACCTTGAATTTCGTTTCTAAGAATCGCTGGACACCCTGATAATATAAACTCTTAAAAATTCGTGTAGATATTTCTAAATATCTCT
This sequence comes from Andricus curvator, assembly GCA_932195095.1. Taxonomy (NCBI): domain Eukaryota; kingdom Metazoa; phylum Arthropoda; class Insecta; order Hymenoptera; family Cynipidae; genus Andricus; species Andricus curvator. Next base: position 249,397 of record CAKNYM010051340.1, on the reverse strand, counting down.
TCTGCTTTTCAGAAATCGGCTGGAGAGCAAAAACAACTCCCAACGATCATCCGGTCTCCCAATACGAATTCGACGTTTTGATCGGTGCCGACGGAAAAAGAAACACTTTGGAAGGTTTCAGACGCAAGGAATTCCGAGGAAAACTAGCAATTGCCATCACAGCCAACTTCATCAACAAAAGAACCGAAGCTGAGGCGCGAGTCGAGGAAATTAGTGGAGTGGCATTTATTTTTAATCAAAAATTCTTTAAGGAATTGTACCAAGACACGGGTATCGACTTGGAGAATATCGTTTATTATAAGGACGACACACACTATTTTGTAATGACCGCGAAAAAGCATAGTCTCATCGATAAAGGCGTTATTCTTCAGGTAAATGACTATAAAAATTCGAGACATTTATTCTATAAAATGTAAAATTGAAGTAATTGAATCGTTTTTTGTTTTTCCTTCAGGACCATGCTGACACCGCAAAATTACTCGCGAAGGAAAATGTCGATCGTGAAGCGTTAATGCTTTACGCGAGAGAAGCAGCTGATTTTTCCACAGAATACCAGATGATGGATATGGAATTTGCGGTCAACCATTATGGACAGCCTGACGTGGCTATGTTTGATTTTACATCAATGTACGCGGCGGAAAATGCCAGTCGAATTCTAGAACGACACGGGCACAGACTTTTTATGACTTTAGTCGGTGATAGTCTCTTAGAGGTACGTTTAATGAATTAATTACATTTTCAGGGTGGCGACTTGACCGGGAAACCGGGAATTTTATTGGCCGGGAAAACACCGGGAAATGACCGGGGATTTAATTAAAAACCGGGAATTGACTTCTAATCGTAGCAAGATTCAAGTTTTCATTTTTTAAATAATTTTGGTCAATTTAGAAAATTGTTTTCTACCAAAAATGACCGCAAACCCCAAAACATGACGGCTTGCTTTTTATTAATTAAAAAGAGAGCTTATCATACGATTTAAAGAATGTAACGTTCTTTGAGTCTGATTCTGAAATTTTTTAAATATATCTATACTTTATGAGAGAAAGAATTTTTTTTCCATTATAGGAAAAACCTTTTGCAAATTTGTTGCTCTGTGAGATTTTTTTCGCTGACTTAAGTTTGATAATCGAATTGATGATAGTCCGAATATATAGAAACAATAATTTTTTTCAATTTTTTCAAAAAATGGATTTATCACGTTTTATTCGCTTACTCCTCATTTATCTGACTTGGAACAGGGAATTTTAGAAAATAATTAGCGTTTTTATTCCAGGACAGGGAGCTTCGGCAAAGAAATATAATTTCACTTGGAACAGGGAATTTTTTACATTGAACGGGAATTTTGTTAAAGAATTATGATTCGAATTTAGAAGAAAGGAATTCAAAAAATCCCTCTTCCAAGTCAGAATTCATTACAACTTGAAAGTTCCCTCTTCTAAATTTTAGATAAAGAAAGTACTTATTCAAGCAGTTTTTAGAGTAGAAGTAGTATTTCAAAGAAGAAATATTTCTAAATTATAATAGAACATTTTTTTACATTGTTTCTACTTGGTTAAAAGTTGAACTCTTTTGTTAAAAATTAATTTTTTTTGTTGAAGATTCACCATTTTAATTTAAAATTCATCTCTGGTTGAAAATGTAACTACTTTGTTAAAAATAAATTTATCTTTTTTTTGGTGAAAATTCAATTATTGGGTTGAAAATTGATATTCTGCATTTAAAAATTAATCTGTTTGAAAATGTATGTACTTTGTGGAAAATTCGTCTTTTTTTTGTAGAAAATTAATCTTTCTGTTTGAAATTTCATCTTTTTAGCATAAAACTCAACTATTCCAGTTGAAGATTCAACATTTTATTTGAAAATTCATCAGTTTGGTTAACAATTAATTTCTTTAACTGAAAATTTATCTGTTCCATTTTTAGTTGAAAATTGATATTTTGCTGAAAAATCGATTTTTTTTGTAGAAAATTATCTTTTTCTTTGAAAGCTAATCTTCTTGTTTAAAAATTCTTCTTTTTCCGTTGAAAATTCAAGTATTCCAGTAAAATATTTATCATTTTAGTTGAAACTTCATTTTTTAGGTTGGAAATCAAATAATTTTGTTAAAAGTTAAACACTTTTGTTAGAGAAATTATTATTTTTTTGGTTGAAGGTTTATCGTTTTAATTGAAAATTCATTTCTTTGGTTGAAAATTATTTTTTTTTTTCAGATGGAAATGTAACTATTGTTCCAGTTGAATATTTCATAATTTTAGTTGAAAATTCATCTCTTTGGTTGGACATTAATTTTTTGACTGAAAATTTAATTATTCAATTTTTGGTTGCATAATTATGTTTTCTTAGTTGAAAATTCATATGTTTTTGTAGAAATTAATCTTCTTGGCTGAAAATTAATCTTTTTGGTCAAATATTCAATTTCAGCATTTCAGTGAAAAATTCATCTTTTTGGTTTAAAATTAAACTATTCCAGTTAAATATTTACAATTTTATTTGAAAATTCTTCGCTTTGTTTGAAAATGTAACTATTTTTTTGAAAGTTATTTTTTTTTGCTGAAAGTAATTTTTTCAACTGAAAATTTAACTTATTTCAGTTGGAAATTCATCTGTTTGATTGAACATTGATTTTTTTAACTTGAAATTTAATTATATAAGTTTTGGTTGAAAATTTATCTTTTTTAGTGAAAATTAATTTTTTTTGTTTGAAAATTCAACTATTTCGGTTAAAGATTCATTGTTTTATTTGAAAACTCTGGTTTCGTTAAAATTAATTTTTGTAACTAAAAATATTACTATTTCATTTGCGGTTGAAAATTATTATTTTTTCAGTTCAAAATTCAACTCTTTGGTTGAAAATTTGTTTTCTCTCATTAAAAATTCATGTATTTTATTGAAAAATTGTATTTTTTGGTAGAAAATTAATCTTTTTATTTAGAAATTAATCTTATTTTTGAAAGATTCATATTTTTGGTTAAAAATTCAAGTGTTCCAGTTAAATATTCATAATTTTATTTGAAACTTCATCGCTTTGTTTGAAAATGTAACTATTTTCTTGGAAGTTATTTTTTTTTGCTGAAAGTAATTTTTTCAACTGAAAATTCAACTTATTTCAGTTTGAAATTTGTCTGTTTGATTGAACATTAATTTTTTTAACTTGAAATTTAATTATTTAAGTTTTGGTTGACAATTTATCTTTTTTAGTAAAAATTAATTTTTTTGTTTAAAAATTAAACTATTTCGGTTAAAGATTCATGGTTTTCGTTGAAAACTCTTATGTTTCGTTAAAATTAATTTTTGTAACTAATAATTTTACTATTTCATTTGAGGTTGAAAATTATTATTTTTTTAGTTCAAAATTCAACTATTTTTGGTTGAAAAATTCATGTATTTTCTTGAAAAATTGTATTCTTTGGTAGAAAATTAATCTTTTTATATAAAAATTAATCTTCTTGTTTAAAGATTCATATTTTTGGTTGAAAATTCAAGTGTTCCAGTTAAATATTTATCATTTTAGTTGAAAATTCATCTTCTTGGTTTAAAATTCAACTATTCCAGTTGAAGATTCATAATTTTATTTGAAAATTCATCAGTTTTGTTAAAAATTGAACTATTTTGTTAAAAATCCGTGTCTTTTTTTTGTTGAAAATTAATTTTTTCAACTGAAAGTTTAACTATTCCATAATTTATAAAAACTTGATATTTTTTATTGGAAAATTCAAGTATTTTTTCAATATTCATTCATTTTGCAAGGTTTTGCTCAGTCGTGTTGAAGGATGTTTAGAATGAACGTCATGAATTAAAATAAATGTTTGCGTTTTGCGAGAAATATGAATTTGTTACTTAGTTGACCTGGAAAATTAAAAAACTTGACTGGGAAAAACCGGGAAATGACCGTGAATTTGAAATCGTAGGCTGAATCGCCACCCTGATTTTTAAATTAGGTTCGCTTTCCAGGCCTCGGACTCACCACACTATTAAACACTATTTAACACTTTTTGAGCGACGTCACTATTTTGCTATTATTTCCATTAAAATTACACTAAATACCCTACTTTCTCACAATCGTCCTCTAATGCCACTATTTCTTGACTTTTCCTTGAAAAATATTTCTGAACTTCTTCACTAATTAGCTAAAATAAAAATTAATTTTGAACTGAAGGAAAAACGAATTTTTAACTAAAATTATGAATAATAGAAATAATTTTAAAATAATGTACTTTCAAGAAAGTAGTTCAACTTTCAAGAAAGAAGTTTAATTTACAATCTAGAAAGATTAATTTTCATCGATATATGTAATAGTCGAAATTTCATCAAATAAGTATTTTCATTACAAATAAAAAGCCGTTGGATTTAACCAGAAAATATTAATTTTCAACCAATCAGTTGAATCTATTTTCTACCAAAAAAAAGACGAATTTTCAGAAAAATACATACATTTTCAATTAAATAGATTGAAATTTATGCCAAAATAGTTCAATTTTCAATCGAATAGAATTATTTTCTAAACAAAAATTTGAACTTTGAACAAAAATTTAAATTTTCAACCAAATAATAAAAATGTTAACCAAAAAAGATGAATTTCCAACTAAAATGAAGAATCTTCAACTGAAATAGTTAAATTTGAAGTGAAAATTATATTTTTCATCCAATTAAATATAAATATTCAAACAGTTGAATTTTCTACGAAAATAATAGAATTTTCAACCTAGAAAGACGAATTTTCAACAAAACAATCGAATTTTTAATCCGAAAATATGAATTTTCAACAATAAAGTTAATTTTCAACTAAAAGTGGAGTAGTTTGCAATTGGAAAAATGAATTTTTAACAAAGAAGTTAAATTTTTACCCAAATAGTTTATTTTCCAATTAAAAAGATCAATTTTCAACAAAATAATTAAACGCTCAATTAAAGAGATGAATTTGAAACAAAAAAAAGTAATAATTAAGATTTCAGGCAAAAAATAAATAGTGGAATTTTAGAGCCGAAAACGTGACTTTTCAACTAAATAAATCAATTTTTAACCAAGAAACCTAAGTTTTTATAAGAAATTTTAATTTTGAACTAAAGAAAAAACTCATTTTCAGCTAAAATTATGAACTTTCAACCCAAAAAATGAACTTTTAAGAAAGTAGTTGAACTTTCATCCAAGAAGTTGAATTTTCAACCTAGAAAGATGAATTTTCAACGAAAAATCTAATAGTAGATATTTCAACAAATTAGTATTTTAATTAAAAATAAAAAAACTGTTGGATTGAACCAGCAGACTTATTTTCTATCAAATTTTTTTAAACCAAAAAGATGAATGTTCAACAAAATAGTTGAATTTCCAATTGAGAGAACTTTGTTAGCCAAGAAGGAAAAAAATTCAATCAAATTGATTAAATTTCAAGCCAAAAAGACAAATTTTTAACAAAACAGTTGAATATTCAATTAAATATTTAAAGTTTCAACCAGAAAGATGAATTTTCAACCAAGGAGATTAATTTTCTACAAAAATTAATGAACCCTCATTAAAATACATTCATTTTTACCCAAATAGTTGAATTTTCTACCAAGAAGATTAATTGTTTACCAGCAAAGACGAATTTGTAACAAAATACTTTTATCCTCTACTAAAACAGATTAATTTTTATCCAAGAAGTTCCATTTTTAACAACAAAATTAGATTTTACACCAATAAAAGACGAATTTTTTAACAAAATACATAAATTTGCGACCAAATTGTGGAATTGTCGAGCCAAAAATACGAGTTTCCAGAAAACAAGAATATTTTTCAACTTCTTCGCTAATTGGTTGTTTGGAGGGGGGGGGGGTCTTATTGTTTCTTATAAATTAACAAATTAGTTTAATTTTCAACCAAATAAGTTGAATTTTCAACAAGACAGTTAAATTATCTGTTTAAAAAATTAATTTTTAACAAACAAAAAAAATAAGGTTTCAACTTAAATTATTGATCTTAACGAAAAATGTACTAGCTGATATTTCAACAAAAAAATATTTTAATTAAACATAAAAACAGTTTCCACTAAAATAGATTAATTTTCAACCAGAAAGTTGCATTTTTAACCCAATAAATTAATTTTCTACCAAAAAAGAAGAATTTTCAACAAAATACATAAATTTTCAACTAAACAGTTGAATTTTCAACCCAGGAAATTGAATTTCTTCCAAAAAGAAGGAGTTGGAACAAAATATATAAATTTTCAACAAAAAATGAATTTTCAACACATAATATTAATCTTCTACCAAAATAAGATGAATTCTCAACAAAATACATCAATTTTTAAGCAAATAGTTGAATTTTCAACAAACAAGATTAATTTTTTACCAGAAAAGACAAATTTTCAACAAATTACATAAATTTTCGAGTAAATAATTTGAACAATGGATGTGATGTAGCAAATAGTTGAATTGTCTACCAAATTGTTGAGCTTTCAAGCCAAAATGACGAATTTTCTACAATACAGTAGACATTTTCAACCTGAGAATATGATTTTTCAACAAAAAAGCTAATTTTCAACCATTCAGTTGAATTTTCAACAAAAGAGTTAAATTTTCAGTTAAAATAATTAATTTTTAACAAAAAAAACGAATTTTTAACTAAAATTATGGATCTTTACCGAAAAATGTAATAGTTAATATTTAAAAAAAATTTTAATAAAAAATAAACGTTGGATTTAACTAACAAAAACGAATTTTCAATACAAAAGATTCATTTTCTACAAAAAAGGTTAAATTCTCAAGAAAATACATAAATTTTGAACCAAAGAATTAAATTTTCAACCATCAAGATTAATTTTCTATCAGAAAAGACGAATTTTCAACAAAATACATAAATTTTTCTTTTCATAACATTTTTAACTAAACAGTTTAATTTTTAAACTAAAAATAGTTAAATTTTGTATCATATAATTGAATGCTCTGCCAAATTGTTGAATTTTCGAGCCAAAAAGACGAATTTTCTACAAAATGGTTAAATTTTGAACTGGAGAATATGAATTTTCAACAAAAATGATAATTTTCAACCAATCAGTTGAAATCTCAACAAAATAGTCAAATTTTTAGTTTACAAAATTAATTTTTAACAAAAAAAAAGAAATTTTCAACTAAAATTATGAATCTTCAAAAAAAAAGGAACTTTTAAGAAAGTAGTTTGTTGAATTTCCAACAGAATTATTCAATTTTGAACCAAATAATAAAGTTTTTAACCAAAAAAGGCCAATTCTTAACCAAAAATTTAATAGTAGATTTTCAACCGAAAAGAATGAACTTTCAACCAAAAATAGTTAGATTTTTTTATTGGGTTCTGTTAATTCAGTTCGCATTTAAAGGAAAAAACGAGGAAAAGCGGGGAATAAGGAAAAGTCTGAAGCCTGCGATAAATAAATAGGATTTTCGTTAATTTATAGACTAAAGAATAACATTTTAAATAAGCATTGAAGTTCATTTTTAATATGTACTTTAAAAATATTGGGCTTAATACTTGAAAAATGTTATAACACTATTTTGACACCATTTTTTTTTTCAAATTTGCGACACTATTTACACTATTTTTATCTCTGAAGTGAGTGCGAGGTCTGAGTTTCTATAATTCATCATCAGTTTTGTGATTAACGATTTTATCATTATTGCAGCCGTTTTGGCCGACCGGATCCGGATGTGCAAGAGGATTTTTAAGTTCTCTTGATGCTTGTTGGGCCATCAAGGGATGGGGCGCTAATATAAATCCTCTGGAAGTTCTTGCTGAGCGAGAATCCATGTACAGGCTTTTAGGCCAAACGACACCCGAAAATCTCAACAGGGACTACGCTGCCTATACTTTAGACCCACACACCAGGTCAATTTCTTTTTCATCTTTTAAGCTAATTACAGGCCTCACAGATAGGTCCCTATATCCCCTATTGTACCCTATAATCAGTTGAGGTCCCTAAAGTACCCTATTTTCAAGATTTGGTCCCTATGGTACCCTATTTGCAGCCCCTTAATGGAGGAAATTCAACAAAATTTATAATAACATCAAAGCTTCCAAGAGCATTTTGAAAAAATAGCAAAAATCAGGGAATTCCCGTAAGAAGTAACTGTAAAAAAATTTGTGTTCACTTTTTAAAATGAAAAGATCACATTAATCACTGAATTGTCTTGAATTCTTTTTATATATTTCAGATTATTTTTAAAGATTCCGAGAAATTTGTAATTGATTTCAATAATTTGAAGGGATTTTTAAGATTTGAGGGTATTTTTGAAACTTCTACGGCATTTTCAATAGCTTTTAATTTGAAGTATTTTAGGAAATTAAAAAAAATTCCGAGGAATTTTTTATTAATTGGCACTGTCAAGAGCTTTAACGAATTTCAAGGGATTTCAAAAGATTTTAAAGGATTTAAAATATTTGAGGTTATTTTAGGTTCTTTTAAAATATTTCAAGTAATTTTCAATTGTTTTTAGTAGTTTAGTGGGATTTCAAAGAATTTGAAATATTTTAGGGAATTTTAAAAGAATCTAAGGAATTATTAATTAATTTAATTTATTTGAATGAATTTCGAGGCGTTTGAAATATTTTAGGATCAAGAATTTTCTAGAATTTCGAAATATATGAAACGATTTTACAGGATTTACAAGGTCGTAAGATATTTTAAAGGATTTCACGTTATTTTATAAGATTTCCGAGGATTTCAATGACTTTCTAGGATTTTAAAACTTTCAATGTATTTTAATACATTTTCCAGCATTTCAGGAAATATCGTAGATTTTCACAGGGATTTTATAATATTTTAGTGGATAAAAAATTTGTTCACGAGAAGTGAGGTATTTTGTAGGATTTCAAAAGATTTGAAATATTTTAGGAAATCTTAAAAGATTCCAAGGAATTTTTAATTAATTTTAATAATTTTAAGAGATTTAATAACATTTTAGAGGATTTTAAAGAATTTATTCAAGAAAAGTGAGTTATTTCGTAGGGTTTTAAAGATTTGAAGAGATTTAAAATTTTGTTTGGGCTTCACCCTGAATTCTTTGAAATTCTTTTGAATTTTTTAATTCATTAGAATTCTTATAAATCTAATCAATTTTACATAATTCATTTGATTTGTTTGATTTTTTAAAAGGTTTTATATAATTGGTTCTGCAGATTAATTGATAAAATGACCAAAGGATTTGAAATATTTTAAGGTATTTTTCAAATTTCTTGGCATTTTCTAGAGCTTTAAAAAATTTCAAGGTATTTAAAAAGATTTTAAGGGATTATAAATATTCTAGGTTATTTTAAAAGATTATAAAGAAATTGGTAATTGATTTCAGTAATTTAATAAGATTTCGAAGGATTTGAAATATTTTAGGGTATTTTAAAAGATTCCCGTGCATTTTCAAGAGCTTTAAAAAGTTTCAAGGGATTTCAAAAGATTCAAAGGATTGGAAATATTTTAGGAAATTTTAACGATTCCCAGAACTTTTTATTGATTTCAATAGTTTGAAGGGATGTCAAAGACTTTGAAATATTTTAAGGCATTTTAAAAGATTCCAAGAGATTTTCAAGAGATTTAAACAATTTCAAGGGATTTCCAAGGGTTTTTAATAATTTTAAGGGATTTTAATATTTTAATGGGGTTCAAAGAATTTATTCACAAGAAGTGAGGGATTTCGTAGGGTTTCAAAGATTTTAAGAGATTTTCCAATATTTTTTGCAATTCATTTGGAATTCGCCCTGAATTCTTATTAATTTATCCTGAATTCTTTTAAATCCTTTTTAAGTCTTCTAGATGCACTCAATTTTACTCAGGTTTCAAACTTATTCAATTCAATGAATTTTTTCATATTAAAAATTTTTTTTCTTATTTTTTAATTTTTGTCAATTCATTTGGATTTCTTTTTTAAATTCATTTGAATTTTTATGGATTTCATCGAATTCTTCTCTTTTCCCTTAAATTCCTCTAAATTCACTCAAATTTTACAAAAATAAATGGATTTTTTCGATTTTTAAAACTTTTTCCAATTCATTTGAATTTTTTTGAATTGGTTTGTAGTCATTAGTCATTTTCTTCAGTTAGAAATTAGTAGAGTTTCAAAGATTTCAAGAGATTTGAAATTATTTTTTGAAATTCATCCTGAATTCTTTGAGATTCCCTTGAATTTTTTTACATCACTTGAATTATTCTAAATTTACTCAATTATACTTAATTCAATGGATTTTTTTTTAATTTTCAAAAGTTTTTATTTTATTGATCCTGAAGTCTTTTAACCTTACCTTGAATCCTTAGGCATTTCATAAAATTATTTTGAATTCCCTTGCATTTTTCTAAGCTCATTTAAAAGTTACTGAATTCATTAAAGTTTCTTCATATTTTAAAATCGTTTTCAATTCATTTTCATTTTTTTAAATTCACCTTGAATTTTTATGAATTTCATCGAATTCTTCTCGTTGATCTTAAATTCGTTTAAATACATTCCAATTTTACGGAAATCAATGGAATTTTTTTGACTTTTAAAATTGTTTCTAATTCATTCGAATTCGTTGGTATTTAACTTGAATTGTTTTGAAGTCTTATAAATTTATCCTGAATTTTGTACCCTTTGAGCGCGAAAAAAGTACCCTATTAGCGTTACGAAAAGTACCCTTTGGTCCCTATATTTTATCCCATAGGGACTGTGTGGCCTGCAATAAATTACCTCATTGCAGGCCTCACAGACCGTTCCCTATATCCCCTATTGTACCCTTAATTTAGTTGCGGTCCCTAAAGTACCCTATTTTCAAGATTTGGTCCCTATGGTACCCTATGTGCAGCCCATAATGTAACTTTTAATAATGTCAAGGATTTTTAATATTTTAGGGTATTTTTAAAACTGCTAAGGCATTTTCAGGAGCTTTTGATTTGAAATATTTTGAGAATTTTAAAAGATTCTAATTAATTTTTTATTAATTTCATTAATTTGAAGGGATTTCAAGGTGTTTGAAATATTTTAGGATAAAGACATTTTTTTAATTTAAGAAAATATCGCCAGATTTCATAGAATTTCACGGGATTTAGTATAATATTTTAGTGGATTTTACAGAATTCATTCAAGAGAAGTGAGGTATTCCGTAGGGCTTCTAAGATTCAAAGAGATTTGAAATTATTTTTTGGAATTCACTCCGAATTCTTCTTAATTTATTCTAAATTCTTTTAATTCTTTGGAATTTACTTGAATTCTTCTAAATTTACTAAATTTTACTTAATTCAATGGATTTTTTTTGAATTTTTAAAAGTTTTTGTTTAATGTATCCTGAGTATTAATTGACAAAATGATCAAAGGATTAGAAATATTTAAAAATATTTTTTAAATTCCTTGTCATTTTCAAGATCTGTAAAAAATTTCAAAAGATTGTAAAGGGTTTTCAATATTTTAGGTTATTTAAAAAGATTACAAAGAAATTTTTAATGAATTTCAGTAATTTAATGAGATTTTGAGGGATTTTAAATATTTGAGGGTATTGTAAAGATTCCCAGGCATTTTCAAGACCTTTAAAAAGTTTCAAGGGATTGCAAAACATATCAAAGGATATGAAATATTTTAGGAAATTTAAGAAGATTCCCAGAACTTTTTTTATTTATTTCAAGAGATTCAAACAATTTCAAGGGATTTCCAAGGTTTTTAATAATATTAAGGGATTTAAAAAAATGTGCATGCGGTTTTAAAGAATTTCCTAGAATTTCGGGTGATATGAAAGGATTTTACAGGACCTGTAAGATTATAGGATATTTTGAAAGATTCCAAGGGTTTCTATAAGATTTCCGAGGATTTCAATGATTTGAAGAGATTTTCAAATGTTTTTTGCAATTCATTTGGAATTCGCCCTGAATTCTTATTAATTTATTCCGGATTCTTTGAAATCATTTTGAATCCTTCTAAATTCACACAATTTTACTCAATATAGTGGATTTTAAAAAAGTTTTTGTTTAATTCATCTTGATTTCTTTTAAACTCATCTTAAATTCTTAGGCATTTCATCAAATTCTTTTTAATTTTTCTAAAATCATTTCAAGCTTACTCCATTCAATTAATTTTTCGTATTTCTGAATTGCTTTGAACTCACTTGATTGTTTTTTAAATTCAGTTTTATTTTTTATGATTTTCATCGAATTCTTCTAGTTTTTCTCAAATTCCTCTAAATTAACTCAAATTTTATTGAAATCAATGGAATTTTTTCGATTAAAAATTTTTTTTTTCAAATTCATTTGAATTCTTTTGAATTCAATTTTAATTGTTTTGTAGTCATTAGTCACTTCCTTGGTTAGAAATTTGTAGAGTTTCAAAAATTTAAAGAGATTTCAAATTAATTTTTGGAATTCACCCTGAATCCTTATTAATTTACCCTGCATTCTTTTAAATTCTTTGGAATTCTCTTGAATTTTTTCAATTCACTTGAATTTTTTTAATTCACTTGAGTTCTTCTAAATTTACGCAGTTCTACTTAATTCAATGGACTTTTTTGAATTTTTAAAAGTTTTTATTTAATTGATCCTGAAGCCTTTAAACCTCCCCTTGAATTCTTAGGCATTTCATCAAATTCTTTTGAATTCGCTGGAATTTTTCTGAGCTCATTTCAAAGTTACTGAATTCGATGAAGATTTTTCATATTTTTAAATTGTTTCCTATTCATTTGATTTTTTTAAATTCTCCTTGAATTCTTTTGAATTTAACTTGAATTTCGTTAAAGTCTTATGAATTTATCCTGAATTAGTTACCCTTTGAGCGCGAAAAAAGTACCCTATGAGCGTGGCAAAAAGTACCCTTTGGTCCCTATATTTTATCCCATAGGGACTCTGATGCCTGTAATTATGCTGAACTATTTTCACAAACGATTCTCTAATTTTAAACTGCAAGTACTGGCTATTTTTTAAATAAAATTAATTTTTCTTTAAAGGTATCCGAACTTGAATATTCATTCAGTAACTCCGATTCAAGTACGAGGTCTTTTAGACACTGATGACCCGGAAAGTATCAAGCAACCACCTGTTCATTCGACAATCGATGTTCCTAAAAAACGTCGCAGGAGAGGTGAGAATTTTTCATTTATTATCCAATCTCTGTTATTCACTTTCCAGATATTTTTTTCTGGTCCGGGCCCGTCCATAAATTACGTTACCAATTTGAGGGTGTAAATTTATTTTTTGACCAGAAATTTTACAAATTTTTAGAAAAAAAAATCTGTCCAAGTTTGATTGCAACAGTCTTTCTCCAAAAAATAGGTGTGTCACGAAAATCTCGAAAGCATTGTTGTCGCTTTTCCTCAATGTCGATTGGGTAATTTGAAAAACTCGAAGGAAAGAATGTTGCCAAATTCACACACATAATTCAAATTTTCAGTTTCAGTTGAAGGGCAGTGACAAAGAATGTCATATTTATGTACATAATTAAACTGACAAAAACGTAAGATTTACTAATGTAAAATTTTATTGTTTTACTAAAGTCAGACATATTCAGCAGAATTAAAATTTGTATTTGACATGAGCAAAAGTAACTTTATTGTCAAATATCAATCAAAATTTGTATTTTTTCAACAGGTGATAAATGATCATTTTTCAATATTTTCATTGCATTATTTAAATTGAAATAGTTATTTTTTTAAACCAAAACTTACCCAAAAAGATAAATTTTGAACAAAATATAATTAATTTTTAACATAAAAAAAGCGAATTTTCAACAAAATAGTTAAATTTATATGCAGAGAAATTATTTTCAAGAAAATAGATGAATTTTTAACAAAGTAGTTTCAACCAAAAAAATTAATTTTTACAAAATTCATGAATTTTTAACCAAATTTTAAAATTGTAAAGGAATTTTGATCTAATGTTTAAATTTTCGACCAAAGAAATGAATTTTCAACCAAAAAGGTGAATTATTATTATATTGAATAGTCAAAATACAGAAATTTTTAACCAAACAGTTGAATTTTCAACCTAAAAAAAGAAACATTTTCAACAAAATAGTTACATTTTTTAGAAAAGAAATTAATTTTTAACTAAAATAATAAACCGCCAACCAACAAAATTATTCTTTTACCAAGAAAAGATCAATTTTCAGCAAAATAGATGAATTTTTAACTAAGAAGATTAAACCTGTATAAAAAAGATAAATTTTCAGCATAATAGGGAATAGTTACATTTTTAGTTAAAAAATTAATTTTGAATAAGAAAAAAATCATTTTCAATCAAAGAGTTGAATTTTCAACCAATATTTAAAAACGTTTAAAAAAAATGATTTTTCAACCAAATAGTTTAATTTTAAGCAAAAAAAAATAATAATTTTTAAGCATAAAAAAATTAATTTTTAACTAAAATAATGACTCAATAACCAAAAAAATTAATTATGTACCAAAAAAGATAAATTTTCAACAAAATAGATGAATTTTCAACAAAATAGTTAAATTTTCAACCAAACAGATGAATTTTCAACCAAGAAGAAATTAATTTTTAACTAAAATAATGAATCTTCCACAAAAAAAATGAATATACAACGTTTTCAAAACATGTAAAATTTTCTGTAAAATATATAACAAAATGTTGGAAAATGATCAGAGTTCTTTAAATAATTAGTTGAATGGTTATCTTTTTCAATTATGATATCATTCAGTTTAGATTGCGTAATTCGGAAATCTTTCATTTAAAAATTTTCCATTTTAGATTTTAATTTTTAAGCGTACATTTTTCATTTAAAGGATTTTTAAATGCAGTTTTAAAGACTTACAAAATTAAAAATTAGAAGCGTTTGAAATCGACAATTTTGTATAAAAAACTTTATTAGTTGATCAATTGTGAATATTAATTATCATGATTTTTAAAATTGAACCGTACATTAAGGATTAAAAAGTGAATAATAATTGATTTTACAAGACGATTCGAAATCAGTTCAAAATTTAAGAATTTTCAGGTTTTATCGTTAAAGTTTAAACTGTTTCAATTTGAAGGTCTTATTAGTTGAACAAATGTAAACGCCCGATTGAAACTTTATAAAATAATTTCAAATTTTAAAATAACTTCAAAACAATATAGTCATAATTCAAAACTTTTATTAAATTTAAAATAATTAATAAATCAAATATTCAATACTAAAAAAAAAACTAAACTATGAGCTTTACAATTGTAATTGTTCAATTAAAAAAAATTAATTTACAAGTAAAATTGTTGAATTTTTATGTATAATAAATATTGAACACCTATTATTATTCCTAGAAAAAATTCGAGTATGTTGAAGAGATATTTAGAAGGTCTGAAAAGATTGAAAATTAATTTAAAATTTGAAAATTTGAAAAAATATAAAATTTTAAACAAAATATAGATTTGTGCAGGTTAAGATTTTTAGGAAAATTGAGAATGACTTTTTATTTTGAAAAAGTAATTTTAAGAGATTATTTAAAAAGATTTTCAAAATTGTCAAAAATGAATTTGGAAGATTTTAAGGAAATATTTTTAATTTTGCGGGATTTAACAAAATTTTTAAAAGAATTCGAATCATTCTAAAAATTGTTCAGAAGTTCTGAAAAAATTTCAAAAATAATTGAAAAAATTTTGGTTGTAAATTCAACTATTTGGTTGAGTGCTGAACTCTTTTATTGAAAATATTTGTTTTTTGTGGAAAATTCAACTCTTTGGATAGAAAATTAAACTATGTATTTGAAAATCTAACTATGTGGTAGAAAAATGAACTTTTTTGTTGAAAAATCATATTTTTGGGTTGAAAATTCATCTTTCTTGTCTAAAAAATTCACCTTTTTGGCTTGAAAATTCAACTATTTGGTTGAAAGTGCAAGTACCTTTGGTTGAATTTTAATATTTTTTGTTTCAAAAATTGGACCATTTGGTTAAAAATGCATCTTTGTACGTTGAAAATTCTAATATTTGGTTAAAATTTTAACTATTTTTTAAAACTGTTTTTTTTTAATTCATATTCTTGGTTGAAAATTGAACTATTTTGGTAGAAAATTCAACTATTTGTTTAAAGTTAAACAGTTTATTTAAAAATTTATCTTTTTGGTATAAAATGAACTTTTTTGTTGAGAAGTCATATTTTCGGGTTGAAAATTCAACTTTTTGTAGGTAATTCGCCTTTTTTATTTCAAAATTCATACATGTTGTTGAAAATTGGTCTTTTTTGGTTGAGAACTGAACTACTTTGTTAAAAACTTATTTTTTAAAAGATTCACCTCTTTGGTTAAAAATTTAACTGTCCCATTTTTTGTTGTAAATGTATCCTTTATAAGTAGAAAATTCAGGTATTTGATAGAAAATTAATTTTTCAAACTAAAAATATAACTATTCCATTTTTGGGTTGAAAACTTACCGTTTTAGTTAAAAATTCAACCATTTGTTTGAAAATTCATGTTGTTTTGTTGAAATTTCGTCTTCTGGTAGGAAATTTTCCAGGGAATCTTAAGAATATTTTATTATTCTCTTAAACCTTTTAAAATTCTTAAAAAAACTTCTTTTTTGCGAAATCTTCAAAAATCTACATTTAAAAATAATTTGAAATTTGAACAAGTTTAAAATTATTTTTGAATCGCTTTAAAAATTTTAAATATCTCTTAAATTTACTCGAATTTTTTTGTAGTTTTGTAATCTTGCAAAATTGTAACATTTTTCTATAAAATCTTCTACATTCTTTTTTGAAATTTGTAAAAATATTTCTTAATTTTCTCTTAGAATTCATTTTTTAAAATAAAAAATCATTAGAAATTTTCCAATAAATCCATTTGTAGTTGGAAATGTATCCTTTATAAGTTGAAAATTCAACTATTTCGTAGAAAATTCATGTATTTGATAGAAAATTAATATTTTTAGGTAGGAAATTAATCTTTTTTTTTTAATTCTTCTTTTTGTTTGACTTCAACAGGTTGAAAATTAGTTTGTTTTTTTGTTGAAAATTAATTTTTTAATCTATAAATATAACGATTTCATTTTTGGGTTGGTATTTTATCGTTTTTAGTTAAAAATGCTACTGTTTTGTTGAAAATTCAACTATTTTCTTAAATTTATCTTTTTTGGTCAAAAATTCAATTGTTTTATTCAAAATTTGTCCTTTCGGATTGAAAATTCATCTTTGATGGTAGAAAAGTAATCTTTCTTTCTTAACAATTCAACTGTTACCTACGAAATTCGTCTTTTTGGTTTGAAAATTCAACTTTTTGATTGCAAATTCAACTATTTTGTTAAGATATTTGTTTTGGTCGAAAATTTAACTTTTTTTGAAAAATTATTCCTTTTGGATTGAAAATTTATATTTTGTGATAGAAAAGTCATCTTTTTTGGTAGAAAATGAACTTTTTTTCCAAATTCAACTGCCTTCGAAAAATTTATTTTTCCTTTGTCTTAAAAATGTAACTATTTGGTTAAAAGGTCAACTATTTTTTCGAAAATTTGTCTCTTGTCTGAAAGTTCAACTAGTTAGTTGTTAATCCAACTTTTTGATTGAAAATTAATTTTTTCTTGTTGCAAATTTGTCTATTTGGGTTGAAAATTCAACTATTTGATTGAAAATGCAACTGGTTTTGGTTTAATTTTAATCTTTTTTGTTTGACAATTCGACTGTTTGGTTGAAAATGCACCTTTGTATGTTGTAAATTCATTTATTTGGTTTAAAAATCTATTATTTTGTTAAGTTATCTTTTTTGTTCGAAAATTCAACTTTTTTGTTAAAAATTCATTCTTTTGGATTGAGAATTCATCTTTTATGGTAAAAAAAGTCATCTTTCTTGGTTAAAAATTTAACTTTTTTGTAGAAATTCAATTGTCTTTGAAAAAAATCGTCTTTTGGGCTTGAAAATGTAACTATTTAGTTAAAAGATCAACTATTTTGTGGAATATTTGTCTCCTTTGTTTGAAAGTTAAACTAGTTCGTTGTTAATGCAACTGCTTGATTAAAATTTCATTGTTTGTTATTGAAAATTCGTCTATTTGGGTTTAAAATTTAAATCTTTCGGTAGAAAATCTTTCTTTGTTTGAAAATTCAACTATTTTGTTGAAAATGCAATATATTTCGACTTGAAATCTTAGCGGGAGGGTAAAAAATTGCCCAAAATTGGTAACTTAGTTTAGAGACGGTCCCTACTCTCTGATTCATCTCTCTTAATTTACGATTTGCAATTTTAATTTTTTGTTTTGAAACAGATACTCAAGTACATCCAGACACGTTGCTTCACTGGTTGCAAAAACAGGTGGCTCTCTACGATTCAGTTCAAATAGTCGACATGGGTGTTTCTTTCAAAAATGGCTTAGCCCTGTGTGCCATCATCCACAGATATCGGCCTGATTTGATCGACTTTCAGTCTCTAAAAGCCGAAGAAGCAACTGAGAATAATCAGCTCGCTTTCGACGTCTTGGAGAAAGAACTCAGCATATCTCCTGTAATTTATCATCTTTAAATCCAAGTTCTCATCATACAAACTTAATTAATCTTCATTTTTATAATGAGAAATTTCATTTTAGATAATGACTGGCGAAGAAATGGCAGCCTGTGATGTACCTGATAAACTAGTAATGTTCTCCTACTTGACTCAACTTTACGAAGCTTTCCGAGGAGAAATTCCTCACATCAAACATCCGAAATTGGTAAATTTTTTGGAAAAATAATTTTTAGTACAAAATACAAATTTTGAATAACTATTTATTTGTTAAAAGTTTTTGAACACTTAAATTCGAGCTGAAATTAGATTATGAGATCTGAGAACAAGGAAATAAGTATTATCAGGTTGTTTTTAAGCTGCTATCAATATCATTTTTCTAAGATTCTTGAGAAAATTCAAATATATTTTTGAAGATTTCAAATGTGTCGGAAAAAGATGTAGAACATTTAAAGAAATTTTTGTTTTGTTTTAGTGGAGTTTACAATATATTAGGAAAAATTCGGGCCAGCTTAAAAGGTATTGAGGTGCTTTAGAAGTTTAGAAGAAACTTAAAAATATTTTATAAATTTTCGGAAATCTTTTCAAGTTATAATTTTTTTTACCTTTTCATAACTTATAAATATCTTAAAAAATTATTCGAATTTTTCATAAAACTTTTTAAAAAATTGCCTTAAAATCTTCCAGATTCTTTTTTGAAAAAAAATCTTTTGAAATTTTTTTGAAATCTCCAAATTAAGTTTAAAAAAAAAATTAAATTTTTTCAAAACTTCCTAACCTTCTAAATATTTTAAAAAATTATTCGAGTTTTTCCTAAAACTTTAAAAAAATTAACAAGTTGCCTTAAAATCTGTCAGATTCTTTTTTGAAAATCTTTTTAAATATTCTCTTGAAATAATTTTTCAAAATAAAAAATCATTTAAAATTTTCCTAGGAATCTTAAAAAGCTTCTTTTTTCAAAATTTTCAAAAATCTACATTTTTTTCAAAGTTTAGTGTTTTCAAATTATTATTTTTTTTTAAATTCTTTTCACAACTTCTAAATCTTCCAAATATTTTTCAAGATTATTCGAATTTTTGCTAACACTTTTTTTAAATAAAAAAAGAACCTTTAAATTTTCCAGATTCTTTTTGGAAAATCGTTTGTAATATTTTGAAATATTTTTAACTATTCTTTAAAATTTAATTTTTCAAAATAAAAAATCATTTAAATTGTTCGTAGGAATTTAAAGAAAAATTAACATTTTTTTGTAACCTTTAAAAATTTTGTGAAATCTTAAAATTAAATACAATTTTTTTAAATGTTTTCAAAACTTCTTAATCTTCCAAATATAAAAAAAAAATGATTTGATTTTTTTTAAACTTTAAAAAAAACTTTAAACATTGCTTTAAAATCTTCCAGATTCTTTTTTGAAAATATTTTGAAATGTTTTTAAATCTTTCTAAATGTTATCTTAAAAATAATTTATCAAAATAAAGAATCATTCAAAATTTTTCTAGGAATCTAAATAAAATTTTATCAGGCATCCAACTGAAATTGTATCATTCAATTAAAATCTTTCAGAATTTTTAAAAACCTTTTTATCGAAATTTTCAAAAATCTACATTTTCTTCAAACTTTGGTGTTTTCATATTGAATTTTTCTGGAATTCTTTTCACAACTTCTAAATCTTCTAAATATTTTTTTAAATTATTCGAATTTTTCCTAACACTTTTTAAAAATAAAAATTTGCCTTCAAGTCTTCCAGATTTTATTTTGAAAATATTTTGAAATGTTTTGAAATCTTTTTAAATATTCTCTTAAAATTAATTTTTCAAAGTTTCCTGAAGTCTTAAAATTAATTTTTTTGAATCTTTTCAAACTTTCTAAACCTGTTACATTCTGTTTAAAATTATTCAGATTTTAAAAAAATCAATAAACATTTTCCTAGGAATCTTAAAAAGCTTCTTTTTTCAAAATTTTCAAAAATCTACCTTTTTTTCAAAATTTAGTGTTTTCAAATTCATTTTTTTAATTCTTTACACAACTTCTAAATCTTCCAAATATTTTTTAAGATTATTCGAATTTGATCTAAAACTTTTTAAAAACAATTACCTTAAAATGTTCCAGATTCTTTTTGGAAAATCTTTTGTAATGTTTTGAAATATTTTTAAATATTCTTTAAAAATTAATTTTTCAAAATAAAGAATCATTTGAATGTTTCGTAGGAATTTAAAGAAAAATTATCAGTTTCTTGAAACCTTTCAAAACTTTAAAAATATTTATATTTATAATAATTATTTATTTATTTAAAAATATTTAAAAAAATGATTTGAATTTTTCCTAAACCTTTAAAAAAATAAAAAATAAATGCTTTAAAATCTTCCAGATTCTTTTTTGAAAATATTTTGAAATGTTTTTAAATCTTTCTAAACATTATCTTAAAAATAATTTTTCAAAATTAAAAATCATTCAAAATTTGTCTAGGATTCTAAATAAAATTGTATCATTCTATTGATATCTTTCAGAATGTTCAAAAACCTTCTTTTTATCTCAATTTTAGAAAATCTACATTTTCTTCAAACTTTGATATTTTCAAATTGAATTTTTCTAAAATTCTTTTCACAACTTCTAAATCTTCTAAATATTTTTTTTTAAATTATTCGAATTTTTCCTAAAACTTTTTAAAAATAGAAATTTGCCTTAAAAACTTCCAGATTTTATTTTGAAAATATTTTGAAATGCATTGAAAAATTTGTCATTCGAAATCTTCAAAAATCTACATTTTGTTTTAAATCTGTTGAAATCTTTTCAAGTTTAAAATTATTTTTGTATCTTTTCGAAGCTTCTAAATATCTCTTAAACTTATTCGATTTTTTTCTAAAATTTTCTAATCATGCAAAACGGAAAAATTGTGCTTTGAAATCTTCAACATTCTTTGCCGAAATTGTAGAAAAGCATTTGAAGTGTGTTAGTATTTTTTAAAAATATTTTCTTCAAATTAATTTTTCAATATAACAAATCAAGAAAAAATTTTCTGGAATCTGAAAAAATGTATTTTCTTAAAACCTTTTCAAACTTCTAAAACTTTAAAATATCCTCTGAAATAATTCAAAGTTTTCCTAAAAAAAATTTTAATCCTGCAAACATAAAAAATTGTTTTGAAATCTTCAAAATTCTTTTTCGACATATATTGAAATCTTCAAAGCTTAAAATTATTATTTTAAAATGAAACCTCAATAATTTTAAATTTTCCCAGAAATCTTATTATCGGTACTATCGGTAGTTTTTTTTTGTTACCGGCACCGACAATAAAATTTTAATATAATAAAAGAAAATTACTCCTCCAATTAAGAGTAAATTTTTGTCAATAATTTCATTTTTCTCATCTCTTTGAAAGTGTGAAAGAGTTTAAAAATTATAGTGTGGTAGCAAAATGTTAACAACAGAATTATTTTCCAACATTAAAAAACATTCATAATTAAATTATTTCATGGAATAAAATTACGTTTTTTAGAAATCTCGATTTACTAAATTGACTATGCAGAAAATTCGTAATCTTTATTATTCTGTTGTCATTTTAAAAACATTTTGTCAAATGTTAAGAACAGAATTGTTGCCTTTATTATTAAAGAATAATTTACAACTTAAATTTTCTCTTTTAGAAATAAATTTTTGCAATTAAATTTCCTCATTTGGAAATTGCGATTTACAAAATTCTAGAAAATTCAAAAGAACAAGCTCAAAACATCCACTTTCGACAATTTCGTTCCACCAATTTTATAAGATAGGATAGAAAATTCGTCCTTTGCCTAGATTCTTTAAATTGAGTTGTTTTTAAGTAGAAAATAAATCTTTTTTAGGAACCTGAGAAGGAGGAAAGGCCAACATTCTCAAAACAATTGAGACAGTTGACACCAGAACAGAAGGCTCACCTTATAGGTCGCATATCCAAGCAGGAAACAACTCGACCAAGACATTCGCGTGTTCGTCACGGCTACGAAAATTTTGTAGCTTCATCCGAAAAGAAAGTGGACACTGCGAGCCGACGATCTAGAAAAAGGCGCAGCACCGAGAAAATGGGCGCGACTGTGGTAAGATTCCCAATTTATTATTATTTTTTTTTAAAGAATCGGAATTTAGTTTCAAAATTCGAGTATTAAATACAAAATTTAGTCTCGCTGGCAGGCGATCGAAGCTATCTTGTGTCGAGGCATTTTCGTATCGCTGACATTCGTGTTCGTTGGAGTCGCTCTCACTCTAATCAAAGATCAAGTGGCTACATTTTAATTCGTCCAAGACATACTACGCATTTTAAAAAAAGTCAGTTATTCTGTACATTTTTCTCCAGTAGGATTAGTTGGATTCGTGTTGCAGGCCTCGGACTCACCACACTATTGACACTATTTGACACTTTTTTTTTGAGCGATGAAACTATTTTGTTACTATTAAAAAAAAATGACACTAAGACACTATTTTCTCAAAATTGTCCTCCAAGTAGTTGAATTTTCAATGAAAAAACGTTAATTCTCAACAGAAAGTTTTATATTTGATATTTTACAAAGGAAAAGATTTTCATTTTAAATCGAAAACAGTTGAATAGAATCAAAAAGAACTAATTTCCTACAAAAAAGATGAATTCTTAACAAAATACATACATTTTTTACCAAGAAGATTAATTTTCTACCAAAAAAGTTGAATTTTCAACAAATTATATAAATTTTCAAGAATGGATGTGATGTTAGTCCAAATTTTATTGGATTAATTTTTAGTTTATATTTTTTCTTTTCTGAAAAATTTTAACTAAACAGTTGAATGTTTAAACTAAAAAATATCAATTTTAATCAAAAAATGGAGCATTTAAATTTTCATTTAAGAGAATTAATTTTCAAGACAATCAAAACGAATTTTTAACAAAACAGTTTAGTTTTCTACCAAATTGTTGAATTTTCAACCCAAAAAGACGAATTTTCTACAAAACAGTTGAATTTTCAACAAAAACGTTCATTTGAATTTTCAACAAAATAGTTAAATTTTCATTTAAGTACATGAATTTTTAACCAAAAAAAACTAAGTTTCCGCTAAAATTATGAATCGTCAACCAAAACAATTAACTTTTAAAAATGTAGTTCAACTTTCAACCAAGCAGTTGAATTTTTAACGAAAAAAAAAAATGAATTCTTAACAAAACGTGTGATAGTTGATATTGTAACAAAGAACAGATTTTTATTTTAAATCAAACACCGTTTAATTGAACCAAAAAAGTTTAATTTTCAACCAAAAACATGAATTTTACACAGGAGTTTTTTTTCTACAAAAATTAATGAATTTTTAAGAAAATGCATAAATTTTGAACCAAAAAATTAAATTTTCAACCAAGAAGATTAATTTCTTCCAGAAAACACGAATTTTCTATAAAATACATACATTTTTAACCAAATAGTTGAATTTTCAACCAAGAAGATTAATTTCCTAGTCAAAAATACAAATTTTCAACTAAATAGTTTGAACGATGGATGTGATGTTAGTCAAAATTTTATTTTATTAATTTTTACTTTATATTTTGTTCGTTTCTACAAAATTTTACCTTAATAGTTGAATTTTCAAACTAAAAAGGATTAATTTTTGACACAAAATGTAGTTGTTAAATTTTCATTTAAAAGAAATAATTTTCAATAATAAAACTAGTTTTCTATAAAACAGTTTAATTTTCAATCTGTAAATATGAATTTTCAACAAAAAAGTTAATTTTCAACCAAAAAAATTAAGTTTTAAGGAAGTTGTTTGACTTTGTACCAAGGAGTGGAATTTTCAATCTAAAAAGATGAATTTTCAATGAAACATATAATAGTTAATATTTCAACAAAAAATATTTTAATACAAAATAAAAAACATTTGAATTTTACAAACAAAAAAAAACTACTTTTCAAACAAAATGCGTAAATCCTCAACTAAAACAGATTAATTTTCAACCAATCAGGTGCATTTTTAACCAACGAATTGATTTTCTATTAAAAAAGAATTATTAAAAGAAAACAAAAATTTCAACAAAATATTTAAATTTTCTACCGAATTATTGAATTTTTGAGCCGAAAATATGAATTTTCAACAAAAAAAGTTAATTTTTCACCAATCTGTTTAATTTTCAACAAAGTAGTGAAATTGTCATTAAGAAAAATATATTTTTAACAAAAAAAAAACGAATTTTGAAAAAAAAAATTACTTTTAAGAAAGTAGTTCCACTTTCGACCAAGGAGTTGAATTTTCGACCTGAAAAGGTGAATTTTCAATTAAACATGTAATAGTTAATATTTTTCAACAAAAAAAAAAGATTTTAATTCAAAATAAAAAAACAGTTGGATTTTACCAACAAAAACTAATTTTCAAACAAAATACTGGAATCCTTAATTAAAACAGATTAATTTTCATCCAAAGAGTTGCATTTTTAATACGAGAAAAAAAATGATTTCCCACCAAAAAAGACGAATTTACAACAAAATACATCCACAAAATAGTTAAATTTTCAACAAAAAAGTTAATTTTTAACCGAAATAAATTAATTTTTAACCAGGCAGTTGCATTTTTAATTAAAAAAGATAAAATTTGTACAGAAATAAAATTTTTAACCAAAAATATGAATGTTCAACAAAATAGTTGAATTTTCCCAAAGAAGTAAGACTTTTTAACAAAATTGTTCAATTTTCAACAAAATAATCAAATTTTCAACCAGATAATACAATTTTTAACTAAAAAAGATGAATTCTTAAGCAAAAACTTAATAGTTGACTTTTCAACCGAAAAGAATGAACTTTCAACCGAAAAGAATGAATTTTCAACCAAAAATAGTTGGATTTTCTCATTGGATTCTATAAATTCAGTTCGCATTTTAATATAAAAACGAAAATCATTTATAGACTAAAGACTAACATTGTAAATAAACTTCGAAGTTCATTTTTAATACTTTAAAAATATTAGATTAGAAAGCTAGAAATTTTGCTTAAAAAATAAAGGTAATTTTTTCATTCTACATTTTTTGATTTCGGACTATACACTTTTAAGTTCGGAATACACATAAGTTTAATACTTGAAAAATTTTATGACACCATTTGGACACTATTTTTCAAACTTGTGACAATATTTACACAATTTTTTATCTCTGAAGTGAGTCCGAAGCCTGGGTTGTGTAAAATATCAAAGATATTTCTCAGCATCCGAGAATGTAGTGGAAGAAATTGATAAACTTTTCTAAATTTAATAACAAATCACAGGGATCACAGTTGGCCCCCTACTCCCTCCCCCTATTTTTCTAAAAATCCCCTATAATTCCTATATTTGAAAATTTGGTCTATTTTTCCTCTTTTTTTTTTTGAAGCTGCGACTAATTTTTCAAGAAACATAAAAAACTCGCGGCCATAAATAAAGAAATTATGATTAGATTAGAGAAACTGCGGTCTAAAGAAAAAAAAAGCAAGTCGTCGACGATTCAACAGTGTCGCGAAAGGGGGAAAAAATTATCTCACACTTAATTGAGATCCTTTTGTTCTTATAGCATTTTATTTATAAATAAAATAACTTGACGTTGTTTAATATCTTAAATACGAAATTTTGAAAATTACATTTTAGAAAAATCGTGAAAAACCTTATGCGAATTGCGAAACATTTCTGCTTTTTAAATTTACATTGTCTAATAAATTATTGAAAATATTATACATGTTTAATATTAGTCCTTTTCGATGGAAATTATCATTTTTAGAAAATAATTTTAATATAAAATCAGAAAGTTTTGAAGAAAACTTAAAATTTATAAAAATGTTGGGTTGAGTTAGTTTTTTTTCATCGGAAATTAGAATTTTTAAACCCGAAATGGGGAATTTTAATGAAAAATTGTTAGATTTCAAACATTAATTTTTTTACAATTTACGTTTTTCGGCTTTGCTAGCTTTTTTTACCGGAGATTGACATTTTTAAACAAAATAATTAGTTTTTAAAGGTTCATAATTTTTGAACAATTTAAGGTTACGTTATCGTTTTACATAAACAACTGGTATTTTAAAACAAAAATCATTAGGTTTCGAAGAAGATTTACAATTCTAAACAATTGTATGTTACGTTAGTATTTTTCTTTGGGAATTATTTGTATTTATAATAAAAAAATCATTATTTTTCAAAGAAGACCTATAACTTTTGATCAAGTTTAGGTTACGTTATTATTTTACGTCGAAAATTAGTAATTTCAAACAAAAATCATTGTAATTTGAACAAAAATTCATGTAATAAAAAATTATTAGATATCAAAGAAGATAAAATTTGTTTGTACAATTGTGGGTTAAACTAGCGGTTTTTGGCGGATATACCGATATAGATTTCAAAGAAGATTTACAATTTTGGAACAGTTTAAGGTTATGTTAACGTCTTCACCGGAAATCGGTTATTTAATACCTTTTTCGAGGAAAATGTACAATTTGGAGCAATTTTCGGTTTTATGTTAGTGTTTTTCGTCGGAAATTGGTATTTTTAATTTTTAAAAAGTCATGAGATTTGATTTTTTAGATTCTCATTTAGAAACATTAAACTCACAATGTTTGTACAATTTTAATTTTTTTTTGGTATTTTATACCGAAGTCGTTACTTTCAATAATAAATCATTGGATTTCAAAGAAGATAACAAATTTTTTAACAATTTTGGGTCATGCTCGCATTTAAAAGATAATTTACAATCTTAAACAATTTTTTATTATGTTATTTTAGCGTTTTTCGTCAAAAATTGCTATTTTTAATTTTTAAAAAATATTACATTTCAAACAGTAATTACAATATTTGGACAATAATAGAGTATTTTAGCGTTTTTCACCAGAAATTGGTTATTTTAAACAAAAATCATATATTCTAAAGTCAAGATATCGATTTTCATCAATTATCAATAATATTGCCTTAGCTTTTCTTTTCTATTATTTTAAATAATAGATACTATGATATACAAACGTTTTGTATTCATTAATATTCATTTTATATTTTTATTTAAAAATTGCGTGTGACAGCAAAAATCGTGTTCGTGTTTATTTTCTAGTTTAGGGGAAACCTGCCTACAGTGGATCATGCAACCTACAGTGGATAATCATTAATTAAGAGCACAAATAATAGAAAAATAATGGTAATTCATGAAAACGTATAGTGTCTTAACTATTATTTAAATTAAATTTTACATATATTAGTATTTCTAATTAATGATTATCGACTGTAGGTTGCATTATCCACTGTAGGGAGGGTTCCCCTAATCAAATTTGTGGTTTCTTATAGAAGTGTTGCATTTCCCAATTTTTGCTTCATACATCGGTATTTTTAAATGAAAAAAAAACTCGTTTCGAAGTAAAATTCCCCTAGTTTATCTACAATTGAACTCCCGAAACACTGTGATCCCTGAAATCAGAGAAACTTTATTCTTAACAAAGTATTTATTAACAGGGTGGCGACTTGACCGGGAAACCGGGAAATGACCGGGAATTTTATTGGCCGGGAAATGACCGGGAATTTACTTCTGATCGTACAAAAATTCAAGTTTTCATTATTTTAGTAATTTTGGTAAATTTAGAAAATTTATTTCTACCAGAAATGACCGCAAACCCCAAAAAATCACGGCTTGCTTTTTATTAATTAAAAAGAGAGCTTATCATACGATTTAAAGAATGTAACGTTCTTTGAGTCTGATTCTGAAAATTTTTAAATATATCTATACTTCATGAGAGAAAGAATTTTTATTTTTTTCCATTATAAGAAAAACCTTTTGCAAATTTGTTCCTCTGTGACATTTTTTTTGTTGACTTAAGTTTGATAATCGAATTCATGATAGCCCGAATATAAAGAAACAATAATTTTTTTTCAATTTTTTCAAAAAATGGATTTATCACGTTTTATTCGCTTACTCCTCATTTATCTGACTTGGAACAGGGAATTTTAGAAAATAATAAGCGTTTTTATTCCAGGACAGGGAGTTTCGGCAAAGAAATATAATTTCACGTGGAACAGGGAATTTTTTACATGGAACGGGAATTTTTTCAAAGAATTATAATTCGGATTTAGAAGAAAGGAATTTAAAAAATCCCTCTTCCAAGTCAGAATTCATTACAACTTGAAAGTTCCCTCTTCTAAATTTTAGATAAAGAAAGTACTTATTCAAGCAGTTTTTGGAGTAGAAGTAGTATTTCAAAGAATAAATATTTCTAAATTATAATAGAACATTTTTTTACATTGTTTCTACTTGTTTAAAAGTTGAAGTCTTTTGTTAAAAACTAATTTTTTTGGTTGAAGATTCACCATTTTAATTTACAATTCATCTCTGGTTGAAAATGTAACTACTTTGTTAAAAATAAATTTATCTTTTTTTTTTGGTGAAAATTCAATTATTGGGTTGAAAATTGATATTCTGCATTTAAAAATTAATCTGTTTGAAAATGTATGTACTTTGTGGAAAATTCGTCTTTTTTTTGTAGAAAATTAATCTTTCTGTTTGAAATTTCATCTTTTTAGCATAAAACTCAACTATCCCAGTTGAAGATTCAACATTTTATTTGAAAATTCATCAGTTTGGTTAACAATTAATTTCATTAACTGAAAATTTATCTGTTCCATTTTTAGTTGAAAATTGATCTTTTGCTAAAAAATCGATTTTTTTTGTAGAAAATTAACTTTTTCTATGAAAGCTAATCTTCTTGTTTAAAAATTCTTCTTTTTCGTTTGAAAATTCAAGTATTCCAGTAAAATATTTATCATTTTAGTTGAAACTTCATTTTTTAGGTTGGAAATCAAATAATTTGGTTAAAAGTTAAACACTTTTGTTAGAGAAATTATTTTTTTTTGGTTGAAGGTTCATCGTTTTAATTGAAAATTCATTTCTTTGGTTGAAAATTATTTTGTTTTTCAGCTGGAAATGTAACTATTGTTCCAGTTGAATATTTCATAATTTTAGTTGAAAATTCATCTCTGTGGTTGGACATTCATTTTTTGACTGAAAATTTAATTATTCAATTTTTGGTTGCATAATTATGTTTTCTTAGTTGAAAATTCATATGTTTTTGTAGAAATTAATCTTCTTGGCTGAAAATTAATCTTTTTGGTCAAATATTCATTTATTCTCGTTAAAGATTCAGCATTTCAGTGAAAAATGCATCTTTCTGGTTTAAAATTAAACTATTGCAGTTAAATATTTACAATTTTATTTGAAAATTCTTAGCTTTGTTTGAAAATGTAACTATTTTTTTGAAAGTTATTTTTTTTTGCTGAAAGTAATTTTTTCAACTGAAAATTTAACTTATTTCAGTTGGAAATTCATCTGTTTGATTGAACATTGATTTTTTTAACTTGAAATTTAATTATATAAGTTTTGGTTGAAAATTTATCTTTTTTAGTGAAAATTAATTTTTTTTGTTTGAAAATTCAACTATTTCGGTTAAAGATTCATTTTTTTATTTGAAAACTCTTGTTTCGTTAAAATTAATTTTTGTAACTAAAAATGTTACTATTTCATTTGCGGTTGAAAATTATTATTTTTTCAGTTCAAAATTCAACTGTTTGGTTGAAAATTTGTCTTCTCTCATTAAAAATTCATGTATTTTATTGAAAAATTGTATTTTTTGGTAGAAAATTAATCTTTTTATTTAGAAATTAATCTTCTTTTTTAAAGATTCATATTTTTGGTTAAGAATGTTTCCATTTCCATGTGTTCCAGTTAAATATTCCTAATTTTATTTGAAAATTCATCAGTTTGGTTGAAAATTGAACTATTTTGTTGAAAATCCGTTTTTTTTTGTTGAAAATTAATTTTTTCAACTGAAAGTTTAACGATTCCATGATTCGTAAAGAAATGACATTTTTTAGTAGAAAATTCAAGTCTTTTTTTCAAAATTAATTTATTTTGCAATGTTTTGTTCTGTTGTGTGAAAGTATGTTTAGAATGAACGTCATGAATTAAAAGTAAATGTTTGCGTTTTGCGGGAAATATGAATATGTTACTTTTAGTTGACCGGGAAAATTGAAAAACATGACCGGGAAAAATCGGGAAATGACCGGGAATTCGAAATCGTAGGCCGAATCGCCACCCTGATTAATGCGAGATGTTAAAAATTCAATTTTTAACTCACCCCGATAACTAATTCATAAATTGTAAATAAACATGAAGGCGGAAAGGCAGAAGAGACTCGAGGAGATTGAAAAAAATCGAATAGAGCGTATGAAGAAGCGACAGTATCTAAGAAAAATGGCAACTCAGCAGTTCTACAAAAGTATGCAAATGCTGGCAGCAAATGCGAAACGCGATAAGGAAGAACCTTTCGAAGATTATTCTATATTTTTGTATCGACAAACTGCTCCCGATTTCAAGGATAGAGTGAAAGATCTCGAGCAGAAAATACTTTACCCAGTAAGCAAAATATTGGGCGGTGTGAATTTTTCCAAATTTTTATAACAATTCTTAACTTGAATCGAGTGTTATTTGATTTTCACGCTCAAACTTAACCGTCGCTACATGATCGTCGATTGTATTTTATGTATTTTCTGTGTTTATAATTCAACTGCGAGCATGAAAAAATGTCTTTTTATCGCTCTATTTTGATGAAAATTTTGTTTTCCATGGCTAATAAATACTAATATGCAGCACTTTTCTGTCTAAGAAAGCTTATAGCAGACAATATCAAAATAATCTCGCAATTTTCCAATTTAACAATCTGAAGTTGTGCTTACAAGATATTATTACTTTTGTGCTAAAGGAAATTATTTTTTAGGATCGAGAACCAAAAATGCATGCGGGTCTTCTGAGGGGAAATGGAGATGATGATTTCTCGGGGAGGATAAAAAATATCGAAGACAAATTGAGAGGAACGGCTTCGACTGACAAGAAACCCAAAGACCTCTTACGAGCTATTGGTTTGTAATTTATAATTTGTTTTTAAGACCCTAAAATTAAATATATGCATGCCTGAGATTTTTAGAAGTAGAACGCATTACATTTTTTTTGTAAATTGTTTGAGTTTAACAGCCTTATGAAAGCCGGGTGTCTATCCTACCTGGAAAACCTGGAATTGTCAGGGAATTTTTATATATCTGGAAAAACCTGGAAATGTTAGGGCATTTTTTTTTAAGGTCGGGGAATTTTTTCGATAGCGTGATTAATTTTTTGTTTAAATTGCAATATAAAATTAAATAACGATGATTCTTTATTTGTGAAAGTAGCTTTATCTTACTATTTTTAACTGTTTTGTTGAAAATTCTTTTTTTTTGTTTGAAAATCATTTTTTTAACTGAAAATTTAACTATTCTATTTTTGGTTGAAAATTCATCGATTTGAGTTGAAAATTCATGTATTTTGATAAAAATTAATCTTCTTGACTGAAAATTCATCTTTTTGCTTTAAAATTCAACAGTTTGTTTGCCATTTTTTCTCTCTCTTGATTGAAAAATCTTTTTCAGTTGAAAATTCAACTAATCTTTTTTGGTTGAAATATAACTACTACGTTTTTTGTTCATAATTTATCTTTTTGGGAATGAAAATTTAATTACTTGATTGAAAGTTAAACTCTTTTGTTAAACATTAATTTTTTTGGTTGAAGATTCGTCATTTTAATTGAAAATTCATCTTTTTGATTGAAAAATGATTTATTTTGTTGAAAATTCGTTTTTTTTTTGAAAATAATTTTTTGAACTGAAAATTTAACTTTGCTATTTTTGGTTCACAATTGATCGCTTTTAGTTCAAAATTCAAGCATCTGGTTGGAAATTGATGTATTTTGTTGAAAATGTGTTCTCTATGGTTGAATTCAACTGTTTTTGATTAAAAAATAAAAACTTTTTTGGTTAAAATATAAACTAGTACATTTTTCGTTCGGAATTAATCTTTTTTGGAATGAAAATTTAATTATTTGGTAGAAAGTTAAACTCTTTTGCGAAAATTAATTTTTTTGGCTGAAAATTCATCATTTCAATAAAAAATGTATCCCTTTGGTTGAAAAATGAGCTATTTTTTGAAAATTCTTTTTTTCTTTGGCTAAAAATTAATTTTTTTACTGAAAATTTAACTATTCCGGTTTAAACTTTAACTATTTAGTTGACAATTATTTTTTTTTCGGTTGAAATTTTTTTTTCAACTGAAAATGTCACTATTTCAATTGAGTATTTCATAATTTTAGTTAAAAAATCATCTTTTTGGTTAATAATTAATTTTTTAGAATGAAAATTTAACAATTCAATTTTTGGTTTATAATTTATATTTTTTAGTTGAACATTCATGTATTTTGTTGAAAATTCGTCTTTTTTGGTAGAAATTCAACTATTCTAGTTAAAGATTCGTCATTTTATTTGAAAATTCATCTGTTTGGTTGAAGATTGATCTTTTTTAGTTTTGTTGAATATTCATCTTTTTCATTTAAAATTAATTTATTCCAGTTGAAGATCCAATCATTTTAGTTGAAAATTCATCATTTTTTTTTTATATGGAAAATAAATTTTTTTTAACTGAAAATTTAAATGTTTTACTTTTGGTTAAAAGTTGATCTTTTATATTTGAAAATTCAACTGTTTGTTTGCAAATTGATCTTTTTTAGTTGAAAATTCATGTATTTTGTTAAAAAATCGTCTTTTTGGTAAAAATTAATCTTTTTGGTTGAAAATTCATCTTTTTTGTTAAAAATTTAATTACTCCTATTAAGGATTAATAATTTTATTCGAAGATTCATATTTTTGGTTTAAAATTTAACTATTCCAGTTAAAGATTCATCATTTCAGTTGAAAATTCATCAGTTTTGTTGAAAATTGATTTTTTTAGCTCAAAATTTAACTGTTTAGTTGAAAGTTTGTCTTTTTTAGATGAAAATTCATGTAATTTATTAAAAAATCTGATCTTTTTTGGTAGAAAATTAATCCTTTTATTTGAAAATTCATCTTTTTGGTTTAAAATAATACTGTACTTGGTTGAAAAAAGTTAATTTCTTTTGTGAAAAATTCATCTTTTTGGTTTAAAATTCATCTATTCTAATTGAAGATTTATAATTTTAGTTAAAAACTCATCACTTCGGTCGAAATTTTTTTGTTAAAAACTGATCTTTTTTAGTTCAAAATTCAACTATTTGGTTGAGAATTCATGTATTTTGTTGAAAAATCATATTGTTTTGGTAGAAAATTAATCCCTTTGTTTAAAAATTCATCAATTTTGTTAAAAATGCATCTATCTTGTTGAAAATGCAATATTTTAATTTGAAAAGTTGAGAATTCATGTATTTTGTTTTTAAAAAATCGTCTTTTTTGGTAGAAAATTAATCTTTCCGTTTGAAAAGTAATCTCCTTGTTTGAAAATTCATCATTTTAGGTAAAAGTGCATCATTTTGGTTGGAAATTTATCTTTTTGATTCAAAATAAAACAATTTGATTGAAAGTATATCGTTTTGGTTTAAAATTCATTTCAGTTGAAGATTCATCATTTTAGTTAAAAATTCATCTATTTGGATTAAAATTTTTTGTCGTGGTAAATTAATTTTTTTCACTGAAAATTTAACAATTCTATTTTTGACAAAAAACCGATCTTTTTTAGTTTCAACTTCAACTATTTCGTTGAAAATTCATATATTTTGTAGAAAAATTGACTTTTTTGTAGAAAATAATTATTTTTGTCTACTACTTGGTTAAAAATTCATCTAACTTGTTGTAAATGCAATATTTTAATTTGAAAAGTTAGAAATTTGAAGTGGTTCAAAATGAATTTAATGTAGTACCCACATTAATTTTACCGAAATATGCACTGAATTTTAAGTATAAGAGGATAAAATAAAATGTTCTTTGAATTATTATTCAAATTCATGAACTTGAGAGACAAATTCAAGAAATGATTAATTATGTTTTCAGTATTATTTAACTAATCGATTGTGCTAATATTATATTTAAGAATATTGTGTAATGTTTGCGAAAGCTTTCTGAATTAAACATCTTAATTTAATCCGTAGAAACTGAAAAAAAAAATTATTTATAATAAACTCGCGAAATTATAGAGATATTCCGAGTCGATTGTTTAAAAAAATACAAAATATTTGAATGGCTAAGAGATATACTATGAAAAATTATACCTGGAAAAAACTTGAGATACCTGGTAAAAGCTGGAATTGTCAGGAAATTTTTTGTCAGGATTTGTGTAGACACCCTGGCTTGTTTAATTTATTTCTCGTATAAAATAATCTATATCTCTCTTATGCTTTTCGCCAATGTTATAAAGAAAGGAGAAAGTTACTAAATTTAAAAACGATTCAATAAATATTCGCAAAGATATTTATTTATATTTTTATTTAATATATATTTATGATTGTATAACTCAGGGCGTTCCCACTGATTTGTTAAAAATCTCAGGCCTGAATATATCAGGGTGGCGACTTGACCGGGAAAGACCGGGACATGACCTGGAATTTTATTGACCGGGGAAAAACCGGGAAATGACCGGGAATTTAATTTAAAACCCGGGAGTTTACTTCTGATTATAGAAAAATTCAAGAAATGTAATTTCACTTGGAACAGGGAATTTTTTACATGGAATGGGAATTTTTTAAAGGAATTATAATGCGGATTTAGAAGAAAGGAATTTTCAAAAATCCCTCTTCCAAGTCAGAATTCGTTACAATTTGAAAGTTCCCTCTTCTAAATTTTAGGTAATAAAAGTACTTCATGCAGTTTTCAGAGTAGAAGTAGTATTTCAAAGAAGAAATATTTCTGAATTATAATAGAAATTTTTTTTACATTGTTCGTTGCGAATACATCGTTTTTTTAGTTAAAAATTCAACTACTGGGTTAAAAGTTAAACTTTTGTTAAAAATTAATTTGTTTGGTTGAAGATTCATAATTTTAATTTAAAATTCATCTCTGGTTGAAAATGTAACTACTTTCTTGAAAATCAATTTATTTTTTTTTTTTATGAAAATTCAACTATTTGGTTGAAAATTGATATTTTGCATTTAAAAATTAAACTATTTGTTTGAAAATGTATGTACTTTGTGGAAAATTCATCTTTTTTTTGTATACAATTAATCTTTATGGTTGACAATTCATCTATTCGGCATAAAATTCAACTATTCCAGTTGAAGATTCATCATTTTAGTTGAAGATTCATAATTTTAGTTGACAATTCATCAGTTTGGTTGAAAATTAATTTCTTTAAATGAAAATTTAACTATTCCATTGTGAGTTGAAAATTATTTTTTTCAAGTTCGGAATTCCACAATTTGGATAAAAATTTGTCTTTTTCAATTGAAAATTTTTTGGTAGAAAATTATCTTATTTTTCTTTGAAAGTTAATCTTCTTGTTTAAAAATTCTTCTGTTCAGTTGAAAATTCAAGTATTCCAGTCAAATATTTATCATTTTAGTTGAAAATTCATCTTTTAGGCTGGAAGTAAAATTATTTGGTTGAAAGTTAAACTCTTTTGTTAAAAATTAATTTTTTTTTAATTAAAGATCCATCGTTTTAATTAAAAATTCATTTCTGTGGTTGAAAAATGAGCTGTTTGATTGAAAATTTGTTTTTTCTTTGGATGTTTTTTGGTTGAAAATTATTATTTTTATTAAACTGAAAATGTAACTATTATTCCAGTTGAATATTTCATAATTATAGTTCAAAATTCATGTCTTTGGTTGAACATTCATTTTTGACTAAAAATTTAATTATTCAATTTTTGGTTGAAAAATTATCTTTGTTAGTTGAAAATTCGTCTTTTTTGGTAGCAATTAATCTTCTTGGTTGAAAATTAATCTTTTTGGTAAAAAATTCAATTATTCTAGTTAATGATTCATCATTTCAGTTAGAAATTCATCTTTCTGGTTTGAAATTCAACTATTGCAGTTAAATATTTACAATTTTATTTGAAAATTCATCACTTTGTTTGAAAATGTAACTATTATTTTGAAAGTTAGTTTTTTTTTGTTGAAAGTAATTTTTTTAACTGAAAATTTAACTTATTCCAATTGAAAATTCCATAGTTGTTGTTGAAAATTCATCTGTTTGGTTGAACATTAATTTTTTTAACTTGAAATTTAATTATTAAAGTTTTGGTTGACAATTTATCTTTTTCAGTGAAAATTAATTTTTTGTTGTTGAAAATGGAACTATTTCAGTTAAAGATTCATTGTTTTAGTTGAAAACTTTTATGTTTGGTTTACAAATAATTTTTTAAACTAAAAATGTTACTATTCCATTTTCGATTGAAAATTATTATTTTTTCAGGTCAAAACTTAACTATTTGGTTGAAAATTCGTCTTCTTTTATTAAAACTTCAAACCTTTATTTAAAAATTAATGTATTTGGTTGAAAAATTGTATTTGTGGGTGGAACATTAATCTTTTTATTTAAAATGTAATCTTCTTTAAAAATTCGTTCTTTTTGGTTGAAAATTCAAGTGTTCCAGTTAAATATTTATCATTTTAGTTGAAAATTTATCTTTTTGGTTTAAAATTTAACTATTCCAGATAAAGATTCATAATTTTATTTGAAAATTCATCACTTTGGTTGAAAATGGAACTATTTTGTTGAAAATCCGTTTTTTTTTGTTGAAAATCAATTTTTCCAACTGAAAGTTTAACTATTCCATTTTTTGTAAATAATTGATATTTTTCAGTGGAAAATGTAAGTTTTTCTTTAAAAATTCATTTATTTTGCAACGTTTTTCTCTGTTGTGTTAGAAGATGTTTAGAACGAGCGTCATGAATTAAAATAAATGTTTGCGTTTTGCGGCAAATATGAATATTTTACTTTTAGTTGACCGGGAAAATTGAAAAACTTGACCGGGAAATGACCGAGAATTTGAAATCGTCCGCCGAATCGCCACCCTGTATATGTACTTAAATTTAATTAATAACCTGTAGGCAAGATCGAAAAGACCGACTGGAACGTGAAGGAGATCGAGAAGAAAATCGAGGAAAACAAAATGGGCCGAGGTGTTCGTCAGGACCGAGTGGAACGAGTACCAAAGTGGAGTCGAGAACAGGTTGGCATAAAATTCGAGATAGTTACTCTATTCTCTCTCTTCAGACGTCTATATTCTTTGTTCAGTTTCTAGCTCGACAAATCAAAATGGAGAAAAAGGGACGGGATCCAAAGGACCTGGAGAGTAAGTACGCTGACATTGACAACACCCTGAAAACCATTGACCGGAAGATCAAAGAGGGCAATGTCCTCGGACACAATAAAGTCTCGGCCATGGCTGAACAGTTTGCCAATAAAAGTCAAGACGCTGAACCCAAACTCCAGAGATCGGTAAATATCAGAAGTTCCACAAGCACCAGGAGAAGTCAGCAAAAAAAAAAATCCGAAACCGAAATTTTACTCGTGAATTCCAAACATTGATACTGGAAATTAATTAAATACTCCATGTGGAATTTATAGTTTTAAGCATGCAATTTGACTAATATTCAAGTTAATTGTGATCCAGTAAACTCTTCTGTTCTATTATGCCAGTTATTTGTCAAACATCAGTGATTAACTGTTCGAATATGATGAGAAACTTAATTTTAGCATGCTGACTTTTTCCCCTTGTGTGATGAATTTTCGTGGTCAGTTCTCTATTTCGAGTTTCAATTTCAGAATTCAAAAGCCGCGATCACTTTGCCAGCGCAAGGCGGTTCGGAAATGTGCCACTTTTGCAATAAGAGGGTTTATCTGATGGAGAGGCTGAGTGCGGAAGGCAAATTCTTCCACCGAGGATGTTTCCGATGCGAATATTGCTCAACTTCACTTAGAATAGGTTTCTTTCAGAAATTATGGAATTACAAGCTCGGACTCACCCACACTATTTACACTATTTGACACTTTTTTTTGAGCGATGACACTATTTTGCTATTAATTCGAAAAAAATTAGACTAAAGAGACGATTTTCTTACTATTATCCGCTAATGTCACTATTTCTTTACTTTTCTTCCAAAAATATTTTTGAACTTCTTCGCTAATTGGTTGAAATGAAAATTAATTTGGAACTGAAGGAAAACAAATTTTCTACTAAATTTATGAATAGTAAAAATAATTTCAAAAAAAAAGAACTCTTAAGAAAGTAATTCAACTTTCAACGAAGAAGTATTTTAATTTAAAATAACAACTTATTGGATTTAACCGGCAAAGATGAATTTTTAACAAAATATTTTATTCATCAAATAAAACAGATTACTTTTCAACCAAACAGTTGAATTTTCAACCAAAAAATGTATTTCCTGCCAAAAAATACGATCTTTCAACAAAATACATCAATTTTCAACCAAATAGATTAAATTTTATACCAAAATAGTTAAATTTTCAACAGAATAGGATTCATTTATAAACAAAATTTTGAATTTTGAACAAAGTTATTAAAATTTCAACCAAATAAAAATTTTAACCAAAAAATATGAATTGTCAAACGAAAATAGTTGGATTTTTGACCAGAAATGTATTTTCAACTAAAATGATGAATCTTCAACTGGAATAGTTAAATTTTAAGTAAAAAATATGTATTTTTAATCTAACAAATATAAATATTCAAACAGTGGATTTTTCTACGAAACAAATATGAATTTTCAACAAAAAAGTTAATTTCCAACAAAGAGGTTGAATTTTAGACTAATAACGATCAATTTTCAACAACAATGGGATATTTTACAATTAAAAAAATGAATTTATAACAAAAAAACAAGAATTTTCAACAAAATAGTTACATTTTTAATTGAAATTATGGATCTTCAACAAACAAAAAAATGAATTTATAACAAAAAAGTTAAACATTTACCCAAATAGCTGATTTTTCAATGAAAAAAGATCCATTTCTAGCAAAATAATTAAACTTTCAACTAAAGAAATAAATTTTAAACAAAATTAAGTAATAATTGATATTTCAAACAAACAAAAATTTATTTTAAATCAAAAACAGTTGGATAAAACCAAAAAATATAAAATTTCAACAAAAGAGTTGAATTTTAAATTAGGAAAGATTTTTGAGTTAAGAGATAAAAAAAATGTGAAACAAATTGTTGAAATTTCTAGCCAAAAAGGCGAATTTTCTACAAAATAGTGGAATTTTCAACCCAAAAATATAAATTTTCAACAAAATACATCAATTTCCCGAGAATATGAATTATGCACAAAAAAGTTAATTTACAACCAATCAGTTGAATTTTAAACAAAATAGTATACATATAATAAATAAATTTTCAGTTAAAAAATTAATTTTGAACCAAAGAAAAACTCATTTTCAGATAAAATTATGAATTTTCAACCCAAAAAAGAACTTTTAAGAAAGTAATTCAACTTTCAACCAAGAATTTGAATTTTCAACCTAGAAAGATGAATTTTCAAAGAAAAATGTAATAATAGATATTACAACAAACTAGCAATTTAATTAAAATCAAAAACAGTTGAATTTAACCAGCAGACGATTTTTCTGTCAAATTCTTTCAAACCAAAAATATGAATGTTCAACAAAATAGTTGAATTTTCAATTTAAAAAATTTTTTTTTGTCAAGAAAAACAAAAATTTCAATCGAATTTATGAAATTTCAAGCCAAAAAGACAAATTTTTAGCCAAAGAGTTGAATTTTCAACCAAATATTTAAATTTTTAATCAGAAAGATGAAATTTCAACCAAGAAGATTAATTTTCTACCAAAAAAGATGAATCCTCAACAAAATACATACATTTTTAACCAAATAGTTGAATTTTAAACCAAGAAGAATGATGTTTTACCAGTAAAGACTAATTTTCAACAAAATACATAAATTTTCGACCAAATAGTTGAATTTTCAAACCAAAAATAAAAGTTTCCACAAAACAGTTCAATTGATTGATGACATTTCTACAGAAAGAGATGAATTTTTAAACCAAAAAGATGAATGTTGAACAAAATAGTTGAATTTTCAATGAAGAAAATTGTTAGTCAAGAAACCAAAAAAAAAGTCAATCAAGTTAATGAAATTTCAAGCCAAAAAGACGAATTTTGAACAAAACAGTTAAATTTTCAATCACGAAGTACGACTTTTCAACAAAATTTTTGAATTTTTAACTAAATCATTAAATTTTGAACCAAATAATAAAATTTTCAAATAAAAAAAAAAATAATTCTTAACAAAAAATTTAGTAGTAGACTTTTCAACCGGAAATCATAAATTTTCCACCAATAATAGTTGAATTTTCTTATTGGGTTCTATTAATTCAGTTCGCATTTAACTGGAAAAATTAGAAAAAGGGGAAAGAGTGTGAAGCCTGCGATAAATAAATATGAATTTTGATAGACTAAATAATAAGATTTTCAATTGAGAAAGACCCAAATACGGGTTGAAACGTCGGTTTATTTTTTTTTAACTAAATAAACATATATATTGAAGGTATGATCAAAATAATTTTTCTTAATCTCTCTAAATGAGATAAATCTGCATCAAAGAAAGGGTAAAGTTTGAGACTTTGTCTTGAATTTCGGATTTTTAATTTTCAATAAACATTGAAGTTCATTTTTAATATTTGAAAAATTGTATAACCTTATTTTAACACTATTTTTTAAATCTGTAACATTATTTACACTATTTTTTATCTCTAAAGTGAGTTCGAGGCCTGAAGTTGTTGGTTAATCTTTCTGCTAAATCTCACTGGTATTTATTTTTCTTTTAGGAAATCATACTTTCGACAGGGAAAAGAACGGTGGACGTTTCTACTGCACGCAACATTTTGGTCTCCCAGGAACGATGAAGACGAGAGTGGAAAAGAAAAAGATCCCAGTGACGAACAAAGAGAACATACCAAACGTTTCGGCCAACATAAAGACGCCGGATAAAGTATGACTAGACTTTGGTCGCAGTTTCTCAAATAATCGATTTTAGGTAAACATTGCGAACTAGTTGAAAAACAATTTGTGCCTAATTGCAGCCCAAAATACCTTTAGAGGGAGTCGTCGGTCTCGACCTACTCGATCGAGGTCAAACGCCGGAGAGAATCGAATTTGAGAATTTAGCGAGAATATCGGACGCAGAAGAGGCTCACAGTCAAATGGACGAGGATGAGTGGACGGATCGGAACTTTGGTGCCTCTGCCGCAGAAATGGGCTCAAGCGACGATATCTCCGACATGAGGTGACTCTTTTTTTATTAGAAAATTATTTTTTAACCGGGAAAAGTTAGGAATTTTGAAAAAAATGGCAAAACTCGAGGAATTTCTTTAAGAAGCACTTTAAGTAACTGTCAAGAATAATCAGGGCTGCCACATAGCCACTTTTACAGGCCTCACAGACCGGGCCTATATCCCTTATTGTACCCTATATTCAGTTAAGGTACCTAAAGTACCCTATTTTCAAGATTTGGTCCCTATGGTACCCTATTTGCAGCTCCTTAATGGAACTTCAAAAAAATGTATAATAAGATCAAAGCTTCATAGAGCATTTGGAAAAAAATAGCAAGAATCAGAGAATTCCTGTAAGAAGTAACTGTAAAAAAATAATCAGGGCTGCCACACACAGTCACTATCAGTCACTTTTTTCTAAAATCATTTTTTATTCACTTATTTAAATGAAAAGATCACATAAGTCACTGAATTGTCTTGCATTCTTTTGTTATATTTCAGATTATTTTTAAAAATTCCGAGAAATTTGTAATATATTTCAGTAATTTGAAGGGATTTTTAAGATTTTAGGCTGTTCTTAAACCTTCTAAGGCATTTTCAAGAGCTTTTAATTTGAAATATTTTAGGGAATTTTAAAAGATTCCGAGGAATTTTTTATTAATTGGTATTTTCAAGAGCTTTAACGAACTTTGAAGGTATTTCGAAAGATTTTAAAGGATTTGAAATATTCGAGGTTATTTTATGTTATTTTCAAAAATTTCAAGTAATTTTTAATTGTTTTTCGTAGTTTAGTGGGATTTCAAGCATTTGAAATATTTTAAGAAATTTAAAAAGATTCCAAGGAATTATTAATTAATTTAATTAATTTGAAGGAATTTCGAAGCGTTTGAAATATTTTAATATAAAGAATTTTCTCGAATTTCACGTTATTTTATAAGATTTCCGAGGATTTCAATTACTTTAAGGGATTTTAAAACTGTCAATGTATTTGGATACATTTTCCAGGATTTCAGGAAATATCATAGAATTTCACAGGGATTTTATAATATTTTAGTGAATAAAAAATTTGTTCACGAGAAGTGAGGTATTTTGTAGTATTTCAAAGGTGGATTTTAAAGAATTTATTCAAGAAAAGTGTGTTATTTCGTAGGGGTTTAAAGATTTGAAGAGATTTAAAATTATTTTTTGGATTTCACCCTGAATTCTTATTAATTTATCCTGAATTCTTTGAAATTCTTTTGAATTTTTAATTCATTTGAATTCTTATAAACTTACTCAATTTGACATAATTCAATTGATTTTTTTGATTTTGTTAAAGTTTTTATATAATTGGTTCTGCAGATTAATTGATAAAATGACCAAAGGATTTGAAATATTTTAAGGTATTTTTTAAATTCCTTGGCATTTTTTAGAGCTCTAAAAAATTTCAAGGCATTTCAAAAGATTTTAAAGAAATTGTTAATTTATTTCAGTAATTTAATAGAATTTCCAAGGATTTGAAATATTTTAGGGTATTTTAAAAGATTCCCATGCATTTTCAAGAGCTTTAAAATGTTTCAAAGGATTTCAAAAGATTCAAAGGGTTGGAAATTTTTTAGGAAATTTTAACGATTCCCAGAAATTTTTTATTTATTTTAATAGTTTGAAGGGATTTCAAAGACTTTGAAATATTTTAAGATATTTTGAAAGATTCCAATGCCTTTTCGAGGGATTTAAACAATTTCAAGGGATTTCCAAGGGTCTTAATAATTTTAGATGATTTTAAGGGGTTTTTAATATTTTAATGGATTTCAAAGAATTTATTCACAAGAAGTGAGGGATTTCGTAGGGTTTCAAAGATTTTAAGATATTTTCAAATATTTTTTGCAATTCATTTGGAATTCGTCCTGAATTCTTATTAATTTATCCTGAATTCTTTGAAATTTAAATTTTTAGGCTTTTCATCAAATTCTTTTGAATTTTCTTTAATTTTTTCTGAAATTCATTTCAAACTTACTCAATTTAATGAATTTTTTCATATTTTTACATTTTTGTCAACTCATTTGAATTTTTTTTAATTCACCTTGAATTTTTATGCATTTCATCGAATTCTTCTCGTTTCCCTTGAATTCCTCTAAATTCACTCAAATTTTACAGAAATAAATGGATTTTTTCGATTTTTAAAACTTTTTCCTGTTCATTTGAATTGTTTTGTAGTCATTAGTCATTTTTTTAGTTAGAGATTAGGAGGGTTTCACAGATTTGAAGAGATTTTAAATTATTTTTTGAAATTCACCCTGAATTTTTTTTAATTCTTTGGGATTTCCTTGAATTTTTTTAATTCAATGGATTTTTTTTTAAATTCTCAAAAGTTTTTATTTAATTGATCCTGAAGTCTTTTAACCTCACCTTGAATTCTTAGGCATTTCATAAAATTCTTTTAAATTCCCTTGAATTTTTCTGAGCTCATTTCAAAGTTACTGAATTCATAAAAGTTTCTTCATATTTTTAGATTTTTGTCAACTCATTTGAATTTTTTTTAATTCACCTTGAATTTTTATGAATTTCATCCAATTCTTCTCGTTTATCTTAAATTCCTCTAAATTCATTCCAATTTGACGGAAATCAATGGAATTTTATTTGACTTTCAAAATTGTTTCTAATTCATTCGAATTCGTTGGAATTTAACTTGAATTCTTTTGAAGTCTTTTAAATTTATCCTGAATTTTTTACCATTTGAGCGCGAAAAAACTACCCTATGAGCGTAACGAAAAGTACCCTTTGGTCCCTATATTTTATCCCGTATCCCGTATTTTATACCTCAAATCACTTTTCAGTCTTTTTTTAAAGATAAATTCATTATAGTAAATTTTTTAAATGAAAAAATCACTTTAGTCCCTTTTCTTTCAATAAATTAACCTATGGGTAATTCAGGTCCATACCTATTTCTTCAAAAGCTTTAAAAAGTTTCAAGCGATTTCGAAAAATTTCAAAGGATTTGGAATATTTTAGGGCATTTTCAAAGATTTTAGGGCATTTTTAAAAATTCCAAGGGATTTTCAAGAGGTTTAAAAACTTTCAAGGGAATTCAAAATATTTCGAAGCATTTAAAATATTTTAGGGCATTTTAAAAGATAACAAGGAATTTTTTATAGGTTTTAATAATTTGAAGGTGATTCC
This sequence comes from Andricus curvator, assembly GCA_932195095.1. Lineage (NCBI taxonomy): Eukaryota > Metazoa > Arthropoda > Insecta > Hymenoptera > Cynipidae > Andricus > Andricus curvator. The sequence goes on along the minus strand of CAKNYM010051340.1, from coordinate 204,807 downwards.
AAAGGAATTTAAAGATTTTAGGAGATTTTAAAAAGTTGCAAGGAATTTTCCAGAGCTTTAAAAAGTTTCAAGGGATTTCAAAAGATTTCAAAGCATTTTAAAAGATTCCATGGATATTTTTAAAGATTTTAATAATTTGAAAGCGATTCCAAAAGATTTTAAAGGTTTTAGGGTATTTAAAAAAATTCTAAGGAATTTTCAAGAGGTTTAAAAAATTTCAAGGGAATTTAAAAGATTTCAAAGCATTTTAAATATTTTAGGGCATTTTAAATGATTCCAAGGATTTTTGTATACATTTTAATAATTTGAAAGCAATTCCAAAGGATTTTGAAGATATTAAGGTATTTTAAAAAATTGCAAAGAATTTTCAAGAATTTTAAAAATTTTCAAGGGATTTCAAAAGATTTCAAAGCATTTTAAAAGATTCCATGGACATTTTTAAAGATTTTAATAATTTGAAAGCGATTCCAAAGGATTTTCAAGATTTAAGGGTATTTAAAAAAATTCTAAGGAATTTTCAAGAGGTTTAAAAAATTGCAAGAGAATTCAAAAGATTTCAAAGCATTTTAAATATTTTAGGGCATTTTAAAAGATTCCAAGGAATTTTTTATACATTTTAATAATTTGAAAGCAATTCCAAAGGATTTTAAAGATATTAGGGTATTTAAAAAATTGCAAGGAATTTTCTTTAAAAAGTTTCAAGGGATTTCAAAAGTTTTTAATTAATTTGAAATATTTTGGGGCATTTTAAAAGATTCCAAGGAATTTTTAATAGGTTTTAATAATTTGGCGGGATTCCAAAGGATTGTGAGGTATTTTTAAAAATTTCAAGACATTTTAAAGACATTTAAAAAAAGGTTTCAAGGGGTCTCAACAGATTTCAAAGGATTTGAAATATTTTAGGGTATTTAAAAAAATTCCAATGCATTTTCAATGGACTTTAAAAGATTTTAAGGGATTTGAAATATTTTAGGGTATTTAAAAAAATTTAAAGGAATTTTCAAGAGGTTTAAAAACTTTCAAGGGATTGCAAAAGATTTCGAGGGATTTGAATTATTATTTTAGGGCATTTTTAAAGATTTCAAAGCAATCTTCAAGATTTTTAAAAGGTTTCAAGCAATTTCAAAAGATTTCGAGGGATTTTAAATATTTTAGGGCATTTTAAAAGATTCCAAGGAATTTTTAATAGGTTTCAATAATTTGACGGGATTCCAAAGGATTGTGAGGTATTTTTAAAAATTCCAAAAAAATGTCAAAAGCTTTAAAAAAAGGTTTCAAAAGATTTCAAAGGATATGGAATATTTTAGGGAATTTAAAAAGATTCCAAAGGTCTTTTCAAGAGATTAAAAAGTTTACAAGGATTTTAATGATTTTAAAAATTTTGGTAGGATCATAAAAACTTTTAAGGTATTTTAATACATTTTCGAGGATTTCGGGAAATATCATTAGATTTTAGGTAATTTGATGGCATTTTTATAATATTTTAATGGATTACAAAGAATTTATTCACAATAATTGAGGTATATCGTAGGATTTCAAAGATTTTCAAATATTGCAAGAAATTTTCAAATGATTTCAGTAATTTGATGGGTTAACATTGTTTGTTAGAAGGTTTAAGAGTGTTTTAAAATATTTAAAGGAAATTTCAAGTCCTCTAAAAAAATTAAGGGATTTCAAAAGATTCCAAAGGATTTGAAATATTTTATGGTATTTTAAAAGACTCTCTGGCATTTTTAAGAGATTAAAAAATTTCCAATGATTTTAATGATATTAAGAGATTCGACGAAAATGTCATGGGGTTTTAAAGAATTTCCTTGAATTTCAAAAGATATGGAACAATTTTATAGGTCCTGTAAGATTGTAAGATATTTTAATATTCCAAGGGATTTTATAATATTTCCGAGGATTAAAAACCCTCAATTTTCCAGGATTTCAGGAAATATCAGATTTCATGTAGTTTCACGGGATTTAATAATATTTTAGTGGATTTTAAAGAATTTATTCACGACAGTTGAGGGCTTTCGTAGGGTTTGAAATATTTGAAGAGATTTTCAAATATTTTTTTGCAATTCATTTGGAATTCATCCTAAATTCTTGTTAATTTATTCTGAATTCTTGAAAAAAATTGAATTCTTTGGAATTCTCTTGAATTTACTTCAATTCTTCTAAATTCCCTTAAATTTTCTAAACTGATTTCAAACTTACTGAATCAGTTATTTGCATTTTTTTAAATTCACCTTGCATTTTTATGAATTTTATCAAATTCTTCTCATTTCTCTTAAATTCCTAAATTCACTCCAATTTTACTTAAATCAATGTAATTTTTTATCAATTTTATCGAATTTTTTTCAATTCAAAAGAACATTAGTCACATTATTAATGCATATTAGTCACTTTCGGGACTAGAAATTAGTCACTTTTGTTCACTTTTTTCAAGTAAATTAAGCTGTGGCAGTTCTGAGAATAAAAAATAAAACAAATTTAATTTAAATTTAAAAGATTTTATATTAAAAATGATACAAGATTAGAATTTTCGTCTTTAAATATTAGTGGTCAGGGAAATTTTTTGAGAATACATCATTCATTTTTTCTTGGCTATAAATTAATTTTTTTAATTGAAAATTTAACTATTCCTTTTTTGGTTGAAAATTTATATTTTTTATTTGAAAATTCAACTATTTGATCAAAAATTCGTGTAATTTTTTTAAAGTCGACATTTTTGGTAGAAAATTAATCCTGTTGGTTGAGAATTTAACTATTTGGTTGAAAATTTATGTATTTTGTTGAAAATTCGTATTTTTTGGTAGAAATTAAATTTGTTGGTTAAAAATGCAACTGTTTGCTTGAAAATGTATCTGTTTTAGTCGAGGATTCAAGTGTTTTGTTGAAAATTCCTTTTTTTTTTTGTTAAATTCAACTGTTTTTCATTAAAATTAAAATCTCTTTTGTTTGAAATATCAATTATGATATTTTTTGTTAAAAATTCATCTTTTTGAGTTAAAAAATTCAACCCATTGACAAAAAGTGGAACTGCTTTCTTAAAAATTCACTTTTCTGACCATAGATTCAAAATTTCAATTGAAAATTGACTTTTTTATGAAAATTCAAATGTTTTGTAGAAAATTCGTCTTTTTAGATTAAAAATTCAAAAAATTGGTAACAAATTCAACTCTTTTGTAGAAAATTCGTTTCTTGGTTTAAAATTAAATTATTCGGTTAAAAATTTATTGTTTTGTAGAAAACTCCTCTTTTTGGCTTGAAAATATAAAATTTTGGATGAAATATTTTTCTTTATTTAAAAAATCTTTCGTAATTGAAAATTCAACTTTTGTTGAAAATTCGTCTTTTTTATTTGAAAATGCATCTCTTTTAGTAGAAAATAATCAGGCAAAAATTAGGGAATTTTGAAAATGAAGTTTAGCGGTGACCCTGTATTATTTCCAACATCATGATTTAAAGCATTATTCAAAAACTGGTGAGAAGATGAAAAAAAGTAAGGATCAAGTTTCTTTGAATTGTCTATTAAATGGATGCTTTCTAATTTTCTCAGTGATTCGGATGAGGATAATGAAGTTTTCGAAGAGGCAATCGATCAACCTTTAACAACTGAAGGAACACTCGAACTCGCAAAGAACTGGACTCTCCGATATTCTCAGCACCATCCCCCTGAAGAAAACTCGGATACCGGAAGCAACGAGTACGAAGACTCGAGCGATGAATGTACGAGTGAAGGTAAGAAAATGAGCCAGTCAATTAAATGAAAAATTATTTTGATCAATAGCTATAAGGGGCCGTCTGTAAACTACGTTACCTAAACGCTCTAGAAACAGAGGAAACATGCTGATTTTCACGAAAATATGGGAATAATTGGGGAGTAAATTCTTTTAATGAAAATTAATGTAAATATATTGAATTCAGTATAAAAAGCCTCAAATTCCTAAGATTTCTAGTCGAAACATATTGCATTTTCAACTAAATAGTTGAATTTTCAACACAAAAATATTTCCTATCAAAAGAAATAAATTTTCAACCCAAAAAGACAGTTTTGTCTTTTTGGAATTTTCAACGAATTTTCAACAAAATAGTTAAACTGTTAAACGATTAGTTAAATTTTCAAACCAAGAAGACGAACTTTTTCGAACACAGTTGAATTTTTAACAAAAAAGTTAAATTTTCAACAAAATAGTTGAATTTTTAACTAAGTAGCTGCATTTTTAACCTACTAAAATGAATTTTCAACCAAGAGGATCAACCTTCTTCAAAAAGACGCATTTTTAACAAAATAAATTAATTTTTAATAGCAATGGTAAGCTTTAAACGAAAAATGGAATAACTAAATTTTCAGTTAAAAAAATTACTTTTCAACAATAAAAAACAACTAATTTTCAACCAGTTGAATTCAACGAAAAAAGATGAATTTGCAACAAACTATGTGTATTCTAAACCAAGTAGAGAAATTTTCAACATAGAAGATAAATGTTTTACCCAAAGGGACCGAATTTTCACGACATACTAGAACTGTCAACATTTTTACCAAAAGAGATGAATTTTCAACCAAAAAGACGAATTTTCCACAACAGCAATTAATTTTTGACGAAACAGTTATATTAAGAACCAAATAGTTGAACTTTCTATCAAAAGAGACGAATTTTCGACAAAAAATAGTTGAATTTTTAAACCAAATAGTTAAATTTTCAAACCAAAATATGGACATTTTTTAACTAAGAAAAATGAATTTCTTGAATTAAAAAAATAACTTTTTCATCATAAAAGATACATTTTCAAACCGAAGGACAAATTTTCAAGAAAATAGTTGAATTTTCAACCAAAAAATATTTCCTACCAAAAGAAATGAATTTTCAACACAAAAAGACGAGTTGTCAACAACACAAATTAATTTTTAACCAAACAGTTGCATTACCAAACAAATAGTTGAACTTTTAAGGAGAAGACACGAATTTTCAACATAATAATTCAAGTTTTAACCAAATAGTTAAATTTTTAAACCAAAAAGGCGAACTTTTTAGAACACAGTTGAATTTTTAACAAAAAAGTAAATTTTCAACTGAGAAAAATGAATTTTCATCAACAACAAAAAAAATATATTTTCTACCATAAAAGATGAATCTTCAATTCCGAGGGACTAATTTTTAACGAAACAGTTGAATTTTCGACCAAAAAGAAGACTTTAACAAAATACTTAAATTTTCAACAAAATATTACTTGAATTTTTAATCAAATAGATGCATTTTTAACCTACAGAGATGAATTTTCAACCAAGAAGATTAACTTTCTCCCAAAAGAGGCATTTTCAACAAAATAGATGAATTTTCAACCAAATAGTTAAATTTTCAACTAGCAAATATAAGCTTTAAACGAAAAATGGAATAGTTAAATTTTCAGTTCAAAAAATTACTTTTTAACGAAAAAAAACAACTAATTTTCATCTAATTGAATTCAACAAAATAAGACAAATTTTTAACAAACTATTTGAATCCTAAACCAAAAAATTAGTTTTCAGCATATAAGTTTAATTTTATACCCAAAACCCAAATTTACACTAAATACAAGCATTTTCAACCAAACAGTTGGATTTTTTAACATAAAAAATTAAATTTTCACCAAAAGAGATGAATTTTTAAATCAGAAAGACGAATTTTCTATAAAACGATTCAGTTTTCAACAAGAAAGTTCATTTTCTACTAAATGGTCAAGTTTAAAAAAAAAACTTTAATTTTGAACTAAATACTTAAATTTTTAAGCAAAAAGATTAATTTTCAACTAAGAAGATTAACTTTCTACCAAAAAAGACACATTTTCTACAGAACAATTGAATTTTCAACTTGAAAATATTAATTTTCATCCAAAAATTGAAGTTAGATTTTCAGTTAAAGGAAATTAATTCTTAATAAAAAAGATATCTAATTTTCAACAAAATTATTAAATTTTCAACCAAAGAGATGAAGTTTTTACTAAAATGATGAATCTTCAACAACAAAAAGTAGTTGGATTTTCAAGTAAAAAATATGAATTTTCAACGAAAAATATAATAGTTTATATTTAAACCAAGAAAGATTTTATTTTAAATAAAAAGCAGTTTAATTCAAAAAGAATACTTCTCCACAAAAAATGGAACAGTTAAATTTTCAGATCAAAAATTAATTTTCAACCAAAAAAGAAACGGATTGTTAACAAAAAAATGAATTTTTAACAAAGTAGTTGAACTTTCAACCAAGTATTTTAATTTTGGACCAAAAAATATGAAGTTTTAACAAAATAGTTAAAATTTTATTAAGAAAATTAATTTTCAACCTAAGAGATGAATCATCAACAAAAAGAAATGAATTTTCAACAAAGTAGTTCAAGTTTCAACCAAGTACTAAATATTTGGATTTTCTTTTCGGGTTCTATTAAATCAGTTCGTATTTAAGCGAAAAAAACGAGAAAAAGGGGAAGTTTCTTGAAAACAGGGAAAAAAAGGGAGAAATGAGGGGAATAGGGAAAAAAGTGTGAAGTCTGAAATATGAAATTGATTTTGAAACTTATTAAATTATTAGTGAACTATACCGTTGTAGCAAAATCTTTCGCAAAATTCGTAAAATATGTTAAAATTTATCATCAGGAAATGTACCCCTCAGATTGGTAACGTAGTTTATGGACGGCCCCTAATCAGAAAATAGTTGCCTGTATTTATAATCAGAGTAGTTTTACGAATTCAGAAATTTCCCTAGAAGGAAAATAAGCCTGGAAGAGCAAAGGTATTTTTAATAAGATAAATGAATGGTGTAAAAATTTAGGTATTGAGATAAAACCTGTTTGAAACGGAAGCTGGATAATCCGGATTCTTACCCAGAGCGGAACTTTTCTACCCTTTTAAAACTAAACCCGGATTCAAGAAAGAGGAGTACTTTATTTATCACAAAGTAAATAAACTGACCTTGAATTCTTATTGTTTAGTTCCACGATTCTCTGTCTACGTGTACATATTTATACCCTATGTGGAATTTTTTACGTTTTTCCCTTTTTTATTTTTTATTCATACAATAACCCAGTAAGTGAATGACTTTTGAGGAGCTCAATTCGAGAAGAATTGTGGTTGATTCAGAGAGGCCACTGGACCGGGAAACCGGGAATTTTTTAAGATCGGGAAAACCCAGGAATTTTTACGTGGATCGGGAATTTTGTTCAATTTTCAGTAAAAAAAAACCTTAAAGTTCATAAAATAATAGTGTTAATTTCAACGGCAGCACATTATAAAACGTTCTTAATGATCAAAAATATCTGTAAAACAAACTTTTGGTTAAAAATTCAACTATTTTCTTTTTAAAAAAAACATCTTTTTGGTTGTAAATTTAACTGTTTTGTTGAATGTTGAACACTTTTTTGCTCGCTTTTTTGTTTGGTGGCAAAATTCGTCGTTTTTTGCCTTGACTTTTCAAGTATTTAGTACAAAATTAAACTGTTTTGTAGAAAATTAATTTTTTTTTGGCTTGTAAATTAATTCTCTTAAATAAAAATTTAACTACTCCATGTTGTGATTAAAATGAATTTTTTTTAGTTTAAAAATTCAACTATTTAGTTAAAAAAAATTTTAAAGCCTAAAAAATATAAACTGAAAATTAATAAAGTAAAATTTGGACTAACAGCACATCCATTGTTCAATTTATTTAGTTGTAAATTTATGTATTTTGTTTGTACAAATTGTTTGAAAATTAATTTTTCAAACTGAAAATTTAACGATCTAATTTTTTGTTGAAAACTGATCGTTTTTAATAAAAAATTCAACTATTTGGTTGAAAATTCATGTATTTTGTTGAAATTTCGTCTTTTTTGGTTGAAAATTCGTTCTTTTGGATTTAAAATTCATTTTTATGGTAGAAAAGTCATCTTCTTTTATTGAAAATTCCTCTTTCTTGGTTGAAAATAAACTTTTCTGTTAAATATTCAAAACTGTCTTCTAAAAAATGTCTTCATTTTTGCTTGCAAATTCAACTATTTGGTTAAAAATGTATCTATTTTGTGGAAAAATCGTCTTATTGGATGGAATTTTCAACTTTTTGGTTTTAAATGCAACCGGTTGAATATTAGTTCCTCTTTTATGGTAGAAAAGTAATATTGTTTAATTAATTAATCTTTCTTTTAAGCACGATAATTCAACTGTTTGGTTGAAAATTCATCTTTATTATTTGAAGATTATATTTTTGTGTGAAAATTTACCTTTTTAGGTTGCAAATGCAACTGTTTTATTGAAAATTATTTTTTTATTTAAAAATTCAACTATTTGGTTGACAATTAGATTATTTTGTGAAAATGTGTCTTAGTAGGTTGAAAATTCAACTATTTGATTATAAATTCATTAATTTTGTTAAAAAGTCACCTTTATTGGTAGAAAATTTAACTGTTTTATTGAACATTCATCTTTTTGGATAGAAAATTCGTTCTTTTGCATTGAAAGTTCCTTTTCTATGGTAGAAAAGTAATCTTTTTTGGTTGAAAATTCATCTTTCTTGGATAAAAATTAACTTTTTTGTTAAAAATTTAACTGTTATATAAAAAATTCGTGATTTGAGCTCGAAAATTCAACTATTTTTTTTTAATTCAACTATTTTGTTGAAAATTTGTCTCTTTGGATTGAAAGTTCAAATTAAAATTAAATTTTGTATTTTAATACATTTACTAATTTACTATTTAGTTTAAAAAAATGTTTTCCAACGTTCAACTATTTGGCTTGAAAATTCAACTTTTTGTTAAAAATTGTAATTATTTTGTTGAAAATTTGTCTCTTTTATTTGAAAATTCAACTATTCGGTAAAAAATTCAATAATTTGTTAAAAATTAATCTTTTTTTATCGAAAATTCTACTGTTTTGTTGAAAATTCGTCTTTATGAATAGAAAGTTTGTCCTTTTGGATTGAAAATTCATCTTTTACGGCAGAAAAGTCATCTCTTTTGGTTAAAAATGACCTTTTTTGTTGGAAATTCAACTGGCTTCTAAAAAATTCGTCTTTTAAGTTCGAAAATTCAACTATTTGGTTGAAAATTGATTTTCGTTTGAACATTCAACTATTTGGTTAAAAATTCGTCTTTCTTGGTTAAAAATGATATTTTTTGTTGAAAATTTATTATTTCTTGTTGATAATTCAACTGTCTCTTGAAAAATTTGCTTCTTGGCTTAAAAATTGAACGATTTGGTTCAAAAGTCAACTGTTTTTGTTTGAAGTTGAATCTTTTTTGTTTGAAAATTCGACCATTTGGTTGAAAAGTGAACTGTTTAGTTAGAAATTCAATTATTTAAATAAAAAGACAACTATTTTCTAAACCGTTCTCAACCCTTTGTTAAAAATTCGTCCTTATTTTGAAAATTCATCTCTTTTATTTGAAAATCTGTTTTGTTGAGAATGCTATATATTTCGAGTTGAAATCTTAGGAATTTAAAGCATTTTATATTGAATTCAATATGGTTTGAAGCCCTCAGAATGAAACGTATTGTGATTAGAAGGTTTTCATTATATAAATTGTTAATTATTAAACAATTAAATTTAAATTTTTTTAATGAAAATTTTGTTGAGCTATAATTTGGAAAGTTGAGAATTGAGAAGAGTTCAATTTTGGCTGCTTTAATTTGCACTTTATTTTTGATTACTTCAATTAAAAAAATTTTCGGCTTTAACAGTTTGAACTTTTTAATTTCAATTATCAGGAAAAATGTTTGCGAACCGGGAAAAACCCGTGATATGTGACCAACCTTTCATTATTGTTTTATCCCATTCGTTTCCGTTGTAGACAAGTTTTACACTAATTTCATAAACCCTACTTCACATCAAATGTTTCTAATCTGCACTCGTTTGAAAAAGTTGTAACACTTTTGCATTATTCTTTTATGCAAGATTGATGTAATTACAGTTTTTTTTGTATTTAAAAAGTGTCCCTATAAATAAATTAAGAACATTATTACTGGGTCTGAGCATTTTTCTATACTTGTTATATTCATTGTTCATTACGTTGATTACAGGCCTCACAGACCGGTCCCTATATCCCCTATTGTACCCTATATTTAGTTGAGGTCCCTAAAGTACCCTATTTTCAAGATTTGGTCCCTATGGCCAGGGATATTTATTATTTTAGGGTGTTTTTTAAAAAAAATCTAAGGCGTTTTCAAGAGCTTTTAATTTGAAATATTTTAGGATAAAGACTTTGTTTGAATTTTGGAAGCTATGGAATGATTTTACAGGACCTATAAGGTTTTAAGATATTTTTAAGGATTACACAAGATTTTATAAGATATCCGAGGATTTCAATGATTTTAAGGGATTTTAAAGCTCTCAAGGTATTTTAATAAATTTTCCAGAATTTCAGGAAATATCGCCAGATTTCATAGAATTTCACGGGATTCAATCATATTTTTGTGGTTTTTAAAGAATGTATTCAAGAGAAGTGAGGTATTTCGTAGGGCTTCTAAGATTGGAAGATATTTGAAATTATTTTTAGGAATTCACCCCGAATTCTTATTAATTTATCCTGAATTCTTTTAATTCTCTGGAATTTTTTGAATTTACTTGAATTCTTCTAAATTTAGTTAATTTTACTTAATTCAATGGATTTTTTTGAATTTTTAAAAGTTTTTATTGAATTGATCCTGTGGATCAATTGACAAAATGATCAAAGGATTTGAAATATGTATTTTAAAGTTTTTTTTTCAAATTCCTTGGTATTTTCAAGATCTTTAACAAATTCCAATATATTTTATAGGATTTTAAATATTGCAGGTTATTAAAAAAGATAACAAAGAAATTTTCAATGGATTTCAGGAATTTAACGGAATTTCAAAGGATTTGAAATATTTGAGGGTATTGTCAAGATTCCTAAGGAATTTTCAAGACTTTTAAAAAGTTTCAAGTGTTTCTAAAAGAGATCAAAGGATATTAAATATTTTAGAAAATTTTAAAAGATTCCCAGAACTTTTTTTATTTATTTCAATAGTTCGAAAGGATTTCAAAGATTATGAAATATTTTAGAGTATTTAAAAATATTTTAAGGCAATTTCAAGAGATTTAAACAATTTCAAGGGATTTCCAAGGGTTTTAATAATTTTCAGGGATTTGAAAAAAATTTCATGCGGTTTAAAAAAATGTCCTAGAATTTCGGAAGATATGGAAGAATTTTACAGGACCTTTAAGGTTATAGGATATTTTAAAAGATACCAAAGGATTTTATAACATTTCCGAGGATTTCAATGATTTTATGGGGTTTTAAGAGCACTCACTGTATTTTAATACATTTTTCAATATTTGAAGAAGTATCATCATATTTCATGTAATTTCACGGGATATTATTATATTTTAATGAATTTCAAAGAATTTATTTACAAGAAGTGAGGGATTTCGTAGGATTTCAAAAATTCCGAGAGATTTTCAAATGTTTTTTGCAATTCATTTGGAATTCGTCCTGAATTCTTATTAATTTATCCTTAATTATTTTAAATCCTTTTGAATTCTTCTAAATTCACACAATTTTACTGAATATAGTGGATTAAAAAAAAAAGTTTTTGTTTAATTCATCTTGAATTCTTTTAAACTCACCTTGAATTCTTAGGCATTTCATCAAATTCTTTTAAATTCTCTTTAATTTTTGTAAACTCATTTCAAACTTACTCAATTCAATGAATTTCTGGAATTTTTCATTTTTGTTGAATTCACTTGATTGTTTTTTTAAATTCATTTTGATTTTTCATGAATTTCCTTGAATTCTTCTTATTTCTCTTAAATTTCTCTGCATTAACTCAAATTTTATTGTAATCAATTAAATTTTTTCGATTTAAAAATTGTTTTCCAATTCATTTGAATTCTTTTTAATTTAACTTGAATTGTTTTGTAGTCATTAGTCACTTCCTTGGTTAGAAATTAGTAGAGTTTGAAAGATTTGAAATTATTTTTTGGAATTCACCCTGAATTCGTATTAATTTATCATGCATTCTTTTAAATTCTTTGGAATTTTTTCAATTCACTTGAATTCTTCTAAATTTACGCAATTCTACTTAAATCAATGGATTTTGTTTGAATTTTTCAAAGTTTTTATTTAATTGATCCTGAAACCTTTTAACCTCACCTTGAATTCTTAGACATTTCATCAAATTCTTTTGAATTCCCTTGAATTTTTCTGAGCTAATTTCAAAGTTACTGATTTCAATGAAGATTTTTCATATTTTAACTAGTGCGTGATCTGTTCGGGTTGTGCGAAAATTTAATATATGAAAATAGCTTTTTTTATACAAATTATTAATAAAAGTGTACAGTTCATTCGTAAAATAGTCAAAGTTTCAGTCATTCACTTTGGAAAGAATAAATCTAAAAATCGTCTTCTTTCTTTTGGTTAAATTTTACTATTTAGTTGAAAATTTTTCTTTTATTTGTTTTTCTTTCATTTTTGGTTAAAAATTGATCTTTTTTATTTAAAAAAATACAAGATTTGTTGAAAATTCGTCTTTTTGGTTGAATTTAACGGCTTTTAATTTAAAATATTTTTTGGTTGAAATGTCAACTATTACGTTTGACTTTGTTTGTTGAAGATTCATCTCTTTGGTTTAAAATAAACTATTTTGGTGAAAATCAGTTTTTTCTTTCAAAATTGATTAACTGAAAACTTAACCTGTACATTTTTTGTTCAAAATTCGCCTCTTTTAGTTAGCTTAAAAATGAACCATTTGGTTGAAAAATCATTTTTCGTTTAAAAATTTAACTACTTTGTTAAAAATATTATTTTTTTGTTAAAAATTAATTTCTCAGTTTAGTTTTTTAGACTTTTTGGTAGAAAATTCATCTTTTTGATTTAAAATTCCTTTTTTTTTTTGAAAATGTAAGTATCTCGTTCAAACATCCTTTTTCTTGGTTCAAATTATTTTTTTAACTGAAAAGTGAACTGTTTCATTTTTGGTTACAAATTTTTTTTTAGTTACAAATTCATTTCTTTTGATTAAAATTTAACTACTTCATTGAAATTTGTTGTTGTTGTTGGAAATTAATTTTTGAACTTAAAATATAAGTATTTCATTTAAAATTCGTCTTTTATGTTTAAATTCAATTTTTTTTTATTTAATATTAAAATCTTTGTTGGTTGGAATGTTAGAACTTCAAATATTTACTTGGAAATTGATGTATTTTGTTGAAAATTTCTCCTTTTTGTAGAAACTTAATCTTCTTGTTTGAAAACTAATCATTTTGGTTGAAAATTGAACTTTTGCATTTTTGGTTCAAAATTTATCCTCATTAGTTGAAAAATCTACTATTTGGTATAAAAAATAGAGAATGTTATCAAAACACATACTTGGAATTTTTTCAGTAGACAATAATGTTATGTTTGTAAAATTCAGAACTACGTAAATAAAAACTGACCAGTAATTAAAATATTAAATGTTTTCTCTTCAAAATGAATGACCTACTCTTTTACTTTATTTTACAAATAAACTCTACACTTTTATTAATAATTTGTATAAAAAAAGCTATTTTTCATTTATTAAATTTAAATTTTCATTTGATTTTTTTTTATTTCTCCTTGAATTTGTATAAATTTAATCGAATTTAAAGGAAATACCGTATGAGCTTGACAAAATGTACCCTTCGATCCCTATATTTTATTTCATAGGGACTGTGAGGCCTGTGATTAAACTAAACTGTTCTTTACACCTGACGTTTGCAATCTTCCCTTTTATTTTCGAGATTATAAGCAATGTTTGAAAAAATTAAATTTTTTTTGTCTTCACAGACGAAGACAGTGCGACCGCAACAGAAGATGAGGACGATGTTCGTGCCAGAGAGCTGAGAAAGCAGGAAGTATGGCTGAAGGTACCACCTCGCAGTTGTGACACGGACACCGGATCGGAAACTGAGGTGAAAATCTCTCAAGTCTCTATAGATAACGCGTCTCAAACACCACCAATCCCCAGTGAAAGTGTTTCCGTAATCGCTTCTATCGAAACGAACTCAATTTTGAACCCAAATCCACTCATCGAACCCTCTCTAACTAGAGTCCCAACTTGTCCTCCGGAAATTCGCCTAGAAAGCTTACCTCAACTTCCAGAAACCGAAACGAATCTTGTAAATAGTGAGTGTGAGATTAAGAACAATGTTTTCGAATTTGTTGAGAGTGAATCTAAATTGGTGAAGGAAAACGAAACAGAGTTGAAGCTAGAAGAAATCCCACTTCCGGATGCAATTCTCAGTAATCAAATCGATAAAACGGGAAAAGGTTTCGAAGATCTTAACTTACAGTTGAACGGGGATAACTTGCCTGATCTGCTCACCTCTTCTCCGAGGCTAAGCAGGCAAACAACTCCTGGATCGATTTCCGATACCAATCAGTCCTTCAAAACTGTTTGCACTACTTTATCGGACGACGATTTGAAAGGCGAATCCAGTGAAGAAGATATTTCTTTTATCGAATTTGAAAACGCGAGTTCTCTTGTTGAGTCTGAAAACACGATTTCTGAAAGCCAGAGTAAAAGTAGTCTCTCGAACGAAAACAGCGTATCGTTGAAAGTACAAGTTGATATCAAAAACCTCACTCCAGTTGTCACTGTGACGGCCCCTACTCCGACTTTTGAAAGATCAAACGATAATCTTTTCTGCGAATCTACAAAGCTCAATATCCCGAAAGATGATGAACCTCGTCCGAGCGAACAAGTCACTTACACTTCTTTTGATCATCTGAAGGAAGAATTGAAACAAAGAAAGGCAAAGAATAAAGCGAAAGTTAAGGAACTTCGGCCCCTCTCGAAAGAAAATGCCCGCGAGCAGATGAGCAAATATTTCGAAAGAAACAAATCTGAAAATAAAAATTCTCGTGAATCGTCTTTGGTGATTGAGCCAGATAATTCGGAAGTGGAAGTAGTGGAGTTGCAGATCAAGTCAACGATTTCCGATAAAGTCGAGCAGAAGGATCTGTTGAAATATTTCAGTAGAACAGATTCCATCAAACAGCGAGATGTTGATTCGAAAACAGAGGAAGGAAGTATTCAAGATTTTAGTTTCGTGGACGAAATTGACTCTGATGCTCTCGATGAACAGTTTAGTAAAATAGAGAAAGAAAATGAAATAACAAATGAGACTGACAATAGTGAATTTTCTAATATTTTGTTAAATACGCTCTTCTCGAAACCTGAATTAGATAGCGATTTAGTTGAAAATATTTCAAATGGAGAATTTAATTCTGATTCAAAAAAAGAGATACATAGTTCTGATCCATCCGCCTTGAGCCAAAAAGAAGAAATAAAGTTAGTAGTTGTAAATACAAAGCACTTGAAAGTCGAGAAAGTTAATCTTCCTAAAGTTCAGAATGCAGAAATTCAGAAAGTCACTGTAGTTGAGAAGGAAATTCCTTCCGCTTCGATTGCGAATGGGTTGGCAAAGGCCGAGGATAATTCCTCTAAAACTGGAATTAGCGCTCCCAAAAGACCTGAGCGAAAACATCACGTTCAAGACACGAAACCTCTAACACCGGAAATTCCGAGGAGGAAGAAACCCGAAAGAAAGTTGTCCAATTTGTTTAATAGTTCGGATTCCGAGCAACCGAATGAAAAATCAAAAGTTACGAACAATGCGAGAAATATTAGCGAATTTGTCGATGTAAAAGCGAAAAATAATTTACACGGTTCCTTCGGATCTATTGCGTCGTCGAAAGCCGAAAAGAAAAAGGACAAGTGTACAATATCTTAGGATTTTCAGTTGTATAATTTAACAGGGTGTCTACTCTACTTGGAAAACCTGGAATTGTCAGGGAATTTTTTTAAAGTCTGAACATTTTTTGGAGAGCGTGCCTTTTTTTTAAATTGTAATATAAAATTGAATTACAATGATTCTTTATTTGTCACAGTAGCTTTATATTACTGTATTTAACTATTTTGTTGAAAAATCGTGTTTTTTTTGGTTTAAAGTTAATTTTTTATAAAGGAAAATTTAACTATTTTATTTTTAGTTGAAAATTGATTCTTTTTAGTTGAAAATTCGTCCTTTTTGTTAGAAAATTCAACAGTTTGTTTGCAATTTTTTCTCTTCCTTGACTGAAAAATCTTTCTTAGTTGAAAATTCAACTAATGTTAAAAAGTCATATTTTTTGGTTGAATTGATCTATTTTTGATTAAAAATTAAAATATTTTTTGGTTGAAATATCAACTACTACATTTTTCGTTTAGAATTCATCTTTTTTGGAATGAAAATTTAACAAGTTGGTTGAAAATTAAACTTCTTTGTTAGAAATTAATTTTTTTGGTGGAAGATTCGTCATTTTAATTGAAAATCCATCTCTTAGGTTGAAAAATTGAGCCAATTTGTTGAAAATTCTTTTTTTCTTGGCTGAAAATTAATTTTTTAACTGAAAATTTAATTATTCCAGTTGAAACTTTAGCTATATTGTTCAAAATATGTTCGTTTTTTTTAAATTAATTTATTTTAACTGAAAACGTAACTATTCCAGTTGAAAAGTCCATCGTTTTAATTAAAATTTTATCTCTTTGGTTGAAAATAAATTTGTTTAAGTAACAGTTTAGCTACTCAATTTTTTGATGAAAAATGATCTGCTTTAATTGAAAATGCGTCTTTTTGGTAGAAATGAATCTTCTTGGTTGAAATTTCATTTTTTCGTTGAAAATTCAATTATTTTAGTTGAAAATTTAATTATTGTAGTTGAAAATTCGTGTTTTTTTTTGTACAAATTAATCTTCTTGGTTGAACTTTTTTTTTTTAAATTCATCACTTTGTTTGAAAATTTAACTTTCTTTTAAAATATTTTTTTAATCATTATTCTTTTTAAATTGGAAATGTAATTATTCCAATTGAATATTCCATCATTTTACTTAATTATTAATCTTTTTGGTTGAAAATAAAACTACTTGGTTGAAAATTCAACTCTTTTGGTAAAAATGTATCTTTTTGGGTTTTTCAACTGAAAATTTTACTACATCATTCTTGGTTGAAAAATTATCTTTTTTGGATGCTAGTTCGTCTTTTTTGGTAGAAATTAATCTTCTTGTTTGGAATTTAATATTTTTGGTTGAAAATGCAATTATTCTAATTGAATATTCATCATATTAGTTAAAAATTCATCAAATCACTTGAAAATGTCACTATTTTTGAAAATTAGTTTTTGAACTGAAAATTTAACTATACATTTTTTGTTAACAATTCAAAATTCAATTATTTCATCTATATTTCACTGAAAATTTGTATTTGTTAGATGACAATTCAACTATTTCATTAAAAATTCGTGTATTTTGTTGAAAAATGGTCTTTTTTGCAGAAAAATAATCTTTTTGTTTGAAAAGTAACCTTCTTGTTTGAAAATTCAAGTATTTCAATTCAATATTCATCATTTGAGTTGACAATTCATCTTTTTGGTTCAAATGAAACTCTTTTGTTAAAAATTCATCGTTTTGGTTTAATATTCATCTATTCTGGTTGAAGATTCATAGTTTTAATTGAAAATTCATCAATTGGTTAAGTTTTTTTTTCTGGTGGAAAATTAATTTTTTTAACTGGCAGTTTAACTTTTCCATATTTGGTTGATAATTCAACCATTTGGTTCAGAATTCGTGTATTTTATTGAAAAATCGTCTTTTTGGTAAAAATTAATCTTTTTGGTTGAAAATTCATCGAATTTGTTAATTAATTATACTTAAATACTTACTGAATTTTAAGTATAAAGTATAAAATAAAAACTTGTTTGGATTATTACGCAAATTCATGGACTTTAGAGACAAATTGAAGAATTAATTATTTTTTTAGTGTTATTTAATTAATTGATGGTGCTAATATATTTAAGAATGTCGTGTAATATAGTTTGCCAAAGCTTTCTAAATTAAAAATATTAATTGAATCCCTAGAATCTGAAAAACAAAACCTTATTTATAATAAACTCGGGTTGATTGTTTTAAAAAATGCGATATATTTGAATGGCCCCGTACTATGAAAAATTATATTATTATTAAAAATTATTATAAAGCTTGAATGGTCAGGGAATTTTTTTCCAGGATTTGAGTAGACACCCTGTTCAATATCTAGGTGCAAAATGGATGTACTGTGATGCAAATATTTATCTATCCCTTATATACGATTTAATATAGATTGTGTGAGATATATTTAATAAAGTATACAAACGACTAAACAATGGCTGATGGTGATCTGAAATATTTTTCAAACACCCCGAGACCATTCAAGAAGGTAAAGATTTTTTCTATTTGAATGGAGTGTCGTTTCACTAATACCGAATTAACAATGACTGAAACGGTTTACTTGTATGTGTTTGTTTAGTGCTTTCGCTCACACCAGCAGTTACACTTACTGCCCTCGAATAATATTGTACAATTACCACCAGCCAATACTTTATTAATGTCTCACTATTTGACTCCAGATAGCAATATCGTTCTATTGTACAATAGCTCTTTGCTAATCTTTGTCTTTCTTTCTGGCTTCAGTGCATTAACGAAATTATCTTTCAAGGGTTCTTTCGTAATTAAAATTACGAGATTATATTAGGGTGTCGATTGTCGAACTGTCCTATTTTTGCTTTTAACTTTGAAGAAATTGCATACATATTGCAAAATAAAATTCCCCACACTTTAAAATTCCAGAATTGGAAAATTTCCGAATAATAAAATTGCCAAAGTATAAAATTCCCGATTTGAAAAATTTCGAAATAATAAAATTCCGGAACAATTTATAATATTCCCTAAAGTACCCTATTTTCAAGATTTGGTCCCTATGGTACCCTATTTGCAACCCATAATGAAACTTTAAAAAAATGTATAATAATATCAAAGCATCCAAGAGTCAAGCATTTTAAAAAAATAGCTAAAATCAGGGAATTTCTGTAAGAAATAACTGTAAAAAATAATCAGGGCTACCAAAAACAGTCACTATTGGTCACTTTTTTTATCAAATCACTTTTTAGTCTCTTTTAAAATAAAAAGATCACATTAGACACTTTTCTTTCAATAAATTAACTTATGGGTTAATCACTATTCAATTCAGGTCTATACCTATTTCTGAATTGTCTTGGATTCTTTTGAAATATTTCAGGGTATTTTCAAAAAAACCGAGAAATTTTTAATAGATTTCAATAATTTGGACGGAATTTAAAGATTTTAGTGTATTTTTAAAACTTTTAAGGCATTTCCAAGAGCTTTTAATTTGAAATAATGTAGGAAATTCTTTATTAATTTCATTAATTTGAAGGGATTTCAAAGCGTTTGAAATATTTTAGGATAAAGAATTTTCTAGAATTTGAGAAGATATGGAACGATGTTACAGGACTTATAAGGTTTTAAGATATTTTAAAAGATTTCACGTTATTTGAGTAGATTTCCGAGGATTTGAATGATTTTAGGGGATTTTATAATATTTTAGTGTCTTTTAAAGTTTATTCACGAGAAGTGAGGTATTCGTAGGGTTTTAAAGATTTGAAGAGATTTGGAATTCACCCTGAATTCTTATTAATTTATCCTTAATTCTTTGAAATTTTATGAATTCTTCTAAATTTACTCAATTCAATGGATTTTTTTGAATTTCTAAAAGTTTTTATTGAATCGATCCTGAGGATCAATTAATAAAATGATCAAAGGATTTGAAATATTTGAATAGTATATTATGTATGCATTTTCAAGATCTTTAAAAATTTGTTAAATATTTTAAAGGATTTTCAATATTTTAGTTCATTTTAAAAGATTACAAATAAATTTTTAATGGATTTCAGTAATTTAATGCATTTCAAGGGATTGGAAATATTTGACGGTATTAATAAAAAATTCCCAGGCATTTTCAAGAGCTTTAAAAAGTTTCAAGGGATTTTAAAAGATATCAAAGGATTTGAAATATTTTTGGAAATTTGAAAAGATTTCCAGAACTTTTTTTTATTTATTTCAATAGTTTGAAGGGATGTCAAAGAATTTGAAATATTTGATGTGTTTTAAAAGATTCCAAGGAATTTTAAAGAGATTTAAACAATTTCAAGGTATTTCCGAAGGTTTTAATAATATTAAGGGATTTAAAAAATTTGCATGCAGTTTTAAAGGATTTCGGAAGATATGAAAGGATTTTACAGGACCTGTAAGGTTATATGATATTTTAAAATATTCCAAAGGATTTTATAAGATTTCCGAGGATTTCAATGGTTTTATGGGGTTTTAAGAGCTCTCAAGATATTTTAATCAATTTTCCAGGCTTTCTGGAAATATCAAATTTCATAAAACTTCACGGGATTTTATGATATTTTAATGAATTTCAAAGAATTTATTCGCAAGAAATGAGGGATTTCGTAGGGTTACAGAGATTTCAAGAGATTTTGAAATATGTTTTGCAATTCATTCAGTAAATTTTTTAAAAGTTTTTGTTTTATTCATCTTGAAGTTTTTAAAATTCACCTTAAATTCTTAGGCATTTCATTAAATTCTCTTTAATTTTTCTAAACTCATTTCAAACTTATTCAATTGAATTATTTTTTTCATATTTTTGAATTGTTTTTAATTCACTTGATTGTTTTTTTAATTAAGCTTGATTCTTTAAGAATTTCATCGAACTCTTCTTATTTCCTTTAAATTTCTCTAAATTTTATTGTAATCAATGGAATTGTTTCAATTTTTCAATTTGTTTCTGATTCATTTGACTTTAACTTGAATTATTTTGTAGTCATCAGTCACTTCTATGGTTAGAAATTAGTAGGGTTTCAAAGATTTGATTTTTTTTTAAATTCACCTTTAATTCGTTTAAATGCTTAAGAATTCTCTTGAATTTTTTAATTTACTTGAATTCTTCTAAATTCCTCATTTCTATTGAATTCAATTGATTTTTCCGAATTTTTAAAAGTTTTTATTTAATTGGTCCTAAATTCCTTTAACCTCACCGTGAATTTTTATGAATTTCATCGAATTCTTCTCTTTTTCCTTAAATTCTTCTAAATTCATTCCAATTTTACGGAAATCAGTGGAATTGCTTTTATTAATAGAATTTTTCCGATTCATTTGAATTCTTTGGAATTTAACTTGAATTGTTTTGAAGTATTACGAATTTATCCTGAATTTGTTACCCTTTGAGCACGAAAAAAAGACCCTATGAGCGTGACAAAAAGTACCCTTTGGTCCCTATATTTTATCCCATAGGGACTGTGAGGCCTGCGAATTGGAAAATTCCCAACAGAAAGTTGCCGAATTGTAAAATATCTGAACTAGAAAATACCCGAATTTAAACAATTAACGAAAATATTTATTAATAATATTTATTTATTAAAAATACACCTAATCACATATTTTTATCAAAGAAATTTTTTCAATGTTTAAAGTTTTTAAAATTATTGTTTGAATTAAAAATAACAATAATTGTTTGAAAATTGTATCGAAAAATTAATTTACAGTCATGTGCGAATGTGCGCCTCGAACAAAAAAAATGTCTCCCTTTTTCTCCGAACTTCATAACATTTTCCAAACAAACTTTGCAGGATTTAATTCAGCACTGACTTATCTCGAAAGTTATTTTTTAACTTTTTTTTTTAATCAAAAATTCGACTTTTGAGTAAGTTTTTTGCAATTTTTTTCGTAAATGGTACGCACATTTTCAAAAAAAAAAAATTTCACCCAGAAATACATATTTTTTGAATTATTGTTATTTTAAATTCAAATATGTAGTAATTAAAAAAAAATTAAAAAACATTCCAGCAACATTTTTTTTATAAAAATATGTGATTATTGTATTTATAATAAATAAATATTATTGATTGAAAACAATTTTTTAAATTATTTAAATTTGGGAATTTTTTAATTCGAGATTTTTCTATTTCGGATATTTTATAATTCGGCAATTTTCTGTCCGGAATTTTCAAACTCGTTAATATTGTAAGCTGTCTGAGATTTTGTTGGGAATTTTCCAAATGGGTAATATTAAAGTTTTTCAGAATTTTTATATTACGGCAATTTTATAATTTTGGGAATTTTATTATTTTGAAATTTTTCCCATTTGGTAATATTATAAATTGTTCGAGAATTTTATTATTCGGGAGTTTTCCAGTTTGGTAATATTATAAAATGTTGGGGAACTTTCCAATTCGGGATTTCTATATTTTGGCAATTTTATAATTTCGGGAATTTTATTATTCTGAAATTTTACAGTGTCGGGAATTTTATTTTTCGGGATTTTTCAATCTTCCCAAATAAATATTTGAAATTTTAGAATCGACACCCTGTATATTAATTTTTTCTTTTAATTTTTTTTCAGGGACCGTTACGAAACTTTTGTTTCCTGTCATTGTCGTGATGGTCCCGTTTTTGTACTCAGGGCTCGGATCGTGTGACTTTTTCGACTTTTTTTAAAATAAATACGACTTTTTTCGACTAGAAAAAGTTGTAACGTTTTAATTCAGAACATTAAAAATTTAATAATTTCTCAATAATCCGTGTATAAAGGTATACAAAGATTTAATTATTTCAAATTGCAAACCTTTCAAAATTCAATTATTTTGTACAAGTCATGTTTGTTGGAAAAAATTCTACTATTTTGTTGAACATTTGTCTTTCTGGATACAAAATTCGTACTTATGGAATGAAAATTCATCTTTTATGTGAAAAAGTCATCTTTTTTGGTTGCAAATTCATTTTTCTTGGTTGAAAATTAACTTTTTTGTTGAAAAAACTGTATTCTAAAAAATTCGTCTTTTTACTTTGAAGTCAATTTTTTTTAATTCAGCTATTTGGTAGAGAATTCATCTTTTTTCTTGCAAAATTATCTTTATTGTTGAAAATTCAACTTTTCAGTTTGATAATTCAATTGTCCTTCAAAGAATTCGTCTTTTTGGCTTGAAAATTCAACTATTTGGTTGAAGTTTAATCTTTTCGTATTGGAAAATTCGACCATTTATTTTGAAAATTCGACCGTTTGGTTAAAAATTCATCTTTTCAGGTTGAAAATTCAACTATTTGGCTAAAACTTTAATTACTTTGTTAAAAATACGTCTATTTTGCTTGAAACTTCTCAACTATTTGGTTGATTTTTTTTTTTATTCAATTACTATTTTCAAATTGATCTTTCGCGTTAAAAAGCTATCATTTTTTTAAAACTATTCGTCTTTTTAACTTGAAAACCTAACTTTTTTTTAAAACTCGTCTTTTCGGGTTAAAATTTCATCTCTTTTGGTAAAAAAAATTCATCTTTTTTGGTCGAAAATTCAAATATTTTGTTGAAAATTAGTCTTTTTGTAAAATTTAACTATTTGGTTGAAAATTCATCTTTCTTGGTTGAAAATTAGATTTGTTGATGAAAAGTAACCTTATCAGGTGGATAATAGTAATAAGTTGAATTTTTTTTATTTGCAAATTCTGCCACTTGGTAGAACTTTTTAACTTGAAAGCTCAATTCTTTTGTTAAAACTTTGTCTTTGGGTTGAAAATTGTTATTTTTTTTGTTAAATTCAACTATTTGATTGAAAATTGATCTTTTGCATTTAAAAGTCGACTGTCTTCTAAACTATTCGACTATTGGAATTTTTCACTTAAAAACTCAATTTTGTTGTTAAAAATTCGTCTTTTTGGGTTAAAAGTTCATCTCTTTTTGGTAGAAAATTCAGCTATGTCGTTGAAAATTCGTCTTTTTTTAATGTTCAACTATTTGCTTGAAAATGTATCTTTCTCAGGTGAAAATTCTATTTTTTGTTGAAAAGTAATCTTTTCAGGCTGATAATCCAACTTTCTTCTAAAATAATCGTATTTTGGCTTGGAATTTGAGGAATTTAAAGCATTTTATATTGAATTTAATATTTTATCAATATTAATTTTGTTAAAAATAATTTATTCCCCTATTTTCTTGAAAAATCACCCTATTTCCCCTGTTTCGAGACCATTTTGGACTGTGAACTCTGAACTATTAAAAAATGAATAATTTCGTATTTGTATTATACACTCTAAAATTTAAAGTCTTAATTCTTAAGTAATTTTAAGTTTAAAATGTTCAAAATGAATGTTCCTGAAATTCAAAATTAATCTAAATCATAAACTTCTCTCATTCGAAAATATTCCAAGTTGACAAGTTTAACAGTTCATTAAAAAATATTTTAAACCCAGATTCAGAATCCTTCAAGCTGAATGATGAGAATTATTCGCTCTATATTCCTAAACAAATAAGGTTATTATTACAGTCATTCAGTGTCTGCTACTACTTTTTTTCATTTTATTTAAAAATCGAATGCGTTTTTTGTGGACTATTTTCCCAATTACGTACGATTTTCTCTGTAATTTTATGCGACTGATGCGACTTTTTTAAGCCTTCTAGTCGATCCGAGTCCTGTTTACTTTAATTGTTTCATCTAAATGTACGTTTTGCTATTTGGATAATAATTTTTTAAATAATCTGGAATAATATTGTACGACGGACTAATACATTTAAACATATTGCATCCGTAACAAACCAAAAATCGCATAAACTCTTTTCAAATTACTAAATTGTTCTTCTTCCCCAGGTTGCCTCGAATGAATCGACCGAGGAGAGCGCAGAGAATTCAGCAACGGAGATCTCAACAGACTCGGAATTCGAACACGACGGGACGACACCGACGCAACACGAAATTCCAGAAATAACCATCAACGACGCCTTCGTTCGAAAAACCCGAGGAGATTACATTGAACCCAAAAAGGTGCAAGTTAAGAGCCACGTGATATCATCAGTCAATGGAAATCTACTCGAAAAGAAGGACTCTGTTAAATTGAAGCTCTCGAAAATTTTGGTCAACCAACCCTTGAGAAACCACAGTGAAGTGAATTCGAATTTGAAGCAAAACTCTAAAGTTCCCTCGCCTAGTCCTCTCACAAATCCACGGAAGGGAGATTATTTATTGAATCGCACTCATTCTACCGAAGGAATAGCCTCGAAATTATCTCTGGAACTTAAAAAACGATATTTGTTAGGAGGTCCAGCTCTTGGTGGTTCAGTCATGAAGTCTGGATCGGCTTCCAACGTCGATACGAAGTTAAGAAGCTTCACCGACTCGATTTCTCAACACCAGAAGCTTTTAAATCCTGCTTCTGAACCAAGTCCCACGATGCAGGCATTTCTACAAGGCACTAAACTCGGTTCTAATAATCCTCCACACTCGCCTCTTTCTCCCACAATTCTCTTTACCGCTGCACCCAAATTTTTTCCTACCAAAGCAAAAATACCGTCGATTGACGAGAATATTAAGTCGATCGATTCCTCTGAAACGTCCAAGACCCAGCTTCCGGATTTAGTAAAGGAGACTAGTATTCTTAAGTCGAAAACAGATCCGAATATCAGCTACAAAGAGAGTCTCAAGGATGAAAATATAATCAATGAAGATAACAGAACCAAAGAAGAAAAGGGAATAAGTGAAGAAAGGACTTCCGAAAAGTCAGGAGTCTCTCTCAGGAAACTCGAGGATGAGAAAACCGAGCCTAATCAAAATGAGAATGATTGTAGGCCCAGGAGTCCCTTACACGAAACTTCAATTATTGTTCCGCAAGTTGATTGGAGGAAGAAGAACGAAAAGGAGAGAGACAGCTCCGAGGATTCAGAGATCGACAGCGACTCCTTGTCTTCGAGCGATATTGATTTAGGTGTCGAGGTAAATAAGAAGAAGATCGTGAACTTAGCTCCACCGAGACTGCAGATTCACAGCACAAATGGAGATTTGTTGCTGGATGAAACGAACGATAAACGAAAGGAAGTTGAGGACTTGAACAACTTTGAACCGGATTCGATAGAGTGCATAAGACTGGATGATAAACCGGAGAAAGTCGTGACTTTTGAAACACCGAAGGATGTGTTCAGCAATCAGTGCGCCAAAGAGGTTGAAGTAGTTGACAACAATCTCAAACAACTCGAGTTGCAGGACGAGAGAAAAAGCGCCTGCAGTAGTCCAACTTCAATTGCTTCGATCAGCAATAAAGAAGGCGATTCTGATGATAATGATGTTACCACCGCTGCCTACACAGAAACGGAATATTCTGAATGGGCGAGAGATGGTGAAGCGATTGGTTCTGAAGATATTAGAGACGTGGAGCTTAGTATCGATCCTGAATTCATCTCCTCGAGAAAAAGCCGAAATACTTTCAACAAGAGCTCAGGCCTATCAGCGAGAATTGCTAAGGAGGAAGATGATTTAACAGACGTAGAATCTGAAACTCGTAGCAGGAATTTATTTCCGAATAATGATACTTCGAAACTTCTTGCGAACGGGGAAGATCTTGATTTCATGGACACAGATAATGAGTCCTTGTTGGATGATAGTCTTCAGGAAGTGGCGAATAACGCTCTTTTGAGGAATCGAGGGTACGTTGAGTTTGTGAATTTCAAAGCTTCGACGCCCACAAAAACCCCGAAACCAACGGTCAATGCTCCAATCGCAAAAACCGAAATCGAAAACGACGATTTAGAGCTGGATATCTGTGATAATGAAAATGTGATCGAGATCAATCCCGTAACGATGGATGATGTGAGGGATAGGCTCAATGGTGCTGTCAACAAATTTGTTAAAATTCCGATCGAGAAAAAGGAAGTTGTGGAGGAGAAAAATAAAGAAATGTTTCAGTCAATGGAAGAGGACAGTCTGCTGATCGTCGAACCTACCGAGGACACCACAACCAGTGAATTGATAACGGTACTCGCGAGTCCGATAAATCCCAAACTTCCCACAGTTCCCATCACGCCAGAAACACCAAAGAATGAACCAGTCCACGGCCTTGAAGATTCCAACAATACAGACTACTTAGAGTATGTAAAACGTCTTCAATCCAGAATCGCCGAGTTTAGCAATGCAAAGGACTCGATAGATGTGAGGAAATCAAAGCGGAAGAATTCAAAGCCCCTGGTACAAATCCGGACAGCCGAGATGATAGCAGAAGAGATCAGAAGTCAGGAATCTTACGGCAACAACTACAATTCCCCAGCGACTTGTCGGAAATTGGAGGAAATCACGAGAGAGCGTTCCAAGCAGAAAAATCTCATCCAGGATATTTTGATGGACAAGCTGGAAGCCCACAAGCAAAAGTCAGCCGAGAAAAAGGCAAAACGAGCCGCTAGAGCTTCTTCTTTTTCAAGTACGAATCTTTCTCCAGTGAAACCAAGCATCAGTTCCCCTTCCGTGACACCTATAAAATTCGTACCGATGTCCATTCCTTCTCCAGCGAGCAGTCCTACTCGTGTAACATTCGCCGAAGCTAAGAAAGCTCTCTTTACAGGGAATCAGAACGTCGAACAAATTCCAAGAGAAAGCAAAACATTGTCGGTCTTCAAACCGAGCGAGGATTCAGTGATTTCGACACCTAGGAAAGAGATGATTGCCGATGAGTTTAAAACTCCTATTGCTCCTCCGAGAGCGAAACATGAGGAAGCTAAAAGAACGGCTGAAAAAGCGAAACAGGATGCGAGAGAACGAGCGAGACTTAAAAGCGATGAAGATCTTGGATTGAGTCCAGAGGATAAAATCAGGGAATTGAGAATGAAAGTCGCTCGAAGACAGTTTTCCACTGAAGAGAAGAAGAAACCGGAAGCAGAAGATGAAGTTCAATTGAGACATTGGAGTGTGAAACCTGCCAATAGATTGCAGACGAGCAAGAGTACAGATAATTTCAAAGGCATCGCAAGGAAAATGAATTTTGAATCTTTTCCGGCAGCGTCAAACGCAAAATCGATGGACGAGCTGTTGCAGGCAACTGACTCGAACAAAGATGATAGATCAGTCGTTAAGCGGGATAAGAAGAAATCGAAAGATCCTGAGAGAAGGAAGAGTATCATTCAAGCTGTGTCTGATTTCTTCAAGAGGAAAGACCCTTCGCTTTCTCCATCGAGTCCAAAAGATAAATTGTCGATGTTCAGGCTCACCCCAAAGTCCAAGGAGAAAGGAAAGGTAGGCTGATTTTTTCATTTGTCATTTACGATTTGTTTATATTAAATCAAGGTGTCTACCCTACCTGGAAAACCTGGAATTGTCAGGAAATTATTGTATACCAGGAAAAGCCTGGAAATGTCAGGGAATTTTTTTTTAAGTGAGGGAAATTTTTCAAGAGCGTGCTTAATTTTTTTCAATTGCAATATAATATTGAATAAAAATGATTCTTCATTTGTAAAAGTAGCTTTATATTACAGTAACTATTTTGTTGAATTTTCGTTTTTTTTTGTTTGAAATTAATTTTTTAAGTGTAAATTTAACTATTCCATTTTTGGTTGACAATTTATCGTTTTTCGTTGAAAATTCAAGTATCTGGTTCAAAATTCATGTACTTTGTTGAAAATTCGTTCTTTTTGGTAAAAAATTAATCATCTTAGTTGAAAATTCAACTCATTTTGAAAAGTCGTCTCTTTTGAGATGGAAATTTAATTACTTGGTTGAAAGTTAAACTCTTTTGTTAAAAATTATTATTTTTTGGTCGATTCATAATTTTAATTGAAAATTCATCTCTTTGGTTGAAAAATTAAATTATTGAAAATTCGTATTTTCTTGAAACTTTAACTATTTTGTTGAAAATTTGTTTGCGTTTTTTTGGTTGAAAATTTTTTTTAAACTGAAAATGTAACCATTCCAATTGAATATACCATCATTTTAGTTGAAAATTCATCTCTTTGATTGAGCATTAATTTTTTTAACTAAAAATATAACTATTAAATTTTTGTTAAGAAATTATCTTTTTTAGTTGAAAATTCGTCTTTTTTGATAGAAAATTAATCATCTTAGTTGAAAATTCAACTCATTTTGAAAAGTCGTCTTTTTTGGTTGAAATATTAGCTACTACATTTTTCGTCGAGAATTCATCTTTTTTGGGATGACAATATATTTACTTGGTTGAAAGTTAAAGTCTTTTGTTAAACATTATTTTGTTTTGGTTGATTCATCATTTTAATTGAAAATTCATCTCTTTGGTTGAAAAATTAAATTGATGAAAATTGGTATTTTCTGTGGCTTAAAATGAATTTTTTTTTTACTGAAAATTTTACTACATATTCCATTTGAAACTTTAACTATTTTGTTGAAAATTTGTTGTTCTTTTTTGGTTGAAAATTTTTTTTTTCAAACTGAAAATGTAACTATTCCAATTGAATATTCCATTAATTTAGTTGAAAATTCATCTCTTTGATTTGAACATTAATTTTTTAACTAAAGATTTAACTATTCAATTTTGGTTGAAAAATTGGCTTTTTTAGTTGAAAATTCGTTTTTTTTTTTTTGGTAGAAATTAATCTTCTTGGTTGAAAATTCATCTTTTTGGTGGCAAATTCAATTATTCTAGTTGAAAATTATTCTTTTTGGTTTAAGATTCAAATATTACAGTTCAAAATTCATTATTTTAGTTGAGAATTCAAAAGTTTGGTTGAAAATTATTGTTTTAAATATGAAAATGTATCTATTTTATTTTTGGATGAAAATTGATATTTTTTAATTCAAAAATTAACTATTTGGTTTAAAATTTGTCTTTTATAGTTGAAAATTCATCTGTTTTGTTTAAAAATTGCCTTCTTTGGTAGAAAATTAATCTTCTTGTTTGAAAACACATCTATTCGGTTGAAAATTTCAGTATTTTAGTTAAATAGCCATCATTTTAATTGAAAATTCAACTCTTTGGTTGAAAAATGCTTGCAACTTTAACTATTGCAATTGAATATTCCACCAATCCATCATTTTAGTTGAAAATTCATATTTTTCATTAAAAATTAATTTTTCAACTAAAAATGTAAATATTACATTTTTGGTTGAAAATTCATTTTTTTTTTGAAAATTCAAGTATTCTAGTTAGACCTTAATCTTTTTGATTTAAAACTCAAATATTACAATTGAAGATTCATTATTTCAGTTGAAAATTCATCTCTTTGGTCGAACATTAACTTTTTAACTGAAAACTTAACTATTCAATTTTTAGTTTAAAATTGATCTTTTTTAGTAGAAAATTGGTCTTTTTTTGGTAAAAATTAATCTTGTTGCTTGGAAATTCAACTATTCTAGCTAGAAATTCATCATTTTAGTTGAAAAATCGTCTTCTTTGTTTAAAATTCAACTATTCCACTTGAAGATTCATCATTTTAGTTGAAAATTCATCGGTTTGGTTAAAAATTAATATTTTTAATTCAAAAATTAACTACTCAATTTTTTGTTGAAAATTGATATTTTTTACTTGAAAGTTTAAATATTTGTTTAAAAGTTCGCCTTTTATAGTTAAAAAGTCAACTATTTCGTTGAAAATTCATATGTCTTGTTGAAAAATTGTCTTTTTTGGTAGAAAATGTATCTTTTTGTTTAAAAATTCATCTTTTTGGTTGAAAATTCCAATTAAATATTCATCATTTTAGTTGAAAATTTGTCTTTTGGTTGAAAATAAAACTACTTGGTTGAAAGTTAAACTCTTTCGTAAAAAATTGATCTTTTTTAGTTTAAAGTTCAATTATTTAGTTGCAAATATAATCTTTTTAGTTGAAGATTCAACTATTTGATTAAAAGTTCATTTATCTTTTTGAAAATGCAATATTTTTACTTGAAAAGTTAGGAATTTGTGGACTAAAAAAAATCAACAAATGATTAATATTATATTATATTATAAAATTATTATTAAATTTAAATTTAAATTATTATTAAAATTATATATTATATTATAAAATTAAATAATGTTTTTAGTGATATTTATTTAATCGATACTGCTAATATATTTAAGAATATTTTGTAAGATAATTAGTCAAATATTTCTAAATTAATCTTGAGATACCTGGAAAAAACCTGGAATTGTCAGGGAATTTTTTTCCAGAATTGAGTAGACACCCTGTTAATGTACTATTTTATTTATAACTTAACTATTTACCGTGTTTCAGTTGTTTAAGTCATATTCGGATGGGTCGAATGTAAGCAGTTTACGATATGTATTCGTTGGATTTTTTAATCCCAGTTTTTATATTTGAATTTTAGTTGCTTTTATATTTTATTAGCTATTGGGTTTTACAATTAAAATAATTGTCTAAATTATTCGATTTTTTTGGAAAACTCTAATTTGAAAGTCAGTTTTTAGTTCTCTATTATGTTTTTATTTCAGTTGGATAATAAAATTCTTAGTCTAATAAACACAAGTTGAAGGCAAAAAATGTCAATTTAACAAAAAAAATATTGCAAAAAACCCTGTAAAATTTCGATTTTATTGAAAAATTGAAATAACCCTGGAAATAATTAAAATTTTTCAATATTTTTTGGCTTATTTTAAAAGCAAGTCTTATCAGTATTTTTCTAAGTTGATAAGAGATTTTTAGAATTGTTTCCCTAGATTCTACCTTGGCGTCGAACTTGGTGCAAAAAAGTCGCAAAATTTCAAGTAATGATTGTACTCACCAAATGATTAAAAAAAAATTTTAACAATAATATTTTTATAAATATTGCTAAAATGGATTAAAATATGATAAATAATAGTTTTTAAAATATTTGTAAGTATTTAAACACTTCTGAT
This sequence comes from Andricus curvator, assembly GCA_932195095.1. Classification (NCBI taxonomy): domain Eukaryota; kingdom Metazoa; phylum Arthropoda; class Insecta; order Hymenoptera; family Cynipidae; genus Andricus; species Andricus curvator. The sequence goes on along the minus strand of CAKNYM010051340.1, from coordinate 173,357 downwards.
AGTTTTCGACTTTTTTGCACCAATTTTCACACTAGAGTAGAATCTAGGGAAAAAATTCTAAAAAAATCTTAACAATTTAAAAAAAATTCTATAGAGACTTAGCTTTAAAATGAGCCCAAGAAATTTAAAAACCGGTAATTATTTTCAGAGTCATTCCAATTTTTCTATCGCATCGAAATTTGACGTGAGAAATTTGAGATGATAATCAGTTTTTGATCAAAATAAAAATTTCAAATAATTTTTTGAAAATTTCAGATGCTTAGAATCAAAATTTCAATAAAAAAGCTAATCTTAAAACAAAATCTTTAATTTTCAACCAGAAAAGATTTTAATTTTAAATCAAAAAAATTGAAATCATTGAAAAAAAAACGAATTTTGAAGGACATAGTTGAATCCTTAACCAAAACAGATTAATTTTCAACCAAGCGGTTGCATTTTTAATAAAAAAAGAATACATTTTTAACCAAAGAGACGAATTTTCTACAAAATACTTAAATCCTCAACCAAAACAGATTAATTTTCTGCCAAAAAACAATTATTCCTAAAATTTTGAAAGATCTTTTAAAATTTTTTTAGATTTCCTTAAAATCTTTGAGATTTTCTTTGACATTTTTTTAAATCTTTCTAATTTTTCTTTCATAATTAATTTTTGAAGAGGAAAAATCATTTCAAATTTTCCTAGGAATTTTAAGAAAAGTTGTTTATTTTCTTGACACTTTTCAAAATTCTGAAAAAGCTTCGAATTTTTTATTCAGAATTTTCAAACATTTACTTTTTTTTTTTAAATTTTTTAACTCTTTACATTTGAATTTTCTTCAATTTTCTCTTCAAATTAATTTTTCAACAACAAAAAAATCATTTGAAATTTTCCCAGGAATTTAAAAAAAATTGTAACGTCTTGAAACCTTTCAAAATTCTTAAAAAGCTTCTATATACAATAATCAAAAATGTACATTTTGTTTCAAATTTTTTGAAAACTTTCCAAGTATTAAATTATTCTTAAATCTTTCCAAAGCTTCTAAATATCTCTTAAACTTACTCGATTGTTTTCTAAAATTTTGTAATCTTGAAAAATTGAAAAATTTGGTATTCAAATCTTTTAAATTCTTTTTCGACATTTTAAATGTTTCGAAATATTTTTCGCTTTTTTCTTAAAATTAATTTTTCAAAATAGAAAATAATTTGTTATTTTCCCAGGAATATCGAAAAAATGTTTAATTCTCTTGAAACCTTTCAAAGTTTCTTTTTTTGAAATCTTCAAAAATCTATATTTTGTTTAAAAATTTTTGAAATTGTTTCAAATTTTAAATTACTTTTAAATACTTCCAATACTGCTAAAACTTCTAAATATCTTTTAAAATAATTTATTTTTCTTAAAAATGTAAAAATTCTGCAAAATTAAAAAAATTGTCTCATATTCTTTCAGATTCTTTTTCAAGATTTTTTGAAATCTTCAAAAATAAAAATTAATTCTTTAAAATAATACCACTTTTGGTAGATAGGATCTTTTTATAAAATTTACATTTTGAAGAATTTTATTACTTTTTGCGATATTACGAGAACAAAATTTTCATATTAATGTTATAAAAAGTAAGATATTTGAGCAAAAGCTCAAAAAAGAGGCGTTTAGATCATTTCCTTCAGTAATGTAATTTCAAAGACATTGTTCTTAAATTCCAATTTATTTTATTTTAAGCTTTTACTTTTATATACTGTGTGTTGTAATTAAATAATTTTGCAATTATTAGTTGCATTAAAATTTTTTTGTTGCTTGCTTGATCGATATTTTCTGTTAATATCTTAAAATGTTTCTTCTCAGTATTATTAATCTATTGATTTATTTTTGTATTTCGTAATATTTTATTTATTTACTAGGTAATTTCTCCATTTTTTACGATAATGCTGCTTTTATATTATTATATTTGATTAAATATTACTAGTTTTTTCTGGTGTGAATATAATTATTTGCCTTAGATGGAATATTAGAATGTAGAAAAGTAATACATTTTTTCTTTTTTTTTCAGCTGGATAAAAGTATTTCACCAAAGTATGACTTAAGGCCAAAAAGTGTTACCGAAGGAATGCTAGTCGGGAGTTTCTTCACTGAAATTCCGCCACCTGTTCCTCCTCCGCCTTTGAATTACGCAATGTCAACAACGCATATCTCAGGTAAAAAAATAATTTTAACTCTTACTAACATCATCAATCGCGCGCGTGTAGTTTTTCGATTTTAGAGGAAAAATCATTTTTAATACAAAATAAACATTTTGAATAACTATTTATTTTTTAGGTTTAATTGTTTTCAAGATTTATATAAAATATTTCTACAAAATAGTTGAATATTCAGTCAAAAAAGATTAAATATTTGCAAAAAAAACTAATTTTCTACAAAATAGTTTCATTTTGGAACCCGAAAATATGAATTTTCAACCAAATAGTTGAATTTTCTACAAAAAGACGAATTTTCAACTAAAATGATGAATTCTCAACGAAAAATGTAATAGTTGATATTTCAATCTAAAGAGATGTTAATTTTAAATCAAAAACAGTTGCATTCACAAATAAAACAAATTTTTAACAATATAGTTGAATCTTCAATCAAAAAAAGGTTTTAATTTTAATCAAAACAGTTGCAATTTTAATAAAAAAGAAGAATTAAAAAAAAAATTGTCGAATTTTCAACCAAAAAACATAGTCATAATTTTCTTAGGTTTCGCAAGAAAATTCAAAAAGATTTTTAAATATTTTAGAAATATCGAAAAAGTATCGAGAAAACTTCTAAGAATTTTTTGATCTTGCAGGATTTTAAAAAATTTTAGGAAAAATTTGATTCAGTTTAAAAGATATGTAGGACTTTTTGATGATAGGAAATTTTTTAAAAATATTTTATTATTCTTCCGTATTGGTTTTTGAAAATTTCAGAAATATTTTGTAATGTTTTAAAATATTTTAAATATTCTCTTGCTCTTAAAATTCATTTTTCAAAATAAAGAATCACTTTAAATATTCCCAGGAATATTATACTTTTCTTTTTATTATCTTGAAACCTTTCAAAATCTTTTTTATAAAACTTTAAAATTTTATTTTAAAATTTTCAAAAATCTACATTTTTATTTAAGTTTTTTGAAAATTTTAGATTATTTAAAATTTTTTTTTAAAAACTTCCAAATATCTTTTAAATTTATTCAAATTTGTCCTGAAATTTTGCAAAAATTCTGCAAAAATAAAACAATTGCCTTAAAATCTTCCAGATTCTTTCTTGAAAAGTTTCGAAATCTTTTTAAATATTCTCTTAAAATAAATTTTGGTAAATAAAAAAATCTTTACAAATTTTTCCAGAAGTCTTGAGAAACTTTTTATCCATTATCTTGAAACCTTTCAAAATTCCTAAAAAGCTTCTAAATTTTTTGTTCAAAATCTTCAAAAATTTACATTTTGTTCTAAATCTGTTGAAATCTTTTTAAATTTAAAATTATTTTTCTACCTTTTCAAAACTTGTAGATATCTTTTTAAAATATTCGACATTTTTTAAATATTGTAATCTTGCAAAACTAAAAAATTGTGCTTTAAAATCTTCCACATTCCTTTCCGTAATTTTAGGAAATCGTTTGACATTTATTAATACCTTTTAAATATTTTTTTAAATTAATTTTTCAAAATAAAAAAACAATTAAAATTTTTCCTGTAATTTAAAAAAAAAAGGTATTTTCTTAAAACCTTTCAAAATTCTTAACGCTTCAAATTTGAAGTTATTTTTTAATCTGTTCAAAACTTCTAAAACTTCGAAATATTTTTTAAATAATTTAAAGTTTTCCTAAAATGTTTTTAAAGCATGAAAATTTTTTAAAAATTGTCTTCAAGTCTTCCAGATTCCTTTTTGACAATTAAAATTTTTTCTTTTATCAATAATGTTTAGAAACGTTCAGAAATAAATTATGTATATCATTAAAAGAATTACTCAGAAATTTTGATTTACTAAAATGATGCTGCAGAAAATTCGTAGTCTTTTTTATTATTAAATAAATAAAAAATCATTTACAATTTGAATTTTCTCCTTTAGAAATAAAGTTTTAGAATTAAAATTTCTCATTTGGAAACTTCGATTTACAAAATTCCAGAAAATTTAAAAAAAAACTGAAAACAGCCACTAAAAGTCATATTTAGGCAGTGTGCAACCAATCAGGTTTTTAACAACAATTTATTCGAGATTTCGTGAACACGATTCTTTAAGAAGGGTTAAACGGCAATTTTTGAGTAAATTCCTTCTTTTTTTTTGCCAGGATTAAAATAAAATAAATATTTTTTTCGCAGATGAGAGTATATCGGACGAAGATTCTAAAACAACTGCTCTCTCGACCTCACAAGCCAACAAAACTATAGGAGCTGATGGATCTTGCAACAGTATTCCTCGCAAAATAAGAACTGCGAAACGGGTAGCAAGACAGGCACAATTAAAACGGTGAGTCTTTAAATCCAGGAAATGAGGAATACCATCTTCTGGGAGAATTAAACTCGTTAACATATAGAGAGAATTTTTGAATGATAAATATTCTTTTGATTTTACTTTCGGATGTTAGGGTATTTTAACAAATTTATAAAATTTTAAAAAGATTTGAAAAGTTTCAAGGGATTTCAAAAGATTTTAAGGATTTAAAATATTTTCGGGTATTTTAAAAGGTTCCGAAGAATTTTCAATAGATTTCAATAATTTGGAGAGATTTCAAAGAATATTAAAGATTTTAGATTATTTTGTTAAATTCCAAGGAATTTTCAAGGGCTTTACAAAATTTCAAGAGATTTCAATCATTTAAAGAGATTTTGAAGGATTTTAAGGTATTTTTAAAAATTGTAAGTAATTTCCAAAAAAATTCCCGACACTAAAATTCCCGAATTGGAAAATAAGATTAATAAAATAATAAGAGAATAATAAAATTCCAGAACAGTTTGCAATATTACCGGATTGGAAACTTCTCGAATAATTAAATTCTCGACAGTTTATGTATTACCGAATTTGAAAATTCCCGAATAATAAAATTTCCGACAGGAAAATTGCCGAATTATAAAATAACCGAACTAGAAAATTCCCGAATTTAAGCAATTAAAATTTTTTTAAATAAATTTTTCTAATTTATTAAAAATACAGTAATCAAATATTTTTATAAAAAAAAAATATTTTTAATATTTAAAGTTTCTAAAATTATTATTTGAATTTAAAATAATAATTGAAAAAAAATTTCACCCAGAAATATATTTTTTTAAATTATTATTTTGATTTCAAGCAATAATTTTAGAAACTTTAAACATTAAAAATAATTTTTTCTTTGATAAAAATATTTGATTGTTGTATTTTTAATAAATAAATAATATTTATAAACAAAATTTTAATTTTTTAAATTCGGTAATTTTATTATTCGGGAATGTTATTATTCGGAAATTTTATTGTTCGTGAATTTCCCAATTGGGGAATTTTAGTATCGGAATTTTATTTTTCGGAATTTTTCAGTCGTCCTATTTTCAAAAGCTTTAAAATATTTCAAGGAATTTCAAAAGATTGTAAAGGATTTGAAATATTGTTTTTTTTTTTAAGATGCCAAGTAATTTTCATTTGATTTCAGTAATTGAATGGGATTTTATAATATTTCAATGAATCTCAAAGAATATATTCACAACAATTGAGGGATTTCGTAGGAGTTTAAAAATTGTAAAATGCTCCAAGGAATTTTCAATCGATTCCAATAATTTGAAAGGATTTCAAAGAATTTTCAAGATTTTAGTGTATTTTTAAAAATGCAAAGAAATTTTCGAGAGCTCTAAAAAATTGCAAGGTATTTCCAAAGGTTTTAAAGAATTTTAAAGATTTTTGGATATTTTAAAAGATTTCAAAGAATTTTCAATTGATTTCAATAATTTAAACGGATTTCAAAAAATTGTAAGGTTTTAGAATATAATAACAAATTCAAAGGAAGTTTCAAAAGCTTTACAAAATTTCAAGGGATTTGAAATATTTTAAGGTAAAATATTGCAATGTATTTTCAAGAGCTTTCAAAAATTTCAAGGGATTTCAAAAGATTTCAAAGGATTTGAAATTTTTTAGAAAATTTAAAAAGATTCCAAGGGGTTAAAAAAATTGTTATGTGTTTGTAAATGATTTCCTAGATTTTAAGAGATTTTAAGTGATTTTAAAATCCCTCAAGATACTTTAATAAATTTTCCAGGATTTCAGGAAATATCATAGGATTTCATAAAATTTCACGAGATTTGATGATATTTCAATGAATTTCAAAGAGTGTATTCACAAGAATTGAGGGATTTCGAAGGATTTCAAAGATTTTCAAATATTTCAAGGTCTTTCCAAAGATTTTATTATATTTTAAAAGATTCCAATGAATTTTCAATTAATTTCAATAATTTGAAGGAATTTTAAAGAATTTTGAAAATTTGTATTATATTTTTAAAAATTCCAAGGAATTTTCAGTAGATTTAAAAGGATTTGAAATATTTTAGGGTATTTTAAAAAGGCATTTTCAATTGATTTCAGTAACCTAATGGGATTTCAAAGGATTTAAAATATTTCATGGTATTTAAAAAAATTCTAATTCATTTTCAAGAAATTTTAAAAGAATACAAAGGATTTGACAAATTTTAAGGAATTTTAAATCATTCCGCGGAATTTTTATTGTTTTCAATAACTTGAAGGAATTCCAAAGTGTTTCCAATATTTTAGGGTATTTGAAAAGATTCCAACGGATTGTCAAGAGATTAAAAAAATGTCATGGGGTTTCCAAGGACTTTAATGATTTTAAGGGATTTCATTAAATTTTCATGGAATTTCATTTCGGAAGATAAAGAACGATTTTATAGGATCTATAAAGTTTTAGGATATTTAAGAGATTCCAAGGGATTTTATAAGATTTCCAAGGATTTCAATTATTTTAAGGGATTTTGAAAACTCTCTGGGTATTTTAATAAATTTTCCAGGATTCCAGGAAATATCAGATTTCATGTAATTTCACAGGATTTCATAATATTTTAATTGATTTCAAAGAATTTATTTACAAGAAGTTAGGGATTTCATAGGATTTCAAGGATTTGAAAACATTTTCAAATATTTTGGGCAGTTCATTTGAATTAATTTGGAGTTCACCCTGAATTCTGATTAATTTATCCTGAATTATTTTTAATTATTTTGATTTCTTTGGAATTCTCTTCATTTTTTTTTAATTCACTTGAACTCTTCTAAATTCACTCAATTCTGATCAATTCTGAGGATTTTTTTAGTTTTTATTCAATTCATCCTGGAGTATTTTTTAAACCCACCTTGAATTCTTAGGCATTGCATCCAATTCTTTTGAATTCCCTTGAATTTTTCTGAACTTATTTCAAACTTACTGAATTTAATGAATTGTGTTATATTTTTATATTTTTTTGAATTTATCATGCATTTTTATTCATTTATTCGAGCTCTTCTCGTTTCCCTTTAATTTCTCAAAATTTACTTCAATTTTACTGAAGTCAATGGAATATTTTGGATTTAAAAATGTTTTCCAATTCATTTGAATTCTTTTCAATTTAAATTTAATTGTTCCGAAGTCTTATGGATTTATCATAAATTCGTTTATATTCATCTGGGAATAAGAAATTACAGATTTACCTATTTAAATTTAAAATTATTTTATTCCATTTATAAAAGATTTTATTTTAAAAATGTTACAGGATTAAAATTTTGATCTTTAAATATTAATGGCCAGAGAAAATGAAAAATTAGTCCGGGAAAAATCAGGGAATTTTGAAAATGAAGTTTTTCTGCCACCCTGGTCAACGTCTAGATGAAGGCATAACAAAATATTTTTCCTTTTTCTATAAGCTCTCTAAATTTCGTAAATTTACGAAATCCCTTGACTTTCAGATTACGAATGGCACAAGAAATCCAAAGAAAATTGGAAGAAACAGAGGTGAAGCAGAGAGAACTGGAAAGCAGAGGAGTCAGTGTCGAGAAAGCCTTGAGAGGCGAAGGAGGTAAAAATCCTAAACTCACCAAAAATTTCAAACTTTCATATATTTTAAATGCATTTTATTTCTTTTTTCTAGTATGTTCTGATCGAGAAGAAGCTGATCTCTTACGAGAATGGTTCGATTTGATGCGAGAACGCACAGAACTTCGAAGGTACGAGAAAGAACTTTTGGTGAGAGCACAGGAGGTTCAACTTGAAGACAGACATGAAAGATTGCAGCAAGAACTTCGTGAAAGACTAGCTGATGATGGTAAGAGGAATTTATTTATTATCATTTAATTTTTATTTTATAATTTTTTTTCATTTGTCTTTGTTTATTATCTGAGGGTACGGATCAGGGAATTCCAGAAAGGTAGGCCAGGGTGTCTACCCTACCTGGAAAACCTGGAATTGTCAGGGAATTTTTATATACCTGGAAAGACCTGGAAATGTCAGGGATTTTTTTTTAAAGTCAGGGAATTTTTTCGAGAGGATGCTTAATTTTTTTTTAAATTACAATATTAAATTGAATAGCAATGATTCTTTATTTGTAAACGTAGCTTTATATTACCGCATTGAACTATTTGATTGAAAAATCTTTTTTTTTGTTTAGTTTGAAATAAATTTTTTAAACTGAAAATTTAACTATTCTGTTTTTGGTTGAAAATTCATGCAGTTTGTTGAAAATTCGTTCTTTTCTGTTTGAAATATCAACTACTAATTTTTCGTTCCGAATTCATCTTTTCTGAATGAAAATTGAAAGTTTATCTCCTTGGTTGAAAAATGAGCTATTTTGTTAAAAATTTGCTGAAAATTAATTTTTTTTACTGGAAATTTAACTATTCTTGTTGAAACTTTAACTATGTTGTTGAAAATGATTTTTTTTCTGTTGAACATTATTTTTTTTACTGAAAATGTAACTATTCAATATTTGGTTGAAAAATTATATTTTTTAGTTGAAAATGTTGACTTTTTTGGTAGAAATTAATCTTCTGGATTGAAAATTAATCTTTTTGTTTGAAATTTAATGATTCTAGTTGAGTCTTTACTCATGATTTTAGTTGAAAATGCATGTTTTTAGTTTCAAATTCAACTATACCTATTGAAAATTCATCACTTTGTTTGAAAATGTTTTTTTTTCTACCGTGAAATGTAACTATTCCAATTGAAAATTATATCCTTTCAGTAGGTTAAACTTTAATTTTTAACTGAAAATTTAAATATTCAATTCTTGGTTGAAAATTTATCTTTTCAATTGAAAATTCATGTATTTTATTGAAAATTCGTGTTCTTTAGTAAAAATTAATCTTCTTAGTTGAAAATTCATCTTTGCGGTCGAAAAATTTACTATTCCAGTTAAAGCATGATCATTTCAGTTGAAAATTCTTTTTTTTTTTTTTTTTTTTTTGAAAAATCGTCTTTGGTGTGGAAAATTCATCTTCTTGGTTGAAAATTTAAGTATTCCAGCTAAATATTCATCATTTTAGTTGAAAATTCATGTTTTTGCTTGAAAATAAAACTGCTTAGTTGGAAGTTAAATTAAATTTGTTTTAAAAATAAATCTTGTTTTTTTTTGTGTGGAAAATTAATTTGTTTGACTGAAAATTTAACTGTTCCATTTTTGGTTGAAAACTTATATTTTTTAGTTCAAAATTCAGCTATTTGTTTGAAAATTGATCATTTTGGTTGAAAATCCAAATTTTTACTTGAAAAGTTACGAATTTTAATCGGTTTAAATTGAATTTCATATAGTGTCCACATTAATTTTACCAAAATATGCACTGAGTTTTAAGTATAAGTAGATAAAATAAAAATTTGTTTGAATTATTATTCAAATTCATGGACTTTAAGTGACAAATTCAAAAAATGATTAATTATGTTTTTAGTATTATTTAATTATTTAATTGATTGATCCTGCTAAAATATTTAAGAATATCTTGTAATATTAATTGAATTCCTAGAAACTGAAAAAAACATTATTTATAATAAACTCACGAAACTGTATACATATTCCGAGTCGATTTTTTTAAAATATAAGAAATATTTGAATGGCTCCATGCTATGAAAAATTATACCTGGAAAAAACTTGAGATACCTGGAAAAAACCTGGAATCGTCAGGGAATTTTTCTCCAGGATTTGAGTAGACACCCTATATTTTTTTCTTGTCAAGTTACAAAAAGACTAAAAATTTAATATAATTTCGTGAGGAAAGTTTTTAAAAATAATTTTGAATTTTTTTTTAATGTTTAAAAAGTATATATTTTATATTTTTTTCGGGAATATGGGGCATTCTGATTGGACCAGCGTCGGAAGTAACCATTAGTCTGATTAGCGCAGTTGTTGGGTGAAATATGGAGTAAATAAGGTTTTTGATACTTTTTTCAAAATATTTTTTCTCAGAAATGAAGTATTGAAACACAGTTTTAAATGTACTAAAATTATTAGAACTTTATGCAGTATTTAAAAAATATATTATCTAAAATTCAAGCAAAAACGCTATTAAAAACTGGCTAGTCAGGGAATCTCAGGGAAAACCTGGAAAAGTCAGGGAATTTTCGATAAACTGAAGTTGAAGATAATTTTATTATATTCATTCTTTTTGGTTAAAATTCATCTGTTTTATTGAAAATTCGTCTTTTTGGGTTGAAAATGTATCTATTTCTGTAGAAATTGCATCTTTTTTTTAATTAAAAATCACAACTGTTTGGTTGAAAATTAATCTGCTTAGGTTGAGGATTTAACTGTTCCATTGCAAATTCTTCGTTTTTGGTTGAAATATCAAGTGTTACCTTTTTTGTTCAGAATTAATCTTTTTTTGGTTGAAAATTCAACTACTTAGTTGAAAGTGGAACTACTTTATTCAAAATTCTTTTTTTTTTGGATGATGATTCGTCATTTCAGGTAGAAAATTCCTTAAATTAAAATATTTGGTTGGAAATTCATGTATTTCATTAAAAATTAATCTTTTTGGTACAAAATTATTCTACTTGATTGTAAATTTATCTTCTTGGTTGAAAATTCATTTCTTTGTTTGAAAATGATTTTTTTTTTATTGAAATTTAATTTTTTTAACAGAAAATTTAATTTCTATTTTTTGCCGAAAATTGTTCTTTTTTATAAAAATTTAATCTTCTTGGCTAAAAATTCATCCGCTTGGTTGAAAATTAATTTCTCTACTCAAGTTTTAAATATTCTATGTGTGATTAAAAATGCAGTTCTTTGGTTGAAAATTAATTTTTCTAACTGAAAATGTAACTATTCTGTTTTTGATTGAAAATTTATCTTTCTTAGTTCAAAATTTATGTATTTTGTAGAAAATTTGTCTTTTTTTTTTGTTAGAAAATTCATATTTTGGGTTAAAAATTCAATAATGTGGTTAAAATTATTTTTTGTTGGTTTGAAGATTCATTTCTTTGGTTGAAAATACATTTTTCTAACTGAAAATTTAACTATTCTTTTTTGGTAGAAAATTCAATTTTTTGGGTTAAAAATTAAATCTTTTGGTTGAAGATTCGTCATTTTAGTTGAAAATTCATTTCTCAGGTTGATTATTCAGAATTTTAGTTGAAACCCCTTTTCTTGTTCAAAATTGAACTTTTGTTGATTTTTTTAAATTATTTTTTTACACAAAATTTAGCTATTCCATGTTTGGTTGAAAATTTCTGTATTTTGTTGAAATATTGTCTTTGTGGTAAAATATTAATGATAATAATCTTCTTGGTGACTAATTCAACTTTTTGGTTGAAAGTTCATTTTTTTCGTTGAGAATTCCATAATTCAAATATTTGGTTGAAAGTTGATGTACATATTTTGTTAAAAATTAATCTTCTTGGTTGAAAATTACATTTTTTACTGCAAATTTAACTATTCTAAGTTAAAATTTTATATTTTATCATTTTATCGCTTTAGTTAAAAATTCATTTTTTACATGAAAATGAAAGTATTCCATTTTTGTGTGGAAAATTTATCTTTTTTTATAGAAATTTAATTTAATCTTCTTGGTTTAAAATTCATATGGTTGGTTCAAAATTTAACTATTCCGTTTAGAATTTATTTTATTTGGTTGAAAATTAATTTTTTCACTGAACATTTAACTATTCTATTTTTGGTTAAAAATTAATTTCTTTGGTAGAAAATTTAACTATATTTATCATTAAAATTCGTTTCTTTGTTTTTTGGTTAAAAATTTATTTTTAAAATTAAAAATTTAAACATTCTAATTTTAGTTAAGTTCATCACATTAGTTAAAAATTCATTTCTTTGTTTGAACATTGAACTACTTTATTCAAAATTGGTTTCTTTTTTAGTTGAAAATTAATTTGTTTGATTGAAAATATAACTATTCCATTTTTTTTTGCAAAATTGATATTTTTTAATTCAAAAATTTATTTATTTTGTTGAAAAATCGTCTTTTTTGAGTTGGAAATACAATTATTCTGGTAGAAAATTAATATTTTTGGGTTGATAATTCAACTATTTGCAGAAAATTCTGCTTTTGGCTTGCAAATTCAACATTTTAGATGAGATTTTTTTTTCTTTATTGACTGAAAAATCTTTCTAGTTTGAAAATTCCACTGTGTTGTTGTAAAATCCTCTTTTTAGCTGAAAATTAATTTTTTTAACTGATAATCTAACTATTCTACTTTTTCTTTTATAATTGAAAAATTCATTTCTTTTGTGGAAAAGTCGTCTTTTTGGGTTTGGAAATTCAATTATTTTGGTAGAAAGTTTATATTTTTGGTTTAAAAATTCAACTTTTTCGTTAAAAATCCATATTTTTGGGTTGATAATTCAACGATTTTGCAGGAAATTCCGGGTTGGCTTGCAAATTCAACGTTTTGTATCAGATTTTTTTTCTTTTTTGACTGAAAAATCTTTCTTTTTTGAAAAGTCCACTCTTTTGTTGAAAATTCGTCTTCTTGGTTTGAAAATTAGTCTATTTTGGTTGAAGATACAATTAATTTGTTGAAAATTCGTACTTTTTATTTAATTGTACTATTTTGTATTGAAAATTAAAATATTACCTGGTGGAAACATCAAATATTGCACTTTTCGTCATTTCGTTGTTGAAAATTTAACTTTTTTGTTAAATTTTTTTTTTAGTTGAAGATTTATTTTTTCAACTGAAAATGTAACTATTCCATTTTTTCTTGACAATTTATCTTTTTTTGTGGAAAATTCATTTATTTTTATCGAAGATTGATCACTTTGGTTGAAAATGTATATATTTTGTTAAAAATTATTTTTTTTTTGTTCAAAATTAATTGCTTCAACTGCAAATTATTTCTTCCATCTTTGGTTCAAATTTTACCTTTTTGAGTTGAAAAATCAATCCCTTATGATGGATAACCTGTTCTAAATTTCTGTGCGACTGTTGTCACTAAAAGTGTTTAAAATAAATTTAGAAACAATCCTTTTTTTGGCATTAACCTTATTGATCTCCCAAATGCAAGGTCGTTTTTATACCTAGAAGAACAATTTAGAACGGTCAGGAAAAATTAAAAATTGATCAGGGAAAAGTGAAGGAATTTCGAAATTGGTATTTTGTAGCAACCCTCTATCTTACAAAAAAATTAAATCTCATTTCGAATCAGTTTCAAATTGAAATGATCTACATATAATATTTTTTAATATTTTTGTTGCAGATAAAAAGAAGACGAGTGCTGACGTGAAGAAAGAAGGGGAAATTCTAACGGAGATGTTAGAAATAGTCTCAAAGCGAGATTCGCTGATTGCTCTCCTGGAAGAGGAGCGACAAAGGTGGCGTAGACCCTCGTGCCCAACACTCAATCTACCCACCAGATCTTCCAACTCTCCTTCCAATAATCCCACTTCCTTTTTTTCCTACACCTACATCATACTGGCAATCCTAGTCGCATATGTTCTCTCCTTTCATCTAACCGAATTTTTCATTGCCTATCTTAACGAGCCGCTAGTATTTTTGCTTAAGCATTAACACTTCTCTTTCCAAAGCCATTCGCACTCTCGTTGCATCTGCATGACAAAATTTATTTCACTTTAGAAAAAATATCAGGAATTAACACTGATAATCTGCTAAGCAGACTCGAAAGTTAGATTAGATCTACCTAGATTAGAAGATATCATGACATTTTTTTCTTTTTGTGCATGCGTACTACGGAAGTTTTAGTTCCGGTGCTATATTTTCTAGTATATTAGTAGCATATTTTTCATAAAAATGTGTTACTATACTTTTACTGAAACATTTCTCTGGAAATATGTTTTTAGTAGGGTTTTTTGAGACGTTGAAGCTATTCTTGCGAACTTTGCTCTTGTAGACAAAAATTGAGATATATTTTGATGAGGATTTATATTGGGGACCTGCTTTTTTTTGGTAAAAATTGCACGGTCGATTTAGTTAGTGAACTAAAGTAGATGCATTGAATTTATCAATTCGATGTTGAGGTTATTAAACTTTTATACACGTTGTGCGTGTCGATTTATGTTTCTAATTACAATGGCAAAGTCATTTATCAGAAACGACTAATTGTTAGTGTATTCCATTTTATGGGATTTTTCTTTTGTTTTTTTATTTATATAAGAGATATATTTTTTACACGAAACGTGTCTGAATGTTTAGTTTGGAATTATCATTTCGAACTTTATACGTTTGTACTTCTATTTTTCTAAATAGGTATTATTGAAATTAATGTTTACATAAAGCTACTTGTTAAAACAAAATTTTAGAGAGAAAGATGTCTTAATAAATATATTATTAGGATAATCGTCATTTATTTTATTATAATAATAGCATTTTCAATCGCGAATGTTTTTCGATTTGACGGGAGAAATAATTTTTAACATAAAATAAGAATTTATAATAAATTTTTATTTGTTAAAAGCTTTTCAACACATTTAATTCGAACTAAAATTAGATTCTGTGATCTGAGAACAAGGAAATAAGTATTATCAGCTTATTTTTAAAGTTAAATAAATATAATAAATTTAAATAGATTTTTGAAGATTTCAGATGTGTCCAAAAAGAATCTAGAATATTTAAAAGAAATTTTTTTATACAAAGGATTGTATAAAGTATTAGGAAAATTTTGAGTCAGTTTAAAAGATTTAGGACTTTTAGAAGTTCGGAAGAAATTAAAAAATATTTCATAAATTTTCAAGACCTCTTAAATTCCTGAGCATCTTTTAAACATACTGCAATTTTTCTTAAAATTTTGAAAAATCATTTAAAAATTAAAACATTGCCTGAAAATATTCCACATTTTTCCGTCATTTTTAGAAATTTTTTTTAATTTTCTTGAAAGCTGATTTTTTTTTAACAAAAAGTTACTTCAAAATTTCCCAGGAATTTTAGGAAAATTTTTTTATTCTGTTGAAACCTTTCAAAATTCTTTAGGAATCTACATTTTATTTAAAAAATTTTCATCTTTTCAAGTTTAAAATTATTTTTGAATCTTTTTAGATGTTATAAATATTTCTTGTATTCACTCTATTTTTCAAAAAGTTTTTAGTCTTGCCAAATTTTTTGCTTTAAAATCTTCTACGCTCTTTGTCGAAATTTTAGGAAATCATTTGAAATGCTTTAAAATCTATTTCAATTTTCTCTTAAAATTCATTTATCAAAATAAAAAATCATTAAAAATTTTCCCCATGAATCTTAAGAAAATTCATTTTTTAAACTTTTCAGAGCTACTAAATCTTCTTAATATTTTTTTAAATGATTCGAATTTTTCCTAAAACTTGAAGAATTCTTAAAATCTTTCAGATTCTTTTTCAACATTTTCGGAAATCTTTTGAAATGTTTTTAAATCTTTTTAAATATTCTATTGAAATTAATTTTCAATAATAAAAAATCATTAAAAATTTTCTTAGGAATCTAAAAACGTATTTTTTTCGAAATCTACATTTTTTTAAATTTGTTGAAATCTTTACTAATTTTGAATTATTTTTCAATCGTTTCAAATTTTCTAAATATCTCTTAAACTTAGTCAAATTTTTTCTAAGATTTTAGAGTCTTGCAAAATTGTAAAATTTTGCTTTGAAATTATATTCTTTTCAAAACATTTACAAAATAATTTAAGATATTTTGAAATCTTTTTCAATTTTCTCTCAAAAGCATTAAAGAAAAATTAAAAATCATTTGAAATTTTACCATGAATCTTCAGAATTTTTTTTTATTCCCTTGAAACCTTTCAAAATTCTTAAAAAGGTTTTAAATTTTTCTACGAAATTTTTAAAAATCTGCATTTTGTTTAAAATTCTATTAAATCTTTTCAAGATTATAATTATTTTTAAATCGTTTCAAGATTATAATTATTTTTAAATTTTTTCAAGATTATAATTTTTTTTAAATCTTTTCCAGATTATAATTATTTTTAAATCTTTTCAAGGTTATAATTATTTTTAAATCTTAGAAATTTTTTTCTAAATATCTCTTTAACTTATTCGAATTATTTCGAAAAATTGCAAAATTTTACTTAAAATCTTCTACATTCCCTTTCGAAATATTAGGAAATCGTTTGAAATGTTTTGAAATCTTTTACAATGTTCTCTTAAGATTAGTTTTTCAAAATAAAAAAACATTCGAAATTTTCTGTAGAATCTTAAAAATTTGTTTTCATTTTTTTGAAAACCTTCTAAATTCTGAAAAGTTGTAAATTATTTTTGAATCGTTTCAAATTTCTAAATATGTCTTAAATTTAGTGGAATTCTTTCTAAAATTTTGGAACCTGGCAATAGAAATCTTTTACATTCTTTTTCAACATTTTAAGAAATAATTTAATATTTTTTGAAATATTTTTCAATTTTCTCTTAGAATTCATTTAAAAAATAAAAAATCATTTGAAATTTTCCCATGTATCTTAAGAACATTTTTTATTCTCTTGAAATCTTTCAAAATTCTTGAAAAGCTTATACATTTTTTTACAAAATTTTAAAAAATCTACATTTTGTTTAAAATTTTGTTAAATGAATTAATAAATTAATTGAAAATTTTTGCTTTATAATCTTCTATATTCTATTGCGAAATATTACGAAATCGTTTGAAAGGTTTTGAAATCTTTTTGAATTTTCTCTTAAAATTCATTTTTCAAAATAAAAAATCATTTGAAATTTTCCAAGGAATCTAGAATGTTTTTGGATTCTCTAGAAACCTTTTAAAACTTAGTTTTCCAACAAAACTTTAAAACCTGCAAAATTATAAAAATTGTCTTAAAATCTTCCGGGTTTTTTTTCGACACATTTTGAAATCTTCAAAACTTAAAATTAATCTTTCAAAATAAAACCTAAACGATTTAAAATTTTCCAGAAATCTTGAAACAAAATTTATTCTCCTCAAATCTGTCGTAATTATTAAAAAGCTTCTAATTTTTTTGTTCGAATTCTTCATAATAAGTTTTTGTCCGTAATTTAATTTTTCTTATCTCTTTGAAAATGTGCAGAAGTTTACAAATTATAGTGTCGTAGCAAAATCTGCAATATTAAAAAATCATTTACAATGAAAATGTTCTCTTTTATCAATAATGTTGAGAAACATTTAGAAGTAAATTTTATGATGAAATAAAATTACTTATTTGGAAAGTTTGATTTACAAAATTGATGGTGCAGAAAATTCGTAATCTTTATTAATATTAATTTATTTTCAGAAACTAACACTTTTACCGATTTCTATTTGATAAAAAAAAAATATCTTTTTTTAATTGGGTTGGTCTCAGTCACTTGAAACACAACTTTTAGTTGAAAGTGATATTTCTCTGCTAAAAAATTTTACAAAACAGTTTATTGATTCTTGAACTTAAAAATAAAAGAATCTAAATAAAGAAATAACTGGAAAGCAAAATAAAATTGTATTTGTGCCAGTTTTCTATATTTAAACTGCTTTTAAAGTCGAAAACATAGTAATTTTCACTATCACTAGGGAATAGATACATTCTTTTCTTTAGTTCACGACCTTCAGACATTGATCCACCATCAATCGAAACATAGACATTATCTCTTTGCACAAATCCACATCATAGAAAAAAAAATTGGGCAGAGGGTTAATAGGGATGCGCACAGCTTCGCTTTCTTTTGCACCTCTGGTTGTGCATTTGAGGTGTCACTGGTAAGCCTGTGCTTTTTGAAATATAAATAAAATACGCCAGGACAAATTGTATTTCGGAATCACTTTCAAAAATGCATATAAAAACTTGCAAATTATACGAAATAAATTTAGACATGCACGAGAATGTCGACTTGTTTTTTTAATTTTTTGCATGTTGCTAGCAAAGTCACTGACAAAACAGGGTTGCTACAGATTAAGGAATTCCAGAAAGTCAGGGAATATCAGGGAATTTTCGAAAAACTGATGTTGAAGTAAATTTGATTATTTTGTTGAAAATTCAACAATTTTATTTAAAAGTCATTCTTTTTTGTAGAAAAATTGAATTGTTTTGTTGAAAGTTAGTATTTTTTTGGGTTGAAAATTCATCTATTTTGATAGAAAATGCATAGTTTTTGGTTAAGCATCACAACTGTTTAGTTGAAAATTCAAATTTCAAAATTCAAAAAGTTGATGATTCGTCTTTGTTGTTGAAAGTGAAACTAATTTGTTTAAAATTCATTTTTTTGGGTTGATGATTCATCATTTTAGTTGAATAACCTTTTTTTTGTGCTCAAAATTGAACTATTTTGTTGAAACTCATTTTATTTGGTTGAAAAATAATTTTTTTAACTGAAAATTTAATTATTTCATTTTTGGCTCAAAATTTATCTTTCTCAGTTAAAAATTCAATTATTTAGTTATAAATTTCTATATTTTGTTGAAAATTCATATTTTGTGGTAGAATATTAATCTTTTTGATGACCAATTTATCTTTTTGGTTGAAAATTCATGCATTTTTGTTAAAAATTGATCTTTTTGATAGAAGATTAATCTGTTTTAGATGAAAATTGAACTATTTTGTTGAAAATTCGTTTCTTTTTTGTAGAAAACTAATCTCATTAGTTGAAACTTAATTTTTTTTTATCAAAAATGAATTTCTTTGAATAAAAACTTAACTATTTCCTTCAAAATTCCTTTTTTTTGTTCGAAATTTATTTTTCTAACTGAAAATTTAACTATTCTATTTTTGGTTGAAAATTCATCTTTTTTGAGTTAAATTTTTTTGTTTAGAAAATTAATATTTTGTCTTTGGTTGTCTTTGGTTAAAATTTAATTTTTTTTTCCTTGAAGATTAATCATTTTCTTTAAAATTTCATTTCTTTAACAGTAAATTTAACTGTTACATTTTTTGTGGAAAATTGACCATTTTTGATAAAAATTGAATCTGTTTGATTGAAAATTCATCTGTTTGATAGAAAATTTAATTATTTCATTCAAAACTTATTTTATTTAGTTTAAAATTAATTTTTTTACTGAAAATTTAACTATGCTATTTTAAGTTAAAAACTTATCTGTTTTAGATGAAAATTAGACTTTTTTGATAGAAAAATAATCTTATTAGTTGAAACTTCATCGTTTTGTATAAAAATTAGTTTCTTTGGTTGAAAATTTAACTATTTTATTGAAAATTCGTCGCTTTTTGTTGGAAATTAATTTTTTTAACTGAAAATTTAACTATTCTATTTTTGATTAAAATTTATCTTTTTTAGTTGAAAATTCATGACTTCTGTTGACATTTTCTTTTTTGGAAGAGAATTAATCTTTTGCCTTGAAAATTCAACTATTTGGTTAAAAATTCATTTTTTTGTTGGTTGAAGATTGATTTTCTTGAAAAATTAATTTCTTTAACTGAAAATTTAAATTTTCCATTTTTTGTGGAAAATTTTTTTTTACTTAAAAATGTATGTATTTTGTTGAAAATTTGTCTTTTTTGGTAGAAAATTAATCTTTTGGGTTGAAAATTGAACTATTTCATTGAAAATTTATTTTAGTTGGTTAAAAATTATTTTTTTTTTACTAAAAATTAACTATTCTATTTTAGTTAAAAATTCCTTTCCTCTGTGTAAAATTTAACTGCTTTGTTAAAAATTGGATTTTTTTAGTTGAAAATTAATTTTTTAAACTGAAAATATAACTATTCCATTTTTGCTTGAAAATTTATCATTTTTAGTTGAAAATCCATTTATTGTGTTAAGAACTCAATCCAATTCAATTTTTTCAAAAATTCAAATCTTAAATTAAAAATTTAATTATTCTTTAGAAAATTCATATTTGTGGGTTAAAAATTTAACTTCTTTTATTAAAAATTTATTTTTTCAGGCTGAAAACTCATCTGTTTTCCAGGAAATTCGTGTTTTTTGTTTGAACATTTAACATTTTAAATTAGATTTTTTTTCTTTATTGCCAGAAAAATATTCCTTGTTTGAAAATTTCATTTTTTTTGTTGAAAATTTCTTTTTCATTGGTAGAAAAGTAATCTCATTAGTTGAAACTTCATCTTTTTGGTTAAAAATTAATTTCTTTGGTTAAAAATTTAACTGTTTTGTTGAAAACTCATTGAAAGTTTCAGTTGTGAATTCATGTATTTTGTTGAAAATTTGTCTGTTTTTGGTAGAAAATCAATCTTTTTGGTTGAAAATTCAACTATTTGGTTAAAAATTAATTTTTTTGGTTGAAGATTTGCCATTTTACTTAAAAATTAATTTCTTTTGTGTAAAATTTAACTGCTTTGTTAAAAATTCGATTTTTGTAGTGAAAAATACATTTTTTTACACTGAAAATATAACTATTCGATTTTTGCTCGTAAATTGATCTTTTTTAGTTCCAAGTGTATTAATTTTTACCCAAGATTCATAACCTTGGTTCAAAATTTATCTATTTTGTAGAAAATTCTTTTTTTTCTTGGTTGAAGATTGTTGTAACTGAAAATTTAATTCTTCTATTTTTGGTTCGAATTTTACCTTTTTGAGTTGAAAATTCTGTGTGACTTTTGCCTCAAAAAGTGTTTAAAATAAATTTAGAAACAAGCCTTTTTTTGCATGAACATTATTGAAAAAATGATCAGGGAAAGTCAAGGAATTTCTAATTAGAGATTTTGTAGCAATCCTGTTTAATTGTATTCAAGAACCAAATCTTTTGTATGGTGACGACGAAAAGGAACAAAATTTTGAGTCAGAATTAAACATAGAAACCCCGATAATTTTACCCAAAATTAATGAGCAGTCTGGCCTTATAATTGTCGTAATCTTTAAACAGCTTCCGCCACCGTAAAGTGTTTACATTTTCACATAATTCTCAGATTGCTTCAATTTAATAATAATTTAAATTTAATCATAAAATAAATTTCTTCTTCTCTTTTCAGATATCAAGACGAGGATCGCGACCTTGAAGCTCAAATGTTGGCTAAGGGCCTACGATTAACACCAGTCAAAACCCGAGATCCAAAATGTTCGGTCCACTTTGAAAATCGCAGTATTGTGTAAATAATTTTGCCCCTCAAGCAATTTGGTGGTCATAAAGTTTTTAATTCACAAGACTGTCAGTAATGGTGCGAGAAGCTCATGCATTTTATATAGATATTGCTGAAAAATCGCTGTTTTACAATCCTGAATATTTTAACAACTTCTTTTTATGTCGTACATTTCGTTTTAATGTATTTTCAAGATTTCAAGATGCATTTGCATTTCTTTATCGAGGAATTGATAGCTTTAAAACAAATTTATTAATTGTTTTACCGAGCAATCACAATCATTTTAGGGGGAACCTGCCTACAGTGGATAATGCACCCTACAGTGGATAATCATTAATTACGAGCACAAATAAACGAAAAATAATTAATTTTAATTGAAGAACACTTATAGTGTCTTAATTATTAATTAAATTCATTATTTGGCCTACATCAGTATTTTTAATTAACGATTATCCACTGTAGGAGGTTTCCACTATACGTATTTTTTGCAAGAGCCTAAATATTCAGAAGGAAAAGCAGTTTATAGAAAATTACTGGTTTCTGTAAAGGAACGGTACTATAAAGAAAATATTTACGATAGCACGTATTTATATTGTAAACTTGAGAGAAAATTCACATTGTAGAGTACTGTCGATATTATTAATTATTGTGTAGTTGCTTTAGCTGCAATGGACACCAAAAACATATTTTTGATGAATGAGCTTAGGATGAGAAACGAAAGCGTGATATGTACATTATAAACAAATTAAGATGTAAAAATCTATTTTTTATGTTCGCAAAGAGACTGGAATTATTTTAAAGTAGGGTTGTCGACTGTTATTAACTAAAAGTAAGTCACAAGTCATTTTTACACAAAAGGAAAGCATACATTTACGGAAAATGGATTTGATTTTATCTGAAAAAAATAAATAAATTACATCTGAGTGATTTTTTGGCACGCGCGAAAACGCTAGCTTACCATGGAAGGATTAAAAGAAGAAAATCTAGATTAATTTTACCTGTAGTCTAACTGAAATTGCCATTTAAAATATCATAGATTGCTTTCCATGACTAAACTTGCGAACATTGTTTTAACGGTGATAATGAAAATGAGCTTTTTAATCGTAAAACTTAATCATTGTGAAATAGAAGTTGAAGTGCACAGTTTAAATGGTGACGTCGAAGATCGAAATACTTTTTACAATATTTTGTATTTGTAATAATCAAAAATCCACTCTTCATTTCTTTGGAGAAAATATTATTATTTTACTTATTTATTTGTATTTATTTTGTCTTTAAAGATACAAAAAGTGGATCCAATTTATGATTTTTTCATGATTGCAGTGGGAAACTATTTTCCGAAATATTGTTTATCTAACAAGTTTCAAAATTCGCGTCTCCTAGTGCCAATGCAATTAGGGATTTGAGAAAATCATTCCGCAAAGGAAAAAAGAAACCCTAGGAATTGTGAGGTGGAATTTAAAAAAGCGAAAATCGACGTTTAATTGTAAATTTTTCTGTTTTCCTTGATTTTAATCTATGCAATATTGTGTTGTCTAGTCTTTTCAGAGTCGAGAAAACATTCTAGGCTGATAAATAAATCAAGAAGCTGTCCATTTATTATTTGTTACTTTTTTTTGTACTTTTCACGTCATGTGTATGTTTTTGTAAATAGTCTCCATAGTCACAATGTAATTATAATTCTTATTGTATGCGTGGCCAAGTGTACGTGAACTAATTGTAAGCTCCTAACGTGACTAAGATAAGCTTAACAGTTTGTTTAAGTTGCGCTAATTTTAATAAAGACTTTTATATTTATCAATTTAAATCAATTCCAACTCACCCTCCCTCCATTTAAAATTTGAAATTATCATTTTTCAAATTCAAATACTAAGGATAATTCATATATTCGTAGTAATTATTTAAGATTACTATATTAATTATAAAATTATTTTTAAAAATTTCAAATCCTTCTGGTTTGAAAATGTTCCCTGAATTTTGGCAGAATTAAAAAGTAGCTTTTCTATTATTTTATTTTATTTTCTATGATTTTACTGATATATTAAATAAAAACATCAGTTCTAATGTGAAAATATTAAAACTTAAAAAAAACATTAATTTTAACAATGTTTTTTTGAAATTGCTGGGTGTCTACCCTACCTGAAAAACTTGGAATTGTCAGGGAAATTTTATATACCTGGAAAACCTTGGAAATTTCAGGAAATTTTTTCGAGAGCGTGCTTAATTTTTTTTTTTAATTACAACGTAAAATTAAATAACAATGATTAATTTGTAGTTGAAAATGTATGGTTTTTAGTTCAAAATTCAAGTATCTGGTTCAAAATTCATGTATTTTGTTGAAAATACATTCTTTTGGTAGAAAATTCACCTTTTTTGGTTGCATTCAACTGTTTTTTATTAAAAATTAAAATCTTTTCTTGGTTGAAATATCAACCACTACATTTTTTGTTCAGGACTGATCTATTTCGGAATTTGAATTTAATTACGTGGTTGAAAGTTAAACTCTTTTGTTAAAAATTAATTTTTTGGTTGAGTATTCGTCATTCTAATTGAAATTGCATCTCTTTGGTGGAGCTATTATGTTGAAAATTCGTTTTTTCTTTGACTGAAAATTAATTTTTTTACTAAAAATTTAGCTATTACAGTTATAATTTTAACTATTTGTTAAACAAAATTTTCTTGAGAATAATTTTTTTTTTCAACTGCAAATGTAACTATTCCAGTTTTTGGTTGAATAATTATCTTTTTTAGTTGAAAATTCTTTTTTTTTTTTGTAGGAATTAATCTTCTTGGTTGAAATTCATCTTTTGGTTGAAAATTCAATTATTCTATTTAAAGATTGAGTTTAAAAAAGTAATTTTCAACCAAAAAATTATAAACAAAATATTTATAGTTTTAGTTGGAATAGTTAAATTTTCAGTTAAAAAAATTAATTTTTCTCCAATAAAACAGAAACAAAATTTCAACCAAGGTGATGAATTTTTAACAAAAGAATTTAACTTTCAAACAAGTAATTTTATTTTTAACCAAAAAGGTGAATTTTCATCTAAAATTATGAATATTTAAATGAAATACTTCAATTTTCAGTAAAAAAGTGAATTTCCAACCAAGAAGATTAATTTTCAACCAAAAAAGACGAATTCTCAACAAAATACATGAATTTTCAACTAAAAAAGATAAATTGTCAACAAAAAAAAATGAATAGTTAAGTTTTCATAAAAAAAAAATAAATGTTTTTATTTGGTTGAAAAGTATTTCTTTTCAACTGAAAATATAACCATTCCAATTTAATATTCCATCATTTTAGTTGAAAATTCATCTTTTGATTCAAGATTTATTTTTTAACTCTGATAATTTAAATATTCAATTTTTGGTTGACAATTTATCTTTTTTAGTGAAAATTCATGTATTTTGTTGAAAATTTGTATTTTGCGGTAGGAATTAATCTTCATGATTGAAAATTCATATTTTTGGTTGATAATTCAACTATTCCAGTAAAATATTCATAATTTTATTTGAAAATTTATCAGTTTGGTTGAAAACTAATTTGTTAACAGACAATTTAATTATTTTATTTTTAGTTGACAATTGATCTTTTTTATTTCAAAATTCTACTATTTGGTTGAAAATTTATCTTCTTTAGTTGAAAATTCAATTATTTCGTTGAAAATTCATATATTTTGTTGAAAAATCCTCTTTTTCACAAAAAACAATTAATCTTTTCGTTTGAAAAGTAATATTTTTGTTTGAAAATTCATCTGTTTGATTGAAAATTCAAGTTTTCCAGTTAATCATTCATAACTTAGGTGAAAATTCATCTTTTTGGTTTAAAATAAAACTAATTGGTTGAAAGTTCAACTCTTTTGTTAAAAATTAATCTTTTTTGGTTTATAATTCATTCCTGTTGAAGATTCAGAACTGAAAATTTATCTATTCCATTTTTTGTTGATAACTGATCTTTTTTAGTTCAAAATTCAACTGATTAGTTGAAAATTCATATTCTGGGTTTAAAGTTCAATTATTTCAATTGAAGATTCATAAAAATTCATCTTTTTGTTTTAAAATTCATTCCAGTTGAAGATTCATCATTTTAGTTGAAAATCCATGAACTTGCTTTAAAGTTTTTCTTTCTTTTTTGGTGGAAAATTAATTTTTTAACTGAAAATTTAAGAATTCCATTTTTGGTTGAAAACTGATCATTTTCAGTTCAAAATCAAGTATTTGGTTGAGAATTCATGTATTTTGTTTTAAAAAAATCGTCTTTTTTGGTAGAAAATTAATCTTTCCGTTTGAAAAGTAATCTCCTTGTTTGAAAATTCATCATTTTAGGTAAAAGTGCATCTTTTTGGTTGAAAATTTATATTTTTGATTCAAAATAAAACAACTTGGTTGAAAGTTTATCTTTTTTGTTTAAAATTCATTTCAGTTGAAGATTCATCATTTTAGTTAAAAATTCATCTTTTTGGATTAAATTTTTTTTTTGTGGTAAGTTAATTTTTTTAACCGAAAATTTACTTTTGTAGAAAATAATTATTTTTGGCTGAAAATTCAACTACTTGGTTAAAAATTCATCTAACTTGTTGTAAATGCAATATTTTTACTTGAAAAGTTAGGAATTTAAAGCTGTTTAAATTGAATTCAATATAGTACGCACCTTAATTTTACCTAAATATGCACTTAATTTTAAATATATGAGGGTATAATAAAAATTTGTTTAAATTATTATTTAAATTCGTGGACTTTAGGAACAAATTAAAGAAATGATTAATTATGTTCGTAGTATTATTTAATTAATCGTTAGTGTTGATATATTTAAGAATATCTTGTAATATAATTTGTCAAAGCTTTTTAAATTAAAAATATTAATGGAAACCCTAGAAACTGAAAAAAAGCATTTATAATAAACATATTCTTGGAAAAAACTTGAGATACCTCGAAAAAATATCTAATTGTTATAAAATTATTTTTAAAAAATCGATAATAAATACTAGGATCTCCAGAAAAAGGCTTTATTTTTTTTTCTAAAATGGTTACCCTAAAAATTGTTCCTTTTGGTGCGAAAATGGTGCCTGCATTTTGGCAGAATTAAAAAAATATATATTTAGAACATTGTAAAGTTGTCTTGCTAAAAATTAGAACTCTGAAAAAATTAGTTTTTCTATGATTTCAAAAATCAAAATAATATTACTGATTTTTTTGTAAGAAAACATTTTTGAAGATTATTTACTTATTTTCAAAATTAGAAATATTAGACTTTTAGGGATTATTTTCCCGCCAAAATAAGTCATGATCGGAAATTCAACCATTTAAAAAAAACGACAGTAAGAAAAGAATCAGCTGCAAAAACTATTGTTAAAATCATTTTTTTCGTCAGTTTAAAAATTTTGTCATTAAAGATATTTTTTCTTTTAGAAGGCGTGACTGGCAATATCATTTCAATTCTTAAAATATTTAAGATCATAGAAAAAAAAGACTGGACAGTTTTTCAGAGATTTCCACATAATTTAAGAGTTTTCAATAGATTTCAGTGGATTCCAACGGATTGCAAAGCTTTTCGGAATTTCAGAAAATATGAAAGATTTCAAGGAATTTCAAGTTTTGGGTATTTTAAAAGATTCCAAAGAGTTTAATGAAATTTCCAAACTTTTAAGGGCAAACAAGACTTTCATCGGATTTCCGAAAATTTCAAAGGATTTTAAAAATTAGGATATCACTGATATTTAAGATATTTTGAAGGATTCAACGGATTTCTGGAGAAATTTAGGGAATAAATTAAATTTTGAAAGGCTTTTAGGGATTTTAAAAATTTCAAAGAATTTTAAAGTTTTTAGGGTATTTTAATAGCGTTTAAGGAATTTCAGAAAATATAAAATATTTCAGGGGATTTCAAGGAGATTTATCAGATTTTATAGGATTTTACGGGATTTCATAGATTTTAAAGGATTTTGGGTATTTTAAAAGATTCCAAGGAATTTCATGAAATTTCCAAATTTTTAAGGGCATTCAAAGAATTTCGTAGGATTTCAAAAAATTTGAAACGATTTTAGAAATTAGGATATCAATGATATTCAAGATATTTTAATGGATTCCAACGGATTTCTTGAGAAATTTGGGGAATAAATTAAATTTTGAAAGGCTTTTAGGGATTGCAGGGAATTTCAAAGTTTTTAGGGTATTTTAAAAGTTTTTGAGGAATTTCAGAAAATATAAAAGATTCCAGGGGATTTCAAGGGGCATTATCAGATTTTATAGGATTTTTTCATGGGACTTCATTCAAAAGGTTCCAAAGAATTTAATGAAATTTCCACATTTTTAAGGGCTTTCAAAGAATTTCTTAGGATTTCAGAAAATTTCAAAAAAAATTTTAAATTATGACATCAATGATATTCAAGATTTTTTAAAGGATTCCAACGGATTTCTAGATAAATTTAGGAAATAAAGTAAACTTCAAAAGGCTTCTAGGGATTTCAAAGATTTCAAGAAATTTCAAAGCTTTTAGGGTATTTTAAAAGATTCCAAGGAATTTAATGAAATTGTTCGAAATTTATATGGGGCTTACAACAATTTCGTAGGATTTCAGAAAATTTCCAAGGATTTTAAAAATTA